>JARQTI010000399.1:1956318-2106547 GCA_030142655.1 Trachelus tabidus | reverse complement strand
AGAGAGAGAGAGAGAGAGAGAGAGAGAGAGAGAGAGAGAGAGAGAGAGAGAGAGAGAGAGAGAGAGAGAGAGACTCTCTTATGGAACTACGGATAAGAGAATGATCTTAATTTTGATCCAGAATGTCTAATTTCATTTGGTTAAGCTACGGGGATTGGGTTTTACTAAATTAGTAGCTTATACATCAATCTTGCAATCCAAGAGGGTTTGCTTTGTTCGTTGACCCTGCGGACGTCTCCCATTTCCTTACGCCAGGCCACTCTTCTTATCTAGTCTCTAACCTCAATTCAATCTAGGAAATAAGTTCTATCTTAGATACGATTCGCTACTCAGTATTTGGTAAGTCTGCTTTTATCTAGTCTCAAACTCTATCCAACGTTGATATACCCTAGGCTGATTTCATAGAAAATATCCAATTTAGAACGGAAGCCATTCCGTAATAGTTTCCGTGCCGCGATGGCGCCACTGTCGATTCTATAAACATGCCATCTAGATACGCTTGAGACAGGTTAAACAAAAATTTTACGGAGGGTAAATATGTCTGGAAGCTCAAAAAATATTTGAAGCTTAGAATTCCAATTCTAATTATATTCATTCGTATTCATATATGGTAGTACATATGACTTTACGTGATTCATCGATAAATAAAATTCTGACAGGAAAAATTTTTCTGAGAAATTATAATAATCCTGCGAAACTCTTTCGCATTCTTGTGTTACAGTGCAGCAGTCACGCGGTCAGGTGTTTCGCAGGTGGGCCAAGAAGGAGTAACGAGTCCCAGTGTCCAATGTTACAGAAAGTCGAGAAGCCGCTGTCCTCGACGTTGACCACGGGGACTACTGCCAAGTCAACCATCATACGAAACCATCTGAACAGCACATGCAGCGTGACGAATTCGCCGCATCAGAAAAAGCTCAGATTTCAATTGGCTAAGGAGAGAAAGGCCAGCACTACCCTGGGTATCATCATGAGCGCATTCGTCATCTGCTGGCTGCCGTTTTTCGTCCTGGCCCTGGTCAGGCCCTTCCTCAAGGATCAAAAGGATATACCCGCTTCCTTGTCCAGCTTCTTCCTCTGGCTAGGATACTGTAACAGTCTACTCAATCCCATCATCTACGCCACTCTCAACAGGGACTTTCGCAAGCCCTTTCGAGAAATTCTGTGCTTCAGATGCGGAAATCTAAATCATATGATGCGCGAGGAATTTTACCAGAGCCAGTATGGAGATCCGGTCAATAATTATGTAATCAGGGCTGGTGATAACGAGAGTGGCGGTCGATTAGAGAGCCACGGAGTGGAGTCCATTGACGTCGCCTCCAATCCTGCCAACGAGAGCTTTCTATGATCCATGTGGTCCACTCTTCAGGTGACTGACCTTAAGAATGATCTGGATGAGAACCACGTGGACTGAGACTTCCGCCGGGGACAGAACATTTCCATATCACAATGGAATCTACATCTCATTTGATAATCGTTATCACGGTCAAATAATTGATCCTACCTATGACCCTGGAGTTTATGATTTTATCTTAGTTCATCGAGGTCAAGGATCGACCGGATCAAGTCTACCGATTTTTGAATATTTTTGAAAATCATCGACTAGTCGTTGACTAACATTTCTTTTCTTGTATCAATAATTTATACGTTACTCAACGACACGGAGAAAGTGATTAGGACTCTGTATAATGAGTCTTTCTAATCAGACGTGGAAGTCTGCTCCGAGCATTCAATCGATACAGAATGCGCAAGGTACATTGAATTCAAGCTGAGTTCAAGCGGCAGATAATCCATAGTCACAGAGAGGAAGCTCGAACTATACGTAGAAGAAACTATTGCGTTATCGAGTGCAATTGTGTGCCCCGGAAATTGTGTCGATACTGAAGAACAAACACCGGAAACGTGTGAAAAATGGTAGCTCTTCTATGAGGAACAAGAAGGCAGCCTGTCATATGAGAGATGGATGAAGAAGAAATGGCCAGGAGGATACTTCACCGAACGGTGGCCATTCGAGTGATTAATGAAAAGAGCATGATTCAAAAAATGATAAGAAAAGAAAAAAGGGACCAGGAGAGAAAAATAAGTGATGCCAAAGAAAATGATGTTACGAACGCGGGGAAGGGAAAAAATGACACGTGGTGGGAGGAGTCTAAAAATAATCGAATTTTTTGGTTTAATAAAATTTCGAATTTTCCCGACAATCAAAAATGCGTCTCGTCGTCCCTATCAGGTTCGCCATTCTCTTCTGACTTTTCCAAATGACGGAGGTTCGAATTACTCGAAGTACGTTCGAGGAAATTTCCCTCTGCTAATGGAATTTCTTTAAGCACGTACCTACGTGAAGAGTTCTCTTTTGCAACGTTACGTCATTCGATGAATAGCTGGGACTCTCTTTTCAAAATGGCACCAGTAAAGTTGTCGTGGTAATGCTAATATTCACTTGAAGACAGTTTGATGCCTACTTCATGGCTTCTTGTGGGAATACAGATGGGTTGAGTTGGTGAAACGTGCTTGAAACTATTTTCAGTCAAGTGGAGTGTAATTACAGTTACGTAATGATCTACGTTGGAATTTCATCTCCCGAAATTTTTTTTACCATTATCAAGATATGGAAAAGTGAAAACTTGTCCTTGGATTTGACACGTAGGATTTCGTGATTGTGTCGAATAGAAACGGTGAATCTAAGGAAGATAATGTCATCATGAGTGCGTGAGATTTTCATTGGATTTTTCTAATCAAAATTGGAATTGCCTATATTGAAATTTCTGCGGAAAGTTGTGCTGCGAATAATATCGCCAGTGGAAACAAACATATGAAGTGAGTGCGTTCATTTCGATTTTTATTTTTACGTGACCATTTATCGAAAACGACACGTCGAATATGCTAAAAATAAATAAACTAAAAAAGACTACGGAAGTGACGAACTCAACAAAGATACCAAATTTGGGGACATTAATGAGATTATGGTCATGGCTACTATTTATGGGAGAAAAGTATATTCTGACTGTTGCGAAATCTTGTGACAATTTTGTCAACTGAAAGGTATTACGTTTTTTTTTGGAAAAAGTTTCAAAGGTTGCTAAAACTTTCGATGGGCAGTTTCGCGTAGATATTTATATATATATATACTGTGCAATATACATATATATTTTTAGTTGAGCAACGATAACGTATAGCTCTTATTTTTTAATTTTGCGCTGTAACCAAGGTATTTATAATTAATTTCCGTATAAACAAACGGTTCCTTTTTTTAAATATATTTATGTCACTTTAGTATTAGGTAGTGCCTTAAAGATCTGAGCGCGTACCTATTACCAATGACGATACAACAAAAATATTAGTCCACGTTCTGGTTTTTTCTTTTAAAATTTGGCAAGCTCTCTATACCCCCCAATGAAATGGGCCAGATCTCATAAATACCAAGCGACGTCAATCTCGCTTTCAAAAGATAAATCGTTCCAGGTGACTAAACAAGACTCGGACGATTTCGAAAACTATTTAAATGACCGACATTCAAGACATAAATGACGTCTAGGATGCCGTGCCATTTTTGATTATTCGTGCAATAACTAAGCGAGTCATACGGAAAAAACTTTGCGCACAAAACTTTTCGCGTTATCATTTCCACGAATAGCGGAACAAACGACAAAGAAAATCGTCGTTATAATAGACCTCGAGAAGCTGTCGGTGAATTTTGAGTAGTTAAGAAAAAAAAACAGAGAATTCAAAAATTCAATCCGACAAGAATTTCGTAAATTTCATAAATTTCATTATAGACGACCTACATAATAGAAGCGTGTAATTTCTAACATTTAGGATTAACGCCATAAACGTGCAATACGAAATAATTTCAAATAGATCGGTAAAAAAAACGTTGTTGGTTTCTCCATTTAATTCAAAGCAAGAATATTGCTTCGAAAAATATGCTAATGTCCTAAACTCGTATATCACAAATGACCTACTTAGACTATTTTGTTATTCCAACAATTGGAGAAATTTACATACTAGTCGTATAGTGCATGCCTTGGTCATTTCAGACCCCTGAGCTTTCGTGGTCTCAGTGATTTAACATAGATCGAATCCAAGATGGCTCTTGATTATCCGACATCATGGAAATTCAGAACCCCATTACCATGCATTGAATCATCCTAAATCGACGTATTTCGCATAAATTCATTGGCTCGTTCTAATTTCTATATACATACCCGTCAATTCGAACAGACTCCCGATCTATTTATACAAAGCGCCTGATTCGTTCCTTGCATTGCGCAATCTTGCTTCGGCGCCAAATCGGAATTCCTGATAACCGTCATCGTCTTTGCATGACAGTTCTTGCTAACCTTTAAGGAAAAAAAAAGAAAAAAATTATACATCATACATATAATAGTAATTTAAGAAACGGCAAAGAGTCTCGAAAAATGACTTACGAAATTTATTAAATAATATATGATTTGACACTATACTAAATTCAATTTGAATTTCCATAGGGCAGATGATCAGTGGCATCCTTACAAATCTTCGTGATAGCCATCCTCCATTAGCATCGCGACTGAGTGGCTTTAAGGTTTTTGAGGTTATTCCCATGGCAGTAATATATAATAATGTTATTAAAGCAAATTGCGTCCTCATAGGAAAATGGTAACAGCTATATGAAGACGTAACCACAGTCTAATAGGCAGCCTCGTAAATCACCGATATACATGTGGCGTGAGTTTCCGAACCGTCACAGACTCTATATTTGGCTCAAGGAATTTTTCATACCATCATATAAGTCGACTCATGACATCGGTTCTATAATACTTTGAGGGGACTTATTCACGTTTCGATTCCTAAGGAGACGACCCCTCAGACTAGAACTGATGTCATTGTCCAGCTGTATATTTGATTTCTCATCAAACATTGAATGTACGTATAAATCAAATTGAAGCGAATAGGGCCAAACCGAATTGAACCCAAGTCAAATCGAGTCAATTCCAGCCTGGCAATTCTCACGAGTATCCCCCATTACCCACTTAGCATACCATCTTAAGTAGACGCTCAAGGCATCTTGGAAGAGTGAGAGAGAGAGAGAGACAGAGTATTATAGCACACCATTAGGTACAATACGCTATAGATACTCTATCCTTGGGAATAGCCAAAACTCCAGAGTATTATCAGTGAAAACTCCCCAAAAAAGCTCATCGAGATGGAAATTCGAAAATTCAATTTGTTAAGTCTAAAAATAAACAAAATAAATTATCCGACCGATTGGAAGAATTTGAATGTTGCATTCTTTTGTGATAAAAATGTGTATCTATAGAAAAAGCTCATGAAATAAAAAAATCCATTCACTGGAACGTGATACGTCGTAGGAAATCGTCGACTGTATCATGATACACGAAGATATAAGAGCTTTCTTCGTTCGAATTTGCGGCTGGCAAGTAAGCTTGGCGAAGCTCGAAAGCTCCTTTTCGTTAAAAAGTTAGAGAACCCAGCGTCGACTGAGAATCCTTTTTCGAGTAAAGGCTTGCAGAAGAGGAAGAATCACATCTGTCAAGCTCACTATGCGTTATTCCTTGTCTGATAGGATATACACACTTTTCGAAAGCTCAAGCCAGTACCAGTGTGTAAGCACTGATATAATTCCAGATACAGATAGAAGAGCTTGAATCAACTGAACTTGACTCAACTTACTAATTTTATCCTTCGCGACGAGTCTCGAGCTTTTCAACTTGAAAGCTTTGTCAAAATGAGCTTTGCGAGCTAGACGTACATCTCGGAAGTTCAAAAACGTATACAAGTTCGTATCTATGAATTTTGACAAAAATTAAAGGACATTGTCACGCGGCTCGAATTTTCCATATAAGTACTAAGCGATAGAATTGTCTTAATCGAAATAGAAAAGTATTAATGTAGTATACGTAATCGTAGGAAATTGTTAAAGTTCGTGTACATTTTCTGTAAATAATGCATCTATACTATAGATATATGTAGATAAGAGATATGAAAAAAAAGATACATCTCCATACGTAAAGTGTATTGAAGATGCACGTGAGAGTATATTTAAAAGTGAATTAGTACAGTGTACATTAGAGGGCGAATCGAATACTTTGAAAGTTTCCAAAGACTATTTATTCTTACTTGAAAAAAAATTAGAGTTTTCTTTTTCTTTTCCTTTTACTTTCTGTTCCTTATTTAGAGCTCGTTCCTAGGCTGATTCAGCTGGCTTGTCAATTTGACCTTTTTCTAAATGACAATGCGTGAACGAATGTGCGTATCTACGCCTATGCGTATGTTTTACTTGCAAGTGACTTCCAGTGCGTGTACCGTGTGTGTGATCGTACTCAATGAATTAGACGAATTATATGAGAAAGAAGTTACATACATAAATAACGATTAGAAATCGGGGCATTTTTGTATTTCGAGGTCAGAAACTTCACGAAGGTTCAAATTGAAGTGAAGTTTGCAAAAAGAAATTATACTCTGTCTGACTGAAGATTAGACAAAGCTTCGAAGTTTCATGATCATTGTGAATATAGGAATGGAACAAAACGTACGATGTTCGAAATTTTGAAAAATTAATATCGCATTATCTTTTTCAATTCTATATATATCCTTCGTCGAAATTGTGCTTAGAAGTATCTCAGATATTTTTGCGAAAAAATAGTATTGTTTATCAGAAGCAAATGAAATTCAATGTTTATGTTGACACAGCGACAGATTCAATTTTCCGTGAAACCAAAGTACTGTTTGACTTTTGACTTAGAGTGGCTTATGGTACCTATAAATCCGTAATACTATATCTATATACTGTATATCGGCAAAACCTGACTCTGCAATTTTCGAAAAATGAAGAAAAAATAAACAAGGGATCATGGAAAGATGTTGATACATCCAATTATGTATTATGGGGTCTATGTGTGACGCGTCTTGAGATAAATAAAATTGGATAAAAAACTGTATTTACACATGGAATCCTTCGTTAATCAAGTGACGCGCAGTGCTTTTGAAAACGCGAGTGCAGAATGAAATTATTTTTTAGCCTTTAAAAAATAAGGGAGCTGTTACGCTTTAGCTTTAAATTAGAAATCTCTGTTGTACAGCGTCAGAGGATGTAAAATGAACTCTAGCGGAATCTGTAATTTTCATTTACACCCGACTAGTCATTTTCTCGCCGATGCAAGAATTTTCTTTCGTGGAACTAATTTTCTTCCCTGACATTATTCAGTTGCAGAGTACAGTAATGGAATCGCCGTCAGGTATAGCACGCGAGAATTTTGCATTCATGCCTTAAACGTGGTACACACGTATTATCGAGCCACTTCAATGCTCTCGTACTGTTATCGCACTTGAATAATCACAATATCATGAAAAATTCATTTTTTTATATCCATACTAAAAAAGAAAATATTTTCATCAATATCCTGAGCATGCGGTACTTATACACATATTTAGAAATAACAAAAATAAGTGATAATGCTCGAATTTGCTTTTAGAATTTGATAAGTTGCCACCGCGGAAGACGGAGAGATTCAAAATAACGTGATAATAGTGTTAAAAAAATGCCATTCTATAAATATATATATGCTATTGATCGATAATATAAATCAATCATTGTATCTGTATATTGTTTATAAAAAAAAGCGTCGAGTCTCGAGTCGATAATGACATATACTTCCGGTTAATCATTCTGAACTAAAATTAAAGAATGCCCCGATTTTTCGCACAAGGAAAATACGTATCTCTGTACCGTTACGATGAAGATAAAAAAATAAATAAAAAATGAGCGTGAAAATTTTGTATTAAAAAAAAACTGATCATCCTCCTGTCTATTTCTGTTGCTTTATTTTATACCTCCACTTTATTCCTCCCGCCTAGAATCAACAGCAAATTGAGAATTCTATTTGGAGACGTGAAAATCTAAATGCGAAGAAAACCTGGAAAACCTGGAAAACATGAATTAAGTCCGAGAGAATAGGTAAGACGGAAATCCTATATCAGTTTGATATGGGAATTCCGGCCCTAAACAGATATTGGAAATCAACTGTTCCACGATGATATATCGAGTTCATCGTTCGCCCGGATTTTTTGCAAAAATACGAGAAGGTCCCTCAGAGAATTCGAGCGAAAGGCGAAAGAATAAATAGTCAAATAAAATAAGGGACTCTCTAGGGTAGAGATTCAAGTTGTCGTATATTAAATCCCTGAAATGGGTAAATTCATGGCGAATATAAAGGAGCCGCCCCGATTGATCAGAGAGCGGAGATAAAGAAGCTTTTAAGGCGAAAGAAATAAACCCCTGACAAATTTATTTCTATGCTGTCACACATATCCACTAAAAATAACAACTTCGAAGAAAAAATATCACCGCTATGAAATTTTTCCTAAAAGGCAAGTAGAAATTGAAGTTTTTATATCACCGATCGTTATTAATAATTTAATTTTTGTATACAATAGCATCCACTTAAAAACTTATATATTCTTATTTTACAGATCGATACCACAGAAAGTTTTTAATATTACTTTTCAACTTTCTTTTTACTCCATTTCACGAGCCCTCGGTATACCTGGTTATCAGATCAAAAGAAATTTTATAAACGTAACGTGACACGATAACACACCAAAGTATTATATATCTCCAGATAGATTTTTCCTTTCAAGGGGAAGTACCTGCCGGGTAAAAATAATTTTTTTAGTACTTCTATTTCTATTATTTCCTCTGAAAAGGGATACAAATTCAACTAATCAGAAACCCGAGCTACCATCTTCCCTAATGCGTTCTCAACAGAACCATTACCCAGAATCCTCTATTCACTCTGCCGCTTCACCAAAGACATCTGAGGGTAAGTGGTATCTCTCCTTTAAAATCCTAACCCCCTCATCCCCTTGACTAAACTAGACTGATAAAACTAATTGCATACCTACCCCAAAACAATTCTCTCCTATTCAATCGCTAAGTACAAGCATAAATAAGTTTGAAATTTAATGGACATTGACATTGAAGCATGGTAATCCAACCATTGTTTTCGCAAAGAGCGGCCATCTTTTTATTTTAACATGCATAAGATTAAGGGAAACCATGCAAAACTCATACAGCGATCGCTATATGTATCTATATGTTTCCCAAGAGACATTGAATTTCCATTTAAAAGGAAAATATTTACAGGGGCAGGAAATACCTTTCGTGGGACTTCACGCTATCCCGTACACGCTATGCGAACTGCATCCATGCACCCCATACGGATGCATCTGGAATAAACGTAGATTTCATAAAATATGCAACGACTGCAACAGCCTTGCACTTTCCAGCGTGGAGAAACGTTGTGGACGCTCCGGTATGTGTATACACTATAGTCATGGACGACCGCGTACCAAAGCGGCTGAAATTGGAAGCCGGTATATATTTTGTCCTTCACGCAGCCATTTCTCTTGCGGTTGTTCAGCCCATTACAGGGACAGCTCCATTCAACGTTAGACTTTGTTTAAGCTTTTTTCCTGGAATTTCTTTATCGACTCGTTTACCCAGTCACATTCTTTTTTCTACCTCGAGCAAAGAGAAACAGTGCGGCAACTCCTCGCTTATCCATGGATATTCGCATTACTTCGCCTTTTTCTATTTGCCCTCACGATAGTATTAACCCATAATATACAGCAAAATAATAACGCAAATATATCACCTTACGTTTTCCAATGATCGACAGCAGAGAACTATCGATTTATAAAAATTCAGGTACTTCGAAAAATTCAAAGACCACATTGAAATCCAAAGCCACGACCATCTTCCCACGGAGGAATGGCCCATAAAAAACTGGAAAAAAAAAGAAGATGAGAACAGAAAATTGAATCTTAAAGTTTATACATGAAACAAATGCTATTTGAATAGAATGATATTTAATGTGAATAAGCTTAGATCAAGAAGAACAAGAGCAAAGAAGAGACTAAAAGAATAAAGGAAAACAGAGACATACTGAAGTTTCGAGTAGCAAAGGGAAGACAAGGGTCGAGTAAATCTTGGCCTCGTTTCTGGTTTTTCCAAGCGTGGAAATCAGTAATACAAGGAAGGATTTTCGGGAAGCGACCTATAAAAAAACTCGTAATACAACCTTCTTCTTCGCGAAGCAAATGCATACATCTTTATGTATCTACATTTTCTCTTGAAATAGAATTCCTTCCGGCGAGTGTACTTTCGGATATCTCTACTTACATTTGCGTGAAAGGATTTTCCTAGGCGACAGCTTCGACTCCGACATGAAAAATCCTTTATTCGCTCCTGCACCACGTGCACCACAACATACGCCATGTATGCATGCATATATAGGTATTCGGTGTACGTAGAGTGCATATTCCTTTTCTGAAACAAAACAAGAGAATGAATACCTGACTCACGAGGTTTGCACTATCAGACAGAACAAACTCCCTGTTACTAAACTTATCAAACTTTCAAGCCTGCACTTCGCGTTACACGATAGTTGACTCTAGTGCCTTTACCTATTCAGTGAAACTTCAATGTCTCAAGTTTAACTCACGAACGTCTTTAATTCAATAAGTTCACCGTACATCAAGTACACGTTGGATCTAGACCACTAACAGATATACAGTTTCCCTAGTTAGTATACCGTTATGCTATTCTTCATAATGACATATGTATTACCTAAACAGCGTGGTTTGTTAACAATAATTATTAGTGCTCTTTTTTGTCTGAAGTTTGAAAAAAAACATTTCAATGGCGAGTAGTTGAATAATATTTAAATAATGAATATGAGTGGGTCCTGGTGGACCATGAGAAATGCAACTGCTTTGTGCTTATTTCGAGCATTTGTCAAAGAGATCGCTGTTTTTGCCAGATACCTCACTCACCGGATGCTGTGCAAACACACCGGAAGAGGGAGCTGTCTTATCGAGGAGCGAAAAAAAAAAAAAGAAGAACAAGGGGTGACGTCCCACTGTGAGGACAGGCGTGTGTAAGTGGTGGGTATGAGGGAGGGTTTTTAGGTAGAAGGTAAAGGCCGGGGGTAGAAAAAGAAAAGTAAATAATAAAGTGATAGCTCTAAAGCCGTTGAAAAGACAAAACGCTCTGAAGTCTTTCACCAGGAAAATGTGTTTGCGGAACTATTTTTCAGCACATTCGCGTCAGCTACGCGTTATGTCCATTTGGCTGCAATGTATTCATCTTATAAATGATTATTAGTCCAAATACTGAAATTGCACGAATCTAATTAATATAAAGGACACTGTGTGTACTTGGTAAAAATGAATGAAGAACCTTTCAATTTGTCCCTTTATGAGTATAATTGTAAATTCGTGAGAATCCTTTGATTATACCAATCACAGAATTGGAAAGACAGAACTCGTAGTGGACCAGATCCATTAGAGGTCCGAAAGAAATTTCGTATATTGGATTGTCGAGTAATTTTTTTTTCATTCAGGCAAGACAGATTGTCTTCTCACAGAGTCTCGTGTCATTTCTGCTACCGAAAATTCATGGTTAGGGATACCTAAATTTAATCTGTAACATAATCACACGAACTATCTAGACACCAATGGGTGTTCTACTTCAAGAACGTTTTGGGATAACGCCTAAGGATATACGTGGAACGATGCGTCTTTGTAGGGATAGACCAAACGGAATCTCAATTACCGGATGCAAATTTGTGTGGGACATTTGTACACTTACTGTATATAGCAGTCACGCCTAAAAGGGATTTCCACGTTGTTCGTATTAGATAAAACTAATCCGCACTCTTTCGATGCATACTAATAAAATTATTATTAAATATTACGCGGTTTGATTTTTTGAAAAAAAAAAGTTGCTCTGTACTGGAATCGAACCAGCGACGGGAGATAATTTATTGGTATTAATTTCACGAATTATATGCATAATTTTTAAGCGAGAAAGAGGGTGGATGATAAGGGTAGCAGCAGGGCAACGCTTCAATCTTTGGTTAGGTTAATAATGAAAAGCTTATAATCATGACTGTTATTGGTGTTCGTTAAAAGTTCTTCAATTTCACATCCCTTCCTATTCCCAGGGCACTTCTCTCATTTGGGGGCGGACGTCAATTTCGTCCCCTTCGACTCTCCTACTAAAATTCAAGGGCCGAAATTAATTACTCTTACCTAATTCCTAAGAGTAGAACAACACCTGGCGCGACTTAAATTAAGAGTTAGGTGAAGTAACTGGCATTATCAGACATTTCTGGTCGTAAGGGTAATATGGCACTAAACAGGCGTCTACCCGAACAATTATATTTCCACTTACCAAAAGTCTCATTAGCAGAGAACAGAAATTGGAGTAAACGTGTAGCGGCCCTTTTTGTCAGGATGAAAAATTTGAGTTTCGCGGCACGAAAATTTTAAAAATGTATGTCGAGACGATCTATAAAAAATAGGGAATCTTTTTTTATCCCAAGCATCAAATGTCAAGGAGAAATACACGTTGCCAATTTTGAAAAATTCGAATACGTTTCATACGAGACAAGGCTACCCCAGTTATCACTTAGGTTGGATGAATTATTTCACGGCTGTTTACTAGCTAAGCCATAAGGGAAGACACGATTCTTTTGGGAATATGAAAGCACTCGTTGGATCCTCGTTATATCCTTTATGCGATATAACCCAGCTATGAATGTTTGATACGCCATATTATCTCACCAGGACAGAATGCATCCTGCATTCCCTAAGTGGTTCATTACTATTAATGGTCCGAGAGATCCCCCAGCTACTTGCTTTCAAATTTCCCCAAACACGAAAAACCTAATGGTGAGAATAACATGATTTTGCATCTGAATGATTCAACGTATGCAAAGAAGGGCAAAAGCTAAACCAATGGTTTTTCTCACAAGGAAGGTTACCTTACTGTTCCTTCCTTTACCCCACAACAATAAATCGAAAAAATCACGTTTTGTAGTTCACATCAAAGTATAAACCCTCAAAAAAAATGAGCTGTCCATTTGCATATTTAAGGGGTGAAATTAATTCCTCGAAATCGTTAGTTTTTTCGTTTTTCGCTGATATCTTCGAAACTAAAATAGATACGGCAAAAGTTCGAATAGCAACGTTATTCATTTTTCAGTGCTCTGCAATAATATTTAGTTGGCAATTATATAGAATTTTTTAATTAATTTTATTTTCATAAAAAACGTCTTTTTATACATTTTTCTCTATTTTTTCATAATAAACGTAATTGTTTCGAATAAAAATTCAATGATATCAATCTACGTTGGTTTTTTCCGTCTCAAAAACTCATTAAACCGGAGAGTTATTTTTTCCAAACGCAAAACACTTTATAGATTTGAACTGATGATATGTTCTTATCAGTATCAAACTATGCGATGGACTTCTTAAAATACGTTTTATTTTTCCATGTTATTCTATTTGTGAAGTTACATATCGACATATCAGTAAAAGATAAGGCTCTATATGTAGATGAATGTAAATATCTTCCGCTTGACAAATTTATCAATCTTGTTTAATTTTCAGGTAAACTTAGAACTTGTTCGGTGATCAGATAAAGAAAAACGTATAAAAAACACGTTGTTTACGAAAATAAAATAAATAAAAGTTTCTATATAATTTTCAACTACATACCGTTGCAGAGCACTGAAAATGAATAACTCTGCTATTTAAACTTTTGCCGTATCTATTTTGGTTTTGAAGATATCAGCGAGAAACAAGAAAACCACCGATTTGAGGAATTGATTTCACTCCTTAAATATGCAAGTGAGCAGCTCATTTTTTGTGAGGGTTTATACTTTGATGTGAACAACAAAATGTAATTTTTTCGACCCAGGTTGTAGGAGTACGGCAAGGTAATCTTCCTCGTCAGAAAAAAAAAGATGAAGAAAAAACAAGAGGAAAAAATCTCTTTTGTTTATTTTTCATAAAACGAAATTTTAACCAATATGAATTCAATGATTTCCGAGCTAAAAACATTGAATCCCGAATTCCATTTCCTTCGCCATACCCGCCTCCTAATGCTCTTTACCAGAATCCAACACACTTCAAAGCACAAAAAGGTGGTAAGGTAATCATGAATTTCGAGGAGACATTTCTCAAGATGAAAATTGGGTAACCAAATACCTACTTTTTACAAGTATAACCGTATTCGTATAGGTGAATATAAAGCTTACATAAGTTAAAAATGTTATGCTATACATTCGTATAAAACTGATGCACAATAAAAATAATATAAAAAAAAAGTGATCGGAAATCTCTTTGAAATGAGCAGATAAAAAAAATACCTAATTCCAAAGTTATAGTCCATGCCGGAAATGAATCGGTACTAAATCTGAAAACAGCTGATTCTCCATGGATGCAATCGAAAAGTATAATGTTCATAAGATAAGGTCTTCAATCTTCATGCCTGTCAGTTGGTGAGCTTCGCAACAAAGAGTAAGCTCTGTAAATGTCAAAGAACGAAATGCTGGAACACCATTTTCCCATTTACAGTATTGGTATGGAAAGCTCTATATCCCATGAAGAATTTTCTTTTAATCGTATATGTATAATATATAATGTATAACATTGTATATGCTTTTGACAGGAGCAAAATAATGCAAAGTATGAACGAAAGAGCTTTAGTAGAGTTAGTATACTTGTTTTCATGATTCTTTTGTATCAGACACATAAATATACTTACTTAACGAAAGTGCAATAAAGAAGATAATATTTTTGAAAAAAATCTAATAAAACACAACGAGGAGCATCGAGTCACCGAGTACGCATTTATCTACTAGGATATTACGTACTGTCCATTTTCTCAAGTTTTCGTATACGTTTGATTAATTGCAATTCGGTGACCAAAGGCATTACCATAGTGTACGTGTACATCCATCATAAATATCCCATGGTCATGCGTAATTCATCAATAACAAACTGGTCAGCATTTATAACATCATTACATATGACTGCAGTTTTCTAAAAATATTAGGAAAAAAGGGTCGAGTTATCGATATTAGAATCGATATTAAGGATATTAAAGTATTACGCGTAATACTATATATGTATACATATATAGTTCCTGATGCATTTGAAGTCCAGCAAAAATAATGTTACATATAAGACAAATATTATTTGTAATTTTTCACTCATACAAATTATATTAATAACGATGCTCTTAGGTTATGTTGATGCTCTGAAAATTATTGATGTCTAATGTACGTAATACGTATTAGGAGTCAATCGATGATTGTCGGTATATCTACGATGACAAATGGAAATTCCATCACACAAGTAATGGAAATATTTATATCGTTCCTTCGGATAATAGTATCCATTAAATGTAATCAATATCTCTAACGGAATGACTATTACAGTACATTGAAAAAGTATCGATTTTCCTATACGAAATATCCTAGGGAATTATTCATGGAACCATCAGCCATGACGGAAAACTATCGTCGACCCTGTTCGAATGCAAATAGTGCGATGAGGCGTTACTGCGATGCGTCGGAAATCAGCGACGTTCCGACGCCACACGCCGATCATATGTAAATCAAGCTTGAAAGTTCAAAACTAATTTGTCTACATATGCAGGCATATAGAAAATGAAAAATTTATTAGAAAGCACAAAATATTGGGAAAATATTGAATATAAACATAGATATATATAGAAAGATAGATATACAGTTATTTCCTAAGAAGTGCAGGGGTTGAATAAGATTCCCCAGTGGTCCAGCGTAACGTTCGGAAGCGATGAAGCGCTCGTGTCTGATAGGATTGGCATGGGGGATGGTTTAGTGGTAAAATAAAGATTTCGACTGGGGTGTAGATTCGACCGTTTTCTCGGGAAATTGCAGACGTGCTAACTTGAAATTGCTGTAGTCTGACCACACAGCTCTTGTGACGGCCTGTGGAATTTCGTGGCACTCGTGAGCACGAAATAAAACAGCCTCCCTTTGAAGATGACGGGATCGAATGATGCTGGCTTCCTGAATAAAAGTGGCTTTATTTTCTTACGCTATATCATCTCCAATAGAAATACTTCCTAGAATATCACGAAAACAGGTCTTCCATTCAGCACGAGGAAAAAGGCTTCCTGACTGTGCATAAGAGAGCACATCCAACATATCCCAACTATCTGAATAGACACGGAACTAGAAATCAATGATAAACAGACAAATATTAAATTTTATAAAAGCAAAAAAAAATTCAATTTTCAAAATTACAAGAGTAGAGCGAAAAAAAGTGGCAAATCAAATCATCCTGATATGCATTTAATATACTGTTTAATTTTTTTGGTTGCAAAAAGAATTAAATGAACTTTGTTCTACGTCACTTTATTCGTCCTACGGACAGACGAATAAAAATATTTATTGCAATTCTATAAAATTTCATGTGAATCAACCTGTACGATCGAGTGCGATTTATGTAAGTCGTTAGTTTTCATTGGGATGAAATCACGTGATAACGAGAAAATAAATGCCAGCTAGGTTTTAATGGAAACTGTTATATAAATTAAACGCGAAAATATAGTGCCATTTGATGTATATACACGGTATATAAAAGCGCATTGCGGATGACATCATTAAAAAGAACGGATACTAAAAATCAATATTAATAATAGGTGATGAAATAAAACAGGTTGCGAAGAATGTACATTGGCAGTTGGGCATCCTTACAAAGAGTTTTTTGACATTCGAGAATCCCTGAAAACCAATACTGGCTGCTGGCTGGTTACGTATAATAATTTGTAAGGGTCTTATTGAGATAGACTGAAAAGCACGTGATAAAATGAAAGGGCAGCTATTGGATTTTTTTACTCTCGAATTACCTGCATTTTGTAAACTCTTTGAACTATGTAAAATTTCATAAAAATCCTTTAGCAAATTTTAATCAACTCAGTTTACTGGATTGAAACAAGAAACTTAATAACTGTGTATCTCCGCATCATAGAATAATTTTTTGATAAATTAAAAAGATAATGAAATTGAAATAATCTATTTTCACCGCGTCTCTAATTACTTTACTTGGAAAGACAAACATAATACGAGTAATTAAAACACGAATTAAATTGTTGCTAGAACCTGCAGTGAATTATAATCGAAAAATGTATTAACGATACCCAGCAGGTTACTAATTACGTGAAACTGTCGCTGTACTATGGTAATATCGCCAACTTCACACTGTACCATCCAATTAGTTGAACGGTGAACAAAAAATTTACCACCCACCTGATATCGATGACATAGATTCCATTAGAATCTGACAGTTTCATTGGCCCCATCTGCAGCCCTCGTATGCTCCATATAATTCATGCATTTTCCAATCAGCGATAACAATCCAAACGATCATCTAAAAAAAATAGTAAGGTTAGCTTCCTTAAAAAATTGCAAAAGATTTAATATAACACTCAACAATTTCCACGTTGATCAAGTAACAAAATTCGAATAGCAACGTCATATATCTATTACCTTGAGATTTCAAAAAGAAAAACAGTGAAAACGAAAGAAATAACGATAGCACAATTTATTAAAATTCCTTACATTGATTTAATTACTGATCTAACAATTCGATTGACCTATTGAAACGAGTTAATTAAAAATCTATTTTCCCTATAACAGCCAATTAAACAGCGCAGTTAACAATTGTTAACGAATATTATAAATTCATAAGGAAATCGGCGAGGCTGATACTAATGACCAGTAATACCAATTTCTGTCGACTAATCCAATTACGTGCGACCGTATATTGCGAATTCATTACAATAACAAGATCATTAGCTTGTAACCCTACTGTCATAATATTTAAGCACGTTTATCATACCTGCAAAATGATAATACAGTCCATAGATAATAGTAGTGAAAAAAGATGAAATTGTGCTGCTACTAAAAATTATATATCTGTCACAGGCATTTTGTACGAACAAACTGGATATTCAAGGATCAATATTAACGTTGCTATGACGATACAATTTTATGTGCTTTAATAATAAATTTCGGGGATATCAAATTTCCAGCTTACAGCAATAACAGCCACGTACCTGATCAGAGATTATTTATTGATTTCCGATCTCCACTGTTTTCCTAATACAAACAGCCACTTAAACGAACACACAGGTGAGCATAATCTGTACACCGTTCGGCACGTGTGCATCCCTCCGTGACTATGTACATTCAAGATACTCTCTTGAAAATGTCAGATCACATATCTAATCACAGTATTGTGTATACATTTATGACGACCAAGCACATACGGGACATTGATAAGTTAAATTCTTAAGCATAAGTGTTACAAATATGTAACGTAGATATATATACCTATATATGTCGTCAAGTATTATATGATCTACGTAACTAGAAAATAAGTACTGCGATTACATTGTTATACAAATGTACTCCTTGCGCGAGTATCCATTAGCATTTTTGTTTCATTGATCCTTAAAATAATGTCGCAAGACAAAATATTTAACGACAGAATAAGAAACATCCAGTGGTATCCATACTATAATATTTTCATCATGGACACAACAGCCGAACAAATATTTAGTCAACGAAATTTCAATACGCAAATACCAATACATTCCATGTTAAATTTAAGTAGAGAGTCGAAATTTAATTGCGTTCAAACTCCGTAGACAGTAGATTCTCACTGCTCTCGCTAACTTTGTTATTTTCATTTGCAAATTCTCTTCTAGAGTTTTACTTACCTGTAAGACTTTTCCATTGCCAAGGAAAAGTATGAGGGTAAACTCGCTAAGGACATTCGATACAACAGCGCGCAGCGCCGTAGTGACAGAATCGCGAAGCTCCAGGTTTTCCCAGAGAATTATTAAGGTCTATTGATACCACAAATACACGGGAATGAACCTTTCATGTGGCACAATAGTCTTGTTAGAAAATTGTATCTACAGTAGGTAGCAGGAGAAGCGAATGCACGACCTCATTTCTCTTGGTACTTCCTATCGTACGTTTCTGGAAAGAAATCTCATTTCCGCTTCTTACGTCGACGGTAAAATCTCATATCTACAGATAAGCAAAGAGAAGCCAATGGCTGTGAGAACAGTGAAAAATCATTTAGCTCAATGAAAATCGATCCTGACAGTGTGTCCGCGGGATAAAAACAAAAATGATCGCCATTATTTTTCGAGATCGACGCTAATGAAGCGCGAAATTCAAATAGTCCAAGACGGAATCGTAGAGACGTAGGTGAAATTGGCCCATCCGCTGGCAAGGAGGATCATAGAGTTATTTATGGACCTCCACGTGACATCAATTAACATGGAAAACGTAATTACTTCTAAGTGGATAAAGACATCAATTCACAAAAGCAATTAACAGTCGGTCCCTTGTTCATCACGACCTTTAGGAAACATCATTGGCTCTTAACGCTACAGCAAAATGAATCAAGAGCGTGAAGAGAGATCTTTTTTGCTAAAACATCAACATTTTTCAATTAAATTGTTCAATCATAAATCTCATTAATTTGCGTAATTTATAAGGAAAAGAAATTAAAAATTGATTTAACTTATTTCAAATATACCTTTTTTGTACTATAATGTCTTTTTCGTGGGTATAGCGTGTCTTGATTATTACTCCAGATTTTATATCATCACCATATAAACATGACATTCAGTGAATTTATCTTTAACTTTTCAAACAATATATATCTGCACTGAGTTCGCTGACTTCGAAGCAGCAGTAGGTACGACTGTAGTAAATTATACGAATATTTCCATGAAATTATCAGACTTGCAACAACTCGCAGACACCAGTAACCTAGGCAATTAACCAATGAGTAACTTTAGCGTTTCTTCTCCAAAAATCTATTAGCATGCAATTACCAATACTGTGATTAATTAAATAATTTTTTTTTCTTTCCACTCTAAATTGTATCCCTCTCTCGCGTTATCGACGAGCACAGAATGTACTTTCGCTTGGTTGGTAACACTGTGCTTACCACCCTTTCACTTTTCTCATCCCCTTACTCTAAGTGAGTGGTTAGCGTAAATTGCTCGTTGGTGATTCGAATCTCATGAAATTCTTAGAGCTTTCGAAATAGCGAGGATAAACTTCCATCTGAAAATTATAGGACAAGTAAGAGACACCTTAATGAAGCTGAAGGACGAAAAAGGAAAATCCTTTAACGTAATTCCGAGATGGGTATAATAAGGTTGAGTGTTCCTCGTGAAATTTCTTCTACCGAGAAACTAAAATCTAATTAACTGTGATCGAGGGACTAAAGATTTTATCCCGAAGTTCAGAATCTTTAGCATTCGATAATAAAAATATATTGACGTTAATAAATACTGAACGAAAAAAAATCCTTTCTATGGCACTAGAGACAAATAAATTCATCATTTTTCCCACTGATGCAATTTAACTGTACATTTTTTATTGGTTTCATAAGTTGTACATTGGCGTTTCAATCACTGATTATTTAATGTATGGAAATTAATGGCATTTGATTTCTCGTCCAATGATCTTTTACTTCTTGGAACGTACATATTGAATACGGAAATATTTTTATTAATTCTACAGACTCGTCTCTCGTAATTTCTATTAGCTACGGTTATACAAAAAACCTTGTCAATTCCTCAGTTACCCATAGGCCTGTCTTTGCGACTGCTTAGTCGTGAGAATAAGAGAAAACGTACAAAGTGGAAACTCAAAGTCGCGCTAAAGAAGGTTACCGTTCTATTCTTGTCTCTGTGACAAATGTTCGGAGATTTCCTTGCCCGATACGAGCGAACTGGTGTCTCCTTTAGGCGACAAATAAATGACGTCGGCCGAAAAAGCAATTTGCTGGAAATACCTCTAAGCATTGAATATATCGCAGAATAAGGTAACGGTTGGAAATTTGAAAGCTGAAAATTCTAATTAAAAAAAACTAACGAATTAAATGGTAAAATTAATTTAAGCCCAAATTCAAATTATTTTCAAAAATTCGACATCGATTTTAAAAGTTCTTCGACAGTGGGAAATGATGGATAATTGAAAAATTCCACAATGTCAATCGTCCAAAATCAATTACAAATTTCCTTTGAACTCATTATAACAACTTTTCACATAAGACACACTGAACAGCCGTGACAGTGACACTGTATTTAAAAATACCAAAGCTCCTCTGTTATCTACACGTCGAAAATCTATTCCTATATTTTCCTTGGCATAGAAACACATAACCCAGATACGTCCAGCATTTCGTTTAAATGGATATGTTTAAAGTAGATCTGCAAGCTAAGAATAGAACGAGCATACCCCCATATTATGTCTGCTAACGAAGAGAATGAAAAAATTAATTAACACTTTTACTGCTACGGCCGATTGACATAAACGCATCTATAAATAGATATATCCACCGGTAGCAGTAAAACGACGAAAGATCTTACAGTGTGATTTATGAAAAGTCACTCGGACAGATATTGACAGTATATACTGCAAATAAAACTGCTACAGTAGTTGTACAGGCTTAATTCACGAATTGGTCACGTAAATCCGTACTTACAACTTTTCTGCTTTTTTTTCCTTCTTAGAATTAGGTAAAAATCGTGCCGCGTGAATATTGCATGCAGCACGCATGGATATTTCATTCGATTTAACAGATACGGAAACGCCTAAATTTTGGCATTCGTTGAGTAATTTTTCCTGCGTGATATTATACGTGTCCGCCCGAATTCATTCACGGGCATTAAATTTCATTAATATTCCGCTAGTTCGAATATCCAACATTCATTCGTCTCCGTTTTATTAAAGCATTATACGCATCGACCCAAACGATCTCGTATACTATTATTTCAATACGTAATTACAAAGCTGAATGATACGACCGATCGTTAACGTGTAACGTCATCCCCTGATAGCCAATCATAACTCGGGTTAATTCGAGCGTCTTCATGTCCCTTCCAACCTCAAGAGAGGCATCATTTGTCAATTCGGCATCGTAGGATGTCGGCATCAATCAAAGTCTTCGACCCTCTCTAAGAACCGGATGTGAGACAACGGGCAGAGAATGGCTAAAAAGGCAACTCGATGCCTGACACTGACGAGGCGCATCCATTTATGTGATCATTATTCCCCCACCCCCCTTTCTTCTTATTTCAAATCTCTCACCACGTAACCGTAGCATCCGAAAAATTGGACCCTCCACTACTTTCCAGAACGAAACACCCGCCAAATTCAAAAACAGACACTCGAGAGAACATCTGGTAACAAAGAGAAAATCTATTTTAGAAACAAATCACTACTGTACGCACTGTTAACAACATAAGTGTTAGATCATTTCCTACTTTATCGACTAAGTCAACGAATAATTTTAGCAATGATTTGTTTAACCAAGAAACCGACTTGTCAGTAACTATAGCACTCACTAGATTTATCCCAAAATTCAATTTTCACCGAACATACGTAATCCTTTCTTTATTTGATTCGCCAGTGGTGTAACATTGACGATAAATAAATAAGCCTACGAGACGTAAAGTACGTAATATTCATTTCAAGTAAATTACATAACAGAAAAAAACAATGTTTTACCTAACATATTCCCAAGTACCAAAATATCGCGCAAACAACCGACAAACAGATTAAGCGTTTATTCGAAAGATATGGCGGACTTGCAATACACGTAATCATCACAAATATATATCGCTCACATGAGAATTTTACGTTTCCATTCGACACGACCTTCGTCGTAAAGCACACGGCAATATGCTCCCAGTTTCGCTCTCCCAGATCTTCCTCCCTTCAATCCAGCGAATATACGATTATCGCTGTGTTCTCGGACCCTATGCTGAGCTATGAACGACCCTCAATGCTTGGGACTTGTCGTTTTGCCCTTGGCAAGAATGTCGTAATAATACGTGCAGGCCGATTACAGGGTCGAACATAGGTTTGCCTCGACGTAAAGGTTAGCAGAAGCCAAAGGGGAGTTTTCACATCAAAAGTTATTGTAACTTTCACGACAGCCATTTTATACTGGCAAAGCCTTGAAATTTTTAGATTTCATTTAGCATTCTATATCTATTCTCGTTTACGAGACGATATCGTATTCTAATTTGGATGAAACAGTCGTTGGCTCTTCATATCCTCTGCTTGGTTCACTATGCTGTGAATGTTAAATAAAGCGAATATTCGGGAAAATTATGTATTAATTAAAAAAAATTGTTTAAAGATAATCATATTTGATAATGCACAGTGTTTAACTTGGATATAATAAAGTGAATTATATAAATCAATTTTGGATCACCTTTCTCATGGAACGGGATATCTCTGGTTACCATTGTTCATTGTACTGTTCATGGTATAATGGAATGTTTAGACGACTAAGTTGGTACTGGATACCATCACGGTCGATAGATTTCTTTGGAAAAGAACGTGCAAGACGTGCAAACTATTTCCTGGATGTTTGCTGAACAGCTAGAGTACAAGGGATGCACTGGAAAGGGTGAACAAAATTTTACAGCTGTGAATTCGTATACTGTCGAGCGTGGATAATATTTCCCGTTGCTGAAACGAATGTGAAAAATTCAGTATGTTCAGAAAATATATTTACACAGGAATTTTACCTTTGAGATTACACACGTAATGTAGTTTAAACCACTTTATTTATCGAATAACATATATACGTATAGCTATAGGATACAGCATTGATAAGAAAAATTAGGGACCATAGAAAATATTTTAGTACCTACCTTACCCATCTTGAAATTCTAAATCGTTATAAGTCACTTGGTTCAATAATTTTAAAAAACTTTATTCTCTTGGGTAATTTCACACGAATCGGTTCACTGGCTCGTATAGCTTTTCGTTCAGGAACAAATTTATCATCGAAATGGTACTGTTAAAATGTACTTTTTTCTGTCTTCTCTCATTTTCAAGAAGCTAGTCCAGAATTTTCTGCAAGGAAAAAACATTTTGTATACGTGCATCTGGTTCACAGGGTATTGCTATACAAGGCCGTCACGTGATTCAATTGTTGAGATATTTTTTACCAAGCGACATTAGCAAATCTAAATGGCTTCTCCATTACTGTACACGATTACCTTCGAAAGTGACAAAATACCAAGTGAATTGACTCGTTTGTTATTTCTCGACAGAGCGTACCGACCTGCCAGAAATTCATAGAAACTTCGTAGCACGCTCGCGCTATGACATTACTTTTCTTAGAACGTATTACCTTTGATCGATAAACCGCAATACTTGCTAGACCATTGTTCTGGTAAAAATGAAATAAGAACAAGAAGTTACTCAGAATGCCCTATATCGTGCAAGAAGACATTACGGACATGACGATTATTATGAGTCATATACATAACTAGTGCACTGTGTAAAATGATAATTAAATACAATGATTACATAGAATTAAGTACATAACGATTAAAAGGTTAGATAGATTGGCAATATCTCGTGAATCTTTCAATTACGCGATTATTTGTTTTAATGACAGATTGTTACACAATTCTCTAGTAGGAGCATAGCTGACTGGTATAAATTGATATTAAGCGTTTGAAATGTAATTTTTTTCCATACTTGCTTCTGAGTACAAACCAATATTCACGTAATCAAATACATATCAAACTAGAGTTAATTAATTTTCTTATGGACTCTGCTCCTTGTCAATGACAATACAGTCGTTTGAATAAATCTTTCACTGGGTGTTCCGTAAATTCATATTGTGACAAATGAGATTACGTCAATACTTTTAAATCACCCAGAAGTGTAGTCGCACGTGTGAATATTCACTCGAGCTATACTCTCTCAATAAGTATACCATCTCTCATCCTTTGTTTCTAAATCCATGACATAAGCCGTCTCGTTGTCCAATGTCTGACACTTTCGGTAAGTTAGTTTTGCTGCTCAGACGTAGAACAGACCTTTCGCGTCGATGGGCTCCTACCGTACCATGAGTAATACAGTACATGTGGAGAATTTGTTAGACGAGCTTTGCTTACTATTCGCCAACTCATGCCAGCAACATTTTAGCTCGATGAGTTTTGAGGTTATGGAGTTTCTTGTGTGATAAATCATGAAGCTCAACCACTTTCCATTGCTCTCGGAATAACGTCTCCTAGATATTCAGTGCTCTACAATTAACAATTATTAAATATTAAGCAGCATAATATAACATACAACAACATTGAATTTATTATTTTATCGCATATTATTATCGAGCAATCAAATGTCAATAATCTCTTATATTCTTTAGACCGTGGGATAATTGGACAGTTTGGGCCTGCACTACCTGTCAATAAATGCCAAGTTAAGTAGGGTTAAGTCAATATCGTAGGTGAGCACAGATGAAAGGTAAGTAGAGATAATGAAATTTATAATGAATCGAGATGAAATGTACGTAAAAAAATGTACACTGTTGAAACAATCAAAATCTTGACTGATAAAAATATTAACTGAAAAATGAAAAATTCAAGAAAAGGGTTTTAAGACAATTTTCTTTTTGGCAAAGAGTATTGCTTTAATAAATGAGCATATTAGGCAGTTGCAGATACGAGTCATTAAATTTGCATAAGAGGATTGCATCTCGTTTTACGAAATTGTAAATTCTAGGATTTGGCAATGAGAAATTCTCACCTGTCACGAGTACTGATTATGGTTTAGAAAATGGTATTGAACCACGGTCAAATTCTGCTGATGGAGAAAACTTTGATAGACAGACAGTAAATCCCTAATAAATCTATAAGCCGATCAACCGGATTAATGTGCAAGTCCTGTTAGTGTAACATATTAAATTCTAATTTGGATTATATGTAGGATGAAAGATCAAATTCGTATCTCTCCAAGGTCTACTAGTTTAATGAGAGTAGCAATATACCTATGATATCTAAATTTATCTTGAATAAGTAATCGACAAAGAAATAAAAAAAGAGACTCGATGACGCATGTCGCTAGATTTCTTAAAGTCCTCGTAAAACACTCTTAACTAGTTTAATCTTCGTAACGAAACGTTTATGGTCGCGAGCTATTGGTTCCGATAAGAGCGTTATACGTTTCGCTAAGGCTGCACGTTGGCTGACTAGTAAGAAAGAAAAGAAGAGAAAAAGGGTGGCTTAAAGTTGTATAAAAGTGCGAATGTGGACGCGCGATAACTAATGAACTGTCAGGAGGGAAAGAAATCTTCCGGAACTTCCTCGCAAGACAATGGCAAATTAACAAGGGAACACGGAATAAATGACACAAGCTCTTTGTCACGATAAAATAAAAACAGTAAAAAAGGAGAGAAAGCCTAGTGGCTTTAATCGTTGCTATTTGTTAATCTGACATTTGCAGAACGTTCCGCTTGATTAGCTCCTTTATTGCCCAGATCCTTTATGGTATCAAATCCAAACAGCTATTTTTTACTTTTCATTCCTCTAGACTTTTTAAATTAATAAGCCACCTCGTCATCTGCTTTTTGAAAAGTATCAATCTTCCTGTAATTTATTACCTTTTGCGGCTTCTCCTCTTTCGCTTTTCTTTACTCCATTCACACATTCCCCTCGAGAATCTCTAATCTGGAATATATACATATACATATATGTGTAAAGCTGAAAATCCTTGTAAGATTATTGATATTGCTAAAGGAAATCCATATGGAAAAGAAAATTGGAAGTTCGGGCAAACGATAATCAGTGTTAAGAGTTTCGTTAGTCAACGACGGAAAAATTAAGTATGCCCTACCAAGTTCCTCTTCCTAACCATTTATTAAAATATATCCCTTTCGCCCTTCAAGATTTGCCCTGTCTTGCGCATTCTCAAATGACGTATAACTCACGAACCTGCTGCAGGATTACTTGCCAGTCTTTCCGATCGATAAACCAGCTAAGGGAGTACATCGTCGTGCGAAATTAAAATTCCAGCGATCTAAAAAAAGAACTACTATAAGTATGCGTTAAATACTTAATACTGGTACATAAGGTATATAAAATAAAAATATTATATAGAACAGGTAAGTCTAATTCAATTATTACCAGAACGTAATTAATAAAAAGAAGTTAAGCATAAAGCTTAACTGGCATATTAGTCAATACATATGTATTGCTATTGGTTGCCAGGACAGCAAATAAGCATTTGTGTAATGCATACTATCGATTTCGTACATATTAGTAAAGCTTGCATAATTTATGTGAGTTTACATTTACATACATTTATTAAGCATGAAAATAATACACATATATAGTGAGTCAAGGAGCCTTTCATGTCTCACCCGTCAGCCCTGACCGTCCAAGCACCATTAAGCTCCGCAGGGAACTTTCAGCAATAGAAGCAGCTGTCGTAAATAAAATCGAAAGGTTCACGGCGGGAGAAAATCTTTTCAGAAATTAAATTACACGACGCAAATGTCTGTAGATTCTCTGTACAGCATCCGACAGTGAGATCTTCCTGCTCCTCTTACTTCTGTGGTAATGCATAAATTCCAGATGGCAAAGTGCATGCAAATAAGCTCCCTTGCATCTTTCTCATCGATACGCCCAGTACATGAACATCCTTGCAGTTGCGGTTCCTTGCAGATGCAAATGCAAGAAGGTGCTGAAGTACTGTTGATGAAAAAAGCACAGATGACCCTGGAAAAAAAGAAGCTTTCAATTTCACGAAGAATAAGAGCAAGGAAACTTTCTTAGATTTTTTTGAACTTTGTATATAACTGCGTAAATGTAAAAAATTATATTATCAGTGTAAATAATTAGGACTGACAAACTTTCACGTTGAAAGCTGAAAAATGAAACGTATATGACATGGCCGTAAAAAAAACTTAAAAAACTGGAGAACAAATGAGGTCGAGTCACGACGAGAATTTTAACAAGGTCATTATGTTGGATTAGATCTAGCTTTATCTTTGACTTGCTCTTCTTAAAACTGTATATCTGATACTGTATAATTTTCTTTCCCTTCTACTGATCTTCTTTTAACTTTTTTGTTCCAATTGAACAAACCTTATTTAAGTCTTCGGCTGTTGTACTTCCTTTTCATTTTCATTGATTTACTCAGAAAAGTTTGATAACAGACGTTTTTAGATTATAAATGAAACCCTCGACAACAAGATAACCAATCAAGAAGAACAGAGTTTTGCAATTTCACGAATCAACCTATGAGGATTTGGTAGGTGGTGGCAATACGAAAACTAATTTATCCCTGCGTGGTTGGTTGCCTGTCTGCCTGACTGACTGACTGACTGACTTACTTAGCTGCTTGGTAACTCCAGCGGGGGTGCTCCTGTCAAGAATGGATGATTGATACCATTGATAGTAATATAAGCCCGTTGTTGAATAGTATAGAAAAATAAGCCGATTTATTTTAGCCAAGAAACAATGAAATTCCAAAGCCGATTTAGATTACTGGATATCACGTAGGAAAGTCAAAAAGACATAACGTTTATGCTTCTTTACTTTCCCGTATACTACTTACGGAATTTTCGCAATTTTCTTCGCCTGACGGGAATAGATACAATGCCTATGGTACAGTAGACGTAAGTTTTATAGAACCGTGAGAATGGAATCCAACACGTTATAACCTATGAAAGAAATTGCCTTGAAAGACCATTTAACTTTTTCGCGCCTGGTAAATTCACAGCATCAAATACAAAAAATAAAACCAACCATAACGTTGGTGCGCATGTCCTACAGGGACAACAGGACGCAAACTGACCTCACTTGCCAACCATAAAACTTTACCGTCTCCCGTGTAACGCTCCATCATATAGGATTTTCAAAGTTTTAGTCAGGCATCGCGCTTGGAATAATCGAACAAGTTTCTCGTGCTCATAGGAAATTCCATCTAGCACAGGATCCGTTGATAATGAGTTTGCCTGGAGAAAAAATGAAGAAAAAATTTTTTAAATATTAAAAACCTAATTGTATACGAAGTAGTTCCACTTATTTTTATTAAGAGTGTCATTTAAATGAAGCGAAGACTGAATTTAGTAAACTGTCAAAAACAGGCTGCGGATTCTCATTTTTGTCATTTTAATGACTAACTGTCGTACGAGTCTGAAATTTAAAAAGTATATTTATCCTGACAAATAGGTGGTACGTGTTTGTACAGACTGTCGCAAGAGGAATATCGTACACTGAAAGCAGTTTACTAAAGGAAAGTTGCACGAAGTGTCTCGTTTTCTTTTCCACCTTTCTTTTTTTCCACCCCTACGTCCAACTTTTCTTTATATCTTACCATCGGAGTTCGATCAAACGTTCGAAAAACTCGGAGGCAATATCGAGCAAACGATGCCAAACGACGACCAGCCGCACTATCGAAAAGCAATACCATGAGATAAGATAGTCCTTCTTTTTAGTTTTTCAGCTGTGACAAGAGAAGTATAAGGGAAACTATTTTTTGCAACTTCATAAAGCACAGAATAAAGAGTCGAAGTCAAGTAATTCCCAAGTATATATAGGGTAGTTTTTTACCAAAAAAATATGCATCCATATGAATGATGTATCATCCGCTTTAGTCCAAAATACCTTGAAATATAGAATTTGCACTATATAACGTTATATGTATATGAGAACATGGATAATACCATGTGTATCATGTGGTCTGACCCAGGAGAAGATATATCGCCAGAATTCATGGCAGCCTTCGCCACCAAGTGGAAATATAAACGAAAAACAAGGTGTCAACCCTTGATAATATAACGCTCTGGTGCTATGAGAAAATGTATATATAATGGAATATATGGTTTGTAAAGCCCCTAAAGGCGGTTTTGCCTTATAACGATCGAAATGCTACCAAGGAGAATTTCATTGTTAGAAATTCATCACGCACAAGCCATCTAAGCCCATTTCTTTTCACCCGATCAACCCAACGAGCCTATTCCTACTCCCCTAGAAGACGGAAAGCCGATTATTTCGACTCTACGTCAGTCCCATATTTTACCTACATTATCACGTTACCATATGTATCAAGGCTCCAAATGCAAAACTGTAGAAGTCATTAAAAAATCCGCCCGTTCTCTAAGAGCTAAATAATTCGCCCTCCATGCATATTATACTCACTGAGGCTTAATGATTTACCGATAAAGTATCAAAAACATTTAAAAACTTTTATAATTAACCTCAATAAAAATATCACTCTTTAACGAGGTCTTATGAACGCCATTAAATTATGTTAATGAGATTTTAAAATATCACTTTCGTTCCAGCAACTCAAAATTACTAACTCCACGAAAGGTCTGATTTTTCTTCTTATGACTAATCGTGACTGAGACAATTTCAAGTCAAATTGTAGTTCGATATGATTTCGGGTATTGAAAACTTGTATAACTAAATGGAATTATCAATGTACAATAGACGCCATTTTTGATAGCCATATCATACTTTGAATCAGTTCGCCAATGCCGTGCGAAACGATTAATTTAACACGTACAAAATTGCCAGCCGTCATGAGGCTCTGAATTACGTCCTTTTCACGCTTTCCGACCTTGATACACGAAATTGCAATATGGCAGAATTCAAATATAAAAGAAATGCTCTCCGTAACCGTGGATCATAATGGATACCAGAATGAAAGGTACCTATGAGATTTTTTACGTGCTTCGTTCTTGGTATTCAAAAGAAAAATTTAAGCAATTTTGTCGCTCGAGTACAAGCCATGGATCCATTTTGATAAACTGGATTCGATTTACCCCACATTCTATAACGTTACGCGGTTAATAAACAAAGCTACATAAATCATCCAATATCCACTATACCATTAAAATCATATACATAATATCGAATTATGACAATGTCAAGCGAATAGTTACCTCAGATAACCCAACAATTAAATATATTTATAAAAAAGTTAAATCAGACAACATTGAAATGTTCGTATCAAGGCGACATATGAATAATTGATAAAAGTCATTTGCAAATAGCTACATTAATACACGTCTTATAGTACAACAGGAACAGTCATTAGGCACGTTTGACGTGTCACGTATCACCCTAAAAAATCGTACCATACGTGTGCGCCATAAAAAGGATACATCACAATGAATGAACATCCTACAGAAAATGACACTCATAACAGCATCAATCAATATATCCAAACGTATAACGAGTATACAGTTTGTATGGCGAAGAATTTTCATTTTCCGATTTTAATTTATTCTCCACCCAACGATATTTCATTTCAACCCCACGCCGTCGCACGACAAGTAATACCAATGCGTTGTCGCAGCCCATAATAAAATATTTCCCGAATGAATTTCCGACTAGAAATCTAAGGTGCAATGGCCATGCCAGACTAATATTTCTACCAGCATTCGCACTTGGAAGATAAATCCAAAGCCTTCGCCAAGAGGTGCAAATCTTCACGTCTGAAATTCTTTCTGCAAAACTAAGCTCCAACCTCGACTGCACCCTTGGCTACTTTTAGTACTCGACTGTAAAACCCTGTCAGCCTTGAACACGGCGTATTACACTTTTATTTTCAAGTAGCTACCCGCTCGCTGCTTTAATAAGGGGAGTATCGAATTCCCGTAGGCCACCCCCACTAGTGCTTAATGCTCTCACGGAGCAGAGAACTCTCGAGTGAATTATATTTACGTAATCCTGTAAAAGAAGGTGCTTTTATGTACTGGCCGAGATACTGAATTCCGCTTATTACGTATAGAAGCGCGCGAGACTCCACTGGCTAATTTAACATGTAACTGTAAACGAGTTGCCATTTACGGCACTGCAATTTCCGTTATGAGAAAATGCATCCGTCTGATGTAAATTTCAAAACATTTTCATTCTATACGGTATAACCGAGTACCTACGCTTCATCCCATTGTTTATTTCGCGAGGATCCCAACCATCCTAAGAAATAGGAAACCTGGGAAATCAATGACTGCGTTCCAGCAGACGCAGTACAGTAGAAGCAAATACGCATGGTTGATAGAATTTTTACAACTGCTGCAAGATTTACAATCAATTGGCCAATCCAATAAGATTGAACCCTTAGGGTAGTTTCCTGATATACGCAGCAAATTACAAAATTCCAAGACTGCTTATATATTTAGATCTGCTCTTGGTAAGAGTTTCGCGTGTATCACTGTGCTTCGTATATTTCCACTTACTTGGTAGAAAAATTACTACTGACATATCGTAACCCCTTGAAGCTTTTGCCACTGTCGCTGTTGCCTCTTTGTCTAACTGCAGGATGAAAGCGAAGCTGGGTTGGATTATCTGCCTTCCACTTAGAGACTCCGCCGAGTCTCTTGATATTAAAGCAAACAGCTTTTACTTCAAGCACGGCAGCGTGAATCGTATAGTCGTGTAATGCTATGCATTCGCCTTGGGAAAATATTTCTATTCGTAAGAAAGCAGCGACTGAACTTTCCACGTTCGAAATTTCCAAAGATAGGAACAAGTTCCAAGAGCTACGAGTCGTCCTTCTCAATATATCACCGCGTGAGGCTGTTTCTTTAGATTACTTCTTCCCTTCGTTTTCTGCTTCAAGATTACTCGTGCAACATTTATATAATTAAAGCTAAACATTTTCTAAAGGGAGTAGTGACTGTATCGAGAGCGGCCATTGTTTTCCGTTAACTGACTGTTTTCAAATTGTAACTGTTACTATCGTGAACAATAAGTTACTTATACGTATCAAAAACATTCATTAGCATTACAAAGAGCCGTTAATATCTAAAGTAAAATAGGAAAGGATCCACCGACCATTGATGGAAGCCCCATTGTCATTTTGCAACAGCAGACAAACAAGTGGAACTTGAATCCTGTCCGTTCGCGAAAGTCTAGCATCGAATAGAGAAGTAAGTCGAGCTTTTTATTCGAAATATTACAAGATATCCCACTTTTCATTGGACGCCACTCCAAAGATCGCGTTCTTAAATATTTACCACTCTACATATTATACGTACGTCCAGTTATTACATATTTAGTACCACTTGGTACCTTCTCTGCTATTTAACTAAATTTCCATAAACGTATACCCTTTTCGTAATACCAACAACAACCATGACGGGTATATATTTACTGACTTGAAATATTGGCATTGATTTATTTATTCATGCGAGAAAACAAATATTAATAGCTGTCAAGTGTGGGACTGTTTCTGCAAGCCACTCGGGAGGCTGGCTGCCCCTAACCACTGTATATTCACTTTTGTTTTTCCCAAGCACAAATAAAATACTACAATCGAATAAAGACCGCTGTGAATTATTGATCAATTCATCGGATGGTCGGTAAACATTTAATTTACACCTGCCTACACCCCAATTTAGATCGTTGTTCAATTAAAGGGTCCATCGCCTACTCGGGACAGTCCTTTCGTCTACAAGCGTATATGGTTAAACCCCATGGGTTTTCGACCCTATTAAACACAAAGTTTTGAGTGACACAATAATTTGAAGCGGCCTGTACAGCAGACGTAACACGATCTTGCCAATGACAAACGACGGTCCAAGCAGCCAGGACACGGGGTCAACCTAGATGCACATTAAATTATGTACGTGACCTATGGCAACCGTGATCACATACGTCAAGTGAGGTAACAAATATAATTTTGAATATACAAGAGAATATGAGAGCATCCCTATAATTTATATTATCCAACCCTTATAAACATGAGAAACTTAACACCCATTAATTTCCATGAAAAAAAAAAAAATGAAAAAATGGAGTGTTATCAAAAACCAAAATAGATGCTAATACGGGTGTACGCTAATGAGTAATAAGTAAACATTTATCTCAGAAATTATTAATCTTGATCTCTTTATCTCTTTCGTTTCCCCTTACATCCCCCGTCTATTCAACCTCGTTATTTTCTTCTTCCGACTTCAGAAGCTCGTAAAACCAGTAGAGGAAAGAACGGTGGTTTTATAACGTCTTCCTGTAATCCGCATGATACCTGAGATATACGGGGGATCTGTGGTCTCGTCTGCCGATTATTTATTCATCGTTCGACGCTGATCTACGGTTCGAAGAAGATACATCACGATAGAATGAGTCTGGGAAGAGTGTACCTTGGAAGAGGAAGCTTCGCGTCTGCCTGATAGAATTCATTGAATTGTGATTCAGGAAGCGTGTAACGATTAAATTTTGATAAGCTGTATCTGTCAACATAAAGAAACACGGATATAAAATTTACAGGCTTTACATGAAATTTCTGACAATTTAAAAGATTCATCAAACATACCTCATCTAGCTGCTGCAGCATCCATCATACCTTGGCTTCGTTACGCACCTCAGCCTCAATCGTGATTAATCTTTCTTGAGGTTACGGCGTCTTTAGGGAAAGTCTTAAAGACGCTTTCCCCAGGGAATGCTGAATTTCGCTTTTCGACGAGATAACAGGAATGACACTGATCAGTTAAAAGAAGGAGAGTTATCGGCGTACAGTGACGTATACTGTAAGCTTCCGTTAAGCTGTACAAAAGAAAGCATATAATACACTCAAAATTAAATGGCGGACTGTACATATCAGTGCAATTATATACATCCATGACCATGCGTGGACATGTGCATATGGAGGGGAAGGACCACAAACATTTTTTGCTAGCTCACGCATATAGTGGAAAGTCCATTTCCACACACGCTTACTAATGTACAACTGTATAAATAAACGTGATCCATATGGAGATACGTTAAACAAAGAAATATTCTTTTTTACCATTTCCCTCAGTCATCCCTCTTTTTCGTAATGCAGAAACACTGTAAAAGGAGCAAAACCCAGTGAACTTAATTTAAAAAGATTAAACGTTAATTTAGGGAGCTGTCTCGGTAGGTTTGCTGTCTAAAAACCATGAAGCTTTATCACATAGCTATGTATTTTGACATTCACCAACCTACGCAGAGAAAGAGTAGTAGGTAAGGTAGTACAGAAAAAAAAAGCTCACCAAAAACGAACCCGCACTCCACACAGACTGTAATGCAGCCTCGTGAGGTGCATTTAAAAATTGCAACCTCACAATGCACACGTGCACATTGTTCAGTGACGAATTTTTGAAATCCATAACTATGAGGATACGACCGCAGCATAGAGATCAGACGTTGGTCGACATGAAAGCTTAAAAAAAATAAATAACATTAAGAAAACAGTGTCGGTCGTCGTCTATTTTATATAAATTAATTTCTACCTACTTAACCACTATAATCGACTTGATATGGACTGGATGCTGGAAGTATCTACGAAACGTATAATTCATAAACGTTACTTGCAATTCAATTAAAACCTAATACGCTCAGTGATAAAATTACTCAATGTTTTCACAGAACTTTTTCATCTCAACGACCCTTGCCAGGTCGCCCTTGAATTATGTTCCCTTCGTCTCGTCCTTAATTAAATGTTAACTGAACTTGTCCACTTGTTCGCTTCAGTGAAGTATTCGAACACATGCCGAAGTACTTGATGCAAATAATTTAGAGAAGCATTGTTTGCCTTCGATGTATGGAAATAGTATATGCATATGAGATTATTCAGGACTATGGCGCCATCTGAAGTTGGCCGTTCCAGTTCCTACAATGGAACCATCTTCGGGTCGCAACTGATATATGAATAACCCAATAGCACGGGGGAGCTAATCAAGCCTGGGACTATGATAAAAATATCCTTTTACATTTGGATTTTAATCGGTGACGCAGAAAGCTCCGTAGCTACCTAAAGGTAACGTTTTGCACGGGTACCAGCATCTTATCGCATTCCCTTATCGATTTAACACTTGGGGGGATTTACAAACGTAATCGCGATTTGTGTCACTCATTAAGGATAGCCGAGTAAAAGGGAAAGGGTTAACAGGGGGAGTTAAAGGGTTACTTCTGTTTATACATATTTAATATTTTTTCTTTTACTCGCCACTGCCACATTCATTCCTTGTAATATATTTATTTGCGTCCCTGTGGGATGTCTCCCGCGTTCTCAACTGACGCGACAGAAATGAAGGCTGAAATTTTATGGGTCGGTAGATAAAAAAATGAAACAAAATTAATTTTCGTTGCTCAATACTAAGCCGTTAATTATACAGAAACGCGGGTAAATCGTTACGGCGAAAAATGTTACGTTGGAAAAAAACAAGGGTAGTGCGAATATTTTCGCTTGTGCGAATTTTTCTCGTAACATTCCAAATTTTATATGAAATTTCACTGGATTTCTCCGTCATATCGTACTTTACCTAGCATAACGTATTTTCTTAACAGTCTCATGCGGAAGTATCTAAAGCGCATTCTGCGACTTCCTTACCCTTCCATAAATCCATGCTTACGTCACAGACCCGTAAAATATAGTCACTAAAAAACTGAAGTTTCTATTAAAAAAAAAAATACTTCCGTCAGGATTTTATTCCACGCAGAACTTGACACATCCTCGAGAAGATAGTCGGCACTGGTTATAAACAAATGTGAGGTTATAAAAAAAAACCAAGTAAATCCTACCAGGCGTGCTTACATAAAGTGGCCAATAAAAAATGACTGTTTTAATGGCCTGAAACGACCAAAGAACCCGCTACGTTCGCACACTTGAATTATAACCAGACCCCTCGTACACGAAAGATCTACCAGTTAAATCCTGCAGTATTTCGATCTTCCCTCTACATTTTAATATACAAATTTACCATAAAAATGTCTTACAAACAATAATACAAATACGTGAAACAAGATCAATCGAAAAAATAAATACATAAATACGTTTATACACGTATACCCTCGTATGTACCTGAAGCATACCTTATTTCGAGACGAGGAAGGATTAATTTACAAAAACTTTTTTTACCTACAAATTCATATTTTCACCACGAGTAAGAACGTTTTCGTTTGCAGAGGCCTTATATCTCAAATATAGGCTGTACTATATTAAGGCAAAGTTATACAGGCGTAGCGCTAAGCTCTGAGGAGATCTCGGGCTGCGAATTCTATATGAAAAATTCAATTTTCCAAGTAAACACGTACGCGCTTAACATTCGTACCCATATAATCCAAAAGTGTGTAAGAGGGCGATAGGATAGAATTTCGAAATCTCATATACGCTCAAGAAAAGTCGAACCTGATTCCTTGAGAGGAAAGATAAGATTATCACTTCACCATCATGAAACTTGACGACGTTCCTGACTTTATCCAGACCTCACAGCACGGACACGAGATTACAGCTGTATTACAGCCATTTTCTCAGGTAATTGACGCGCGATGTTTCCTAAAGAGATCACGAACTGCGGTAAGACAGTTTTCCTAAGTGGAAGACGATCAGGCTGAGTCGTGACCAACATTTTTTCGGCCTCAAATAATTCTCCCAGCGAACAAGTACTCGTGCCTAACTAATACGCCCTCATTTTGATTGTATGTACAAACAGTCGATATATACATATAAAGCGAAAAAGAAAAAAAAATCGATAAAATAAACTTCATGGAAATTCCATTTGTAAAAGCATCACGAAAATACTGTTCATTATACCAACACAGGATAAAAGTCAACCCTTGATGAAAGAAACGTACCCATCTTGGTGCTTTCATCTACGCCTGTGTTACAGCCAGATGTTGAACGGCGCCATAAATCAAAGCAAAATTACGAGTAACCTTCGAGACGAGTAATTCCTTTGGCAAAAAAATCGTATGAAATTTAATGGCAAAAAGAAGTAAAAAAAAATATTTCGCGAATAACATAAAAAAAATGTCTCCAACAACGAAATGTCGTTTTTTCACCATACCAATTAGCCGTCGGTAAGGTCAGTCCATACGTGGGAATTCCCTACATAAGGAAGAGCTTTATAATAGAATTTACTTTCTACATCTATATATCCGTTGGTCTGATGAATCTAGAAGAGGCAGATGCATAAGAAAAATGATATTCAAATGCACGTATATGGAATGCCTACGTTTTCTTATTAAAGAAGCACGGAAGAACTTCGCAGCTTTAGCGCACAATGAAACACACTTCCGGTAACATAATGTAAATAAGACGGCGTATGGAAAAATTAACTTGGCGGTAAACGGATGAGCGAGAGCTTTGGCCTAAAGAATTTCAGCCTGGCCAACAAAGAAGGTACCTTTTATTACTGTGCATACCGGCATCCGCGATTCGATCGAAAATATCATTTATGTTAAATTATGAAGATTTACGAGCGCGTAGTTGAAAAGTTTGATACGAACAACAGGAAGAAAGCATGGAAGGCCCTTTACTTTTACATAGTGTGTTTTTCAATTTTCATTCAAATTTTTTACTTTCGTGCTTTGTTTCATCCAACCTTTCCTCGTTCTCGTGGCAAAGGCTAGAGAGCCGACCGAAACGCTAGGGCGATAGTGAAAATGCAATTTCTGGGGATTCGAAGCTGTGAGAATTCTCCTTGAGGTTCTGATGCGTAAACAATCGAACGGTATAACGGCACACGGACAGGAGCAGATCTATGAGGAGAGAGAGAGAGACTTGAGCTTTCTGATTCTCCTAAGTAAAAGTTAGAAGGGTGCTGGGCGATATCGAAAGATAGCTACCCCAGAGTCTTAAGCAGAATCGCATCCCCTAGATTTGATTTCTTTCGGGTAGCTGAAAGTTTGACAAAAAGGTTTTCAAGTTCAACACGCTGTGCTTTGACCCATGGTTCACCGCTGATTGATCAGACATTATTTTCAGCACGTTTTGCGCGCGATTGAATTTTTCCCGGTAGATGATTCAAGGTCATTGAATTTCTATTGAACGGCTGACTCAATGTCATCGTCGATTAAGTCGAAGAATCGTGACTTCTTGCAACTTGTATTCCAAGGATACTCCTCCGGATCTCTTATATTTTCTTCCCAACTGTTTATGGGTCATTTTCTTTATCTTTTTTCTCTTTCTTCCTTTCTCTATCCCTTTTTCCAACAGCGACTTCGGGTTAACGACAGCTTTTCCTTGGCCGAACGTTAATCGAAAAATCGATTGCGCCTATAATAAGAGCAACACGGACTCCTGTGAATTCGCCTTTACGATGGGTATAGGCCTACTTAATTCAATCCCGAGTACGTGAATGAAATCTAATAGAGGTCGATCTTATCGCTTATACGTAGAGTAAAGGATATTATCGAATAATATATTGTCAAATACTACATACCCTGCATGACAATTGAATTAAATTTTTTAATAAATAAAGTTCACGCTTATATTGTGAATTGCATTTGGATCAAGCGAAAATCGTACGTAGGCAATTTTAATTATTTTCAGTTATTCCAAGTATTTTCCAATATATTCTGGCATGGTACGGATGGGTTAACACGTTTCTCGTAATAACGTATGCGAATTTCGTAACGAAAATACTGAGCTTTCATATGTGAAATGCCAAGGGAGAACCGTACGTTGGCAAAACATTATTGATTACCCGTACTCCGATAGACCAAAAATATATCCAACCGAATTGTACGTAAAAGAAAGAGAAAACGTACCTGCTATTAAAACAACCCGGGTTCACAATGCAAAAGAAAATTTCAACAAACGACGAATAAATTTGTTGAATTCCATTTCGCAGCGATCCCATTCAAAAGCACAGATTGCACGTATGTAAAAGCTTATGTATCTCGTAATAGTATAACAAGAAATTCTAGTATTGCGCTTTTAGGTCACTGACTGTCATACCAAGGCAATATATATCAAGTAGGTTGGTGAGTAGGGTTAGGATGTACCAAAGATTCAAACGGTAAGTTAGGTCGCGCACCTCCATTACTGTTTTATGGATTCCACTAGAAGCACGAAAGCTCCAAGAGCTTTTCTCACTTTAGCCACCGTCCTCTCATCTGTTTGATCCTTCGCGCGGCAGCCTTTTCTACGTCAGAATGCAATGAAGAAGCATGACTTGGTGGGAAAGCTTTAGAGTAACAAAAAATAGGAGCTTAAAAAGCTCAATATAACTTAACTAACAACGACGTGCCTTGTGTAAATAATTAAACCAATTGCCACGAATAAAGAGATATCGATCGCAGACAAGTATCCAGATGCTCTTTTCAATGTCACGTTCTCGCGTTTAGGCGAACTTTGGAAATTCTTCTATTTTGCCCCCAGTGTTCTCTAGGCATTTTTTAAGATAGCACGCTAAAATGAAAATGGTAGACGAGGGTTAGCGCTTTCTTTAACCGTTCAATGATACCTTTGGGGTCTCTGAAGGTGTCGATGTGCCGCCAGGTATTACAGCTCGTTGAAAAGGTGCTGCTACATACAGGCAATCTTGATTTTAAGCACTTTTGTTGAATTTATTCCTGTTATTATTCGGAGTCTTTCCATTCGATGAAAAATTTCGATTAAGCCATGGGAACGCTTTTAACCCATTAACGTCCAAACGGATCCCGCTAGAGGTATTGTAAAGCTCAATACGGTATCGAGTTCATAGGTTTTATCAAGAGCTGCTTGAAATATCAAACTATAATCGGTTTGTATGAGAATTGAAGCTCGGGGGGGGGGGGGGGTATTATGAAATTAATTATATTTTCCAATTAAAATGTATACGAGAAAAATGACTTTCGAAGTTGGGATAATTATTGTAGCAATAATCAGCACCCGCTTCGTAGTGCAAGCATTACCCCAAAAACTTTTAATTTTTTTAGAATTTTCCAGGATCGGTTAAGCTTTGGTTTGAGCTTGTAGAATAATCGAAAAAAAAAATCGACAACTACCTGGAGCTCACTTAATTCTATGAACGATAAAATTTAACTGTTATACCTTTTTGTTATGCGTATCGATCGTGTGCGTCTATATTAATTTTTCATGCGATAAAATATTCGTAATATTTGTATACCGGGTTATTCAGCAGGAACGCATAACCATTTGAATTGTATCGAAGAAATCAAACGGGCAGACTAAAATCAGGCAGTTTATTTGATCTGAACAGCCCCGTATAAAACAATGAGAAGTAATATACCTACCTGTATCTACGTTAAAATGTCGATAACAACTCAGGTTCATTTTCTTTTGTCTCCAGCCACCATTATAGCGCTTTCTGTAATTCGGTATGACGATGAATTATTTCTTCGTGATACTTGCTCCTGTTTCGTGATGCTTCTACGTTTTTCCATAAAATGAAAATCACACGAAACACAGGACGAAAAGATTGATGCGATACAAGAGAGACGGTAGCGAGTTTACATTGGTAACAAATTTGACAGAGATCGTGTCGAGAATTAATTTAGCCACTTCGACATATCGAGGAATAATCTGATAAAATACCATCATTGCAAGCTTGTGCATCATGCGCGGGACTTTGGGGAAAAATATGAAATAAAAATGTATAAACTGAAATATCCACGTAACAAGCAAAGCAAATGCATAGTCTTTACGTTCAAACGAAATTGAGCGCATTTTTTTATGAATCAATAAAATTGTACAGGTTTAAAAAATGATAATTCTTTTAACTGCCCCTTTAAGTGTAATGAGCCCAATTTAAAAAAAACAGTCAACCCTTTAATCAATTGCAGCATTATTTGAAGATGATCAGACATACGTATAACGTCCTTGAAAGGAATAAGACTACTGTGTGTTTTCTTACCCTTCAAGCTTAAAGGAAGAATAATGTTGAGGAACGAAAATGGGAGTTTGGGTACAAATCAAAAGAAATTAGAATCGACCCTTAAAGAGAGATAGGAGTCAAGAGAGCCACACGGTTCAATAATCACGGGTGAAAAAAAAATGAATATCAAGTGACAGGACTGAAATCGAAATGCATAGATATGAGACTTTTAGGTCAGTTTTTCAAAAAATAGGAAACTCATCGCATTGAGAAGATTCGAAATGAGAATGATCTGAACAGAAAGAAATGTAATTTCACAGGGAAATGAATACCTGACTACTTCGACACGTAATACCTCTACCCGTTATTATTTCAAGATCAATTCCACTTTCAGGGGGCATCTTCTGACAGCATACAATGTAAATAAGGCCCTTGCAATTAATATTACGACTCGACTATAGTACGTTGAGCTATGAAGAACCATAGAAAGTCGTACTTTGTAACTTTCATATCACTATCTAATAAGGGGTGTCACTTTGAAACATCAAACAGCCCGGAAATCTTGACTATGAGAAAAGCATCATAATCTTGAATGTCAAATATAATATGAGTAAAAATAAAAGCCGCAGATCCTTTCCGGAAAAGGAATAGAGAAAGCTTCCCTTTAAATTTCAATATTAAAAGAGCGGCTAAGAATTTGCCTCTGGGAGACCATCGAAGAGGAAGATTCCTCTTTTTTCTCTTTAGGTTGGTATACAGCCCATCTTCTAAGAAGCGCTAGTGACGCATTATAATACTTGTCTACCATACGTCAAGTGCACAGAGAGAAAGATCAAGAGGATTCCAAGATTTATACCTCAACGATAAAAGCAGCTCCATTGTTTGCTGTAGCACGCGTTTAAAAATACACGTGCGTAAACAAATTAGCACAGTGGGTCGACCCTTCTGAATGAAGAAAGAGAATTATGTATCAGGCAATTAAACCGTTTTTCTCACAGCAAACGGCCAGAGAAAAAGAAAAAAAAACGAACAAACAAATTTTATGGCTTGTCCTTCGTTCACCCTTGGTAATCTTCTTGGGCATCAATTACTCTTCTTCTTCTTCTTCTACTCCAATTACGTTCGCAACGAATTTTATGGCGAAAAATCGCTGTAACTACCAGCTAAAATTATGAATTACAACCTCTGCTGGCGGCTGGTCGAATTAAATTATAAACGGGACATGTCGGTCATTCAGTTTCTAGGGATGCGACGCGAGGACCCTTAAACATGAACTTACAAACGAAATCAAATATATATTGTCGTTCAGTAAAAATACATGAGAGGTTAATGAAAAAAAGGAAACGATATTCTAGGTAAAAGGTTATACACTTATCAGTACTAACTTTTGACGACTAATTCTTCTCGGCATTGGAACACCTTGTGGGGTAGTATTCTGAAAGAAATAAAAATATGTATATAGTACGTTAAAAATAGAAAGGCTGTGCCCGCATTATTAGCCCGAGCCTAATACATCACGAAGAATTTAAGGAAATTCTAATTTCATGCAAACCTTGAAACTGTTACGGTGAACAATCTCAGGCTTAGGATCTTTACGGTTTCCTCTAACGACGATAAAACTGCCCTTAAGCTAGGACGATGCAAATTACACGGGTTGGCTAGTGACTTAAAGTTACCAGCTACGATATAGAAATGAGATTTGTGTAACCATAATGAAAAAGGCTGCTGCCATAAAGGAATTTCAAAGGATAAGCCCAAAATGGCGTAGCAGGCGCTCGTGAAATTCAGTAATTACGATAGGAAACTGCTGAGCTTAGTAATGCATATTAATAGGATACTTTTTCGTGAGAAAGCTTCTCTACGTCTAGTCGATTGTTTTAAACAAGAAGGATACAAACATTTAACGCATGCCGTCATAGAAGAAACTTTTTAATCGACAGAAACGACATCAAGACTTTGTTGTTCTGGTGAAAACACGAAAATTACGTACTGGGGAGTATATTGACTCATCATTTCTGGATACGGAAATAACGTAACTAAACGCCCCTAATAACTGTGTGTACATACAGCATAACAGGGGATAAACGATAAGCTTTGAATTCTTCTTCGAAAAAAAGACCTTCAAAGAATAACTTGCCAAGAGAAACACCGAAATAAATTACCAAAGTTCGTTCACATTCAACTTAATGTAACCACAACATCTGATCCAGCATTCAAGTAAGAAGGATCCTGTTAGGTTAGATTATATGTATTCTACTCTAAGGTAATAGAACCATCATATGTAATGTGTAAACTGACATATAAATATAATAAAATGCATGCGTCTAATAAATTAAGTCTTTACCCTAACCATAACCTTTCTGCACATTCATTTACTCATTCGATGCAATCTTTGACATACCAAGCAACTGCTCTCGTGATAAACACACGAATATTCAATGATATTTCAGTTTAACATACCTTACCTTATATTCCAATCGAATTGTTACGTTACTGCTGTATGATGATATGCACGATATTTACAACTAACCTGCCCATTATTCTTTCAAGGACAATAAGTTCCAGCAGTCTCATCGTAACCGGTAAGCTCTACCACAGTAACTAGCCATAATGCTCGAATTACTGTGGGTGCGTTCGGAAATATACTAACAGTACTGCCACTGTCCTTTTTCATCCATACGCATCTAAGAGAGATGTAATTACATTTACAGTACTGTCAGTACATTTCGGAACGCACCCCGTGATGCATGGCGATACAATAATTTACGTAACACAAACCGGTATATATCCGGTAATTAGCAAACGCATTCAAGCTCAAATTTAGATTGTAGGTATTGACTTCCTGGCGAAATGTCCTCACTGTCACAAAGCACGCTCATAATCCGAGTAATAATGACACAAATACTCCCGACAGCAAACGTCTTCTCCACGTCGCCATATTGTTCCTCATTACTAGCAGAAAGCATGCGAATCCTCGAAAGAGACACATGAAATATCATTGCATACTTGTAATGTATATGTCTCTACATATATGCTAGACACAGCTTCAACCATTTTAATCCGACTAAAAGTTTGCCCCTCGTTTCTCGAGAAAGAGCAAAGCTACTCCTGCGAATGACATTCACCTCTAACACACCTTTTGCTAGGTCTACATGGATGAGTAACTCTTGAGACACAGGATTGTTATACCAGACCGTACTTTCCGCCATGCTTATACGTAGCAGCATATAAAAACTAGATCACGTCAAATATACCGCGATATTTAAAAATGAACTAAAAATGTCGTTGACAGTATGAAAAATTGGTATAAAATTGATGCGACTGATGGAACATTGCTTGAAAAATACGTTAATGATTGTGATTAGAGAAATATAAGGATTACAAATTCTAGTATGTAATAAATCTTGTATATCCTTTGGCAGCTTAACGAGGCGCGTTGTACCATCGAGGCGTTTTATAAAATAAACATATTGGAGGTAACGGACGGAGAAACTTACGTCCGGGTTCGTGCCAACGAAACTATTATATAAACTAGGGAAACGTTTATGACATTCCCTATATAGTTTATCAAAGCAGTAGCAGCACTGTCGCTCTCCTGTAAACTGCCAACTCATTCGCGGCAAACTTGGTATGTATTAAGCTTAATTAATATAGTGCAGTGCTTAAAGCATGAATTGTAATTTAGTAAATCGTATTAATCAAACGAAATCACTGATTCTACAATATTTATTCGACAAGATCATTATGATTAAATGACTGTGTGTATATGTATATTAAAACATGAGGAAACCCGGATATCGAAGTAGAAAGCCAAGAGCGTGAGGATATGAAGAGAAACGAGAAAAAAAAGACTAAAAACTTTTAAAGCGCTACTATAAATCGTATGGCGTGCTTTTAAAAGTGAACAATGAACATACTGCTTTGATCGTTTACAATATATGTACTATCTATGTTTACATTGTACTTCAGGATTCTGAAGTTACTATAGTATAGGTATATAGTATATGTAATCATACCCTCACAGAATTCGAATACGAGATAGAAATATATTGAATGTATATTCAATGGCATTTATTCCCTTTAATAAAATATAAATCCAATAACTTCGATTTGAATCTTCGTGCATAAAACGTATTGAAATACATTTTTTTAACATTTAATACAGATGTACGTATAAAAGCTTATACTCAATCTGCCGTAATGCCTTTACGTTATCAAGTAGGAGCTTCGGATCATTTTTTTTATATCCATCAATATACATTTTTAATTATTTATTCTTATCGCGCACAGCCACATTTACTACTGTTTGTAAGTCTTAAGTGTCTTAAAAACAGTCCAAGGAAATTCTAAGAATATCCAAAGTAAAAGTCTACGTAAGAGCTCATACATAACCGACGATAATAATAAAATATCATCTAAAATATGTGATATTGACCTTCTTTCAAATTATTAAGTCAAAAATGCACGTTGTTGCCATTATTAAAGGCCGAGTAGCTATTTCCATTATATGAAGGCGGAATGTAAATCCCGTGTATCAAGCTAAATTCTATATATATATATATATATATATATATACACATTAGAGTTATACAGCTTGTGTATCTTGATACAGACAATCCAAGAATAAACAAGAACCTCAGACCCAGTTATATACCAGGTTACACAGCTGAAACGCACCACCTGAACATGGTTTTACCATAAGACTGAAATGGGAGCACTAGCTTCATGTGGTGCGTTTCTACTGAATAACCCTGTATATAATTATAACGCGAATACCTAAAGGAAACACAGGTATACATTATCACATTATTCCAGTGCATGTAGCCGTAAAACAAAAAAAATATATTTTTTCTAAGGTTCATTTTGTCTTTTTATGAAACAATAAATGACGGCAGAACTTTCAAAAATTGTTTCATCCAATGATATTTCAAATTTAATAATTTTTATTTCTCCCACACATCATTTATTTCTTAGAAATATTCTGCTTAAATTAATATTTTCATATTTGGATACCGATGTCAGAGACTTTTTACTGTGACAGTCAATTTATTTTTTCTGTTTCAGGACACATGGTTTTATCCATCCTTTCACGCGGACAGCAGAGCAATTGAAATTTCTTTATTTCAGAAACTCATAACTGTGAGGGTATAAATGTGCCAAGTTGAATCGTGACTTTTGATCTTATGAGAAAATTGTCAAGTATCAGTAAGATGCTCATCTTGAGGCTACTTGATATTAGAATGTGGCAATGCAGTTCAAATTTATCATACAGAAGACATGTATTGAGTTTTCAATTTTAATTATAATGTTCTTCGTTTACTCTGCTGCCCCGCTATAAACAATTGTCAGGAATATATTCTATGCCTGTGTCTGTTTTCATAGACGAACTTTCTACTGCCCGTTAACGATTAATCCGAACATAGCAAACTCAGCGAACCCAGCACGCTGTGGTATGGATTCTCTGTTAGTTTAAGCGATCAAGAGAATCAATGAATTTAAATACTTTCAATAATATCAACATTGTGAAGTCTACCTATTAGATACATTATTAGTAAACTTTTTAGAAAAAGTTTATCATCAAGACAATTCATACATTCTACTTGTCAAAACTGCCGCCACATCTCTATTTAATTTTGTACCTTATATAGGTATCTTCGCAGCTAAGATAAGACACGAAAAATATAATAAAGATTTTTTTATTGCGGATAAATCTTCGCAAGGCGCACGTCGATACTTTAACCACGTGTAAAATTGCAGCGAAGAATCGCACGATATTTTCACTGTTTCCTACCTGCGCGCTTGGAAGATACTGTAGGCCAGGGCTGTATTCAACGGAAAAAGTACTGGTGAGCATATACATTTGATTGATTAAATTTTATAATTATTGCAAGATTTACAATCAAATGACCAGTCCATATACTTTTATTTCCTTTGCGCCGTTTCTACTGTAAAATACACAAAGGTCACGGAACGTTGCCATCCCTTCGTAATTTTGGACGCTCTTTCTATCAACACAAATCCCTTCCCACGCCGTCCATTAGAGACTGCGTATTGCAAAACTTTTTATTCGTGACCTATGTATATGCATATGAAAAATGAAACTTTATATACTATATCCTTTGAATAAGTTTTTATTAATATATACGGTGCATTGATTAACTTGCCATTTTATATTGATCAATACATCAAGCCATTTATATAGATCTGCTAGATAAACGCAAAGACATATTTACATAGTCTTAATCGTTAGAGGATGAGTTTGAACGATTTTACCGGATTTTCATTTTAATTTAAGAATCAAAAGTTATGGAAGTTACTGATGAATACTAATAAAATACTAATAAGGTATTCGTTCCGATCATATAATAAGTTTCATTCATAAACTTTTCATGAATCTGTTGGCTCATGCATAATTAATACCGTATATGATATTTTGTAGACATTGGGCACGCAGAAGAGATTGGTAAAGAGGGCTGAGACTCGTATATTTTGTCTTAAATAAATTGTATGGGAATTAAATTACTCCCCTTAGAACTTCTATGCTGGTTTCAACATATCTCCCTCACCCACCATTTCCGCTAGCCGTCAGTTATAAAGTCCCATAAAGCTAGCCATTTGTAATAATACCTCCGCGGTGCACAGGGTAGAACTACTTGAGAAAAGAAAAGTTTATTCCATAAAGTTACAAAACATTGTATCAGATATTCTACACAGAGAAGCTGCTAATTGTAAAAACTATAGTCATTTAAATGTAGTCACACTAACTTAATTCGCTACAGTAATTGTTCTCTGACCTTTTATTTTTTTGGCAATTTTGATTCGCACTATATTCTACATAGACTTTCTCCTGCGAAGTAACATTATTAGACAATTGGATAAACAATTTTCCTTGTTTGTTTACCATACTGTGTATTCTAAATGACTATATGAAATGTCTAGCATACTTTTCATGAAGGCGCCATGAAGTAAAAGGACGAAAGTAAATATTAAGTGGCTCGTCAAGACACAAATTGCTTGCTCGCTATTGATTTGAAGTAATGATCGAACTCTTATGTTATAATAACTATATCTTTACGTTTACGCTCTGTCTTTAATATTTAAAATCCGCAGTCATACTGTATAGAATGCTCCTGTATATCTTATAATTCTTTACATTTTTTTCTGACTCTAATTGCATAATATCAGAAACGGAGTAATTGAGGAAAATTTGACTGATTTGAAGCAGTATTTATTGACGGAAACACTGAAAGTAAAATACAATGTCACTTCAAATCTTCGAGCTTTCCAATAGTTTTATTTATGTTCTCAATGTTACTCATATAATTGTATCGTAGGGTGTGTCAATTGTTTATAACGTGTGTATGTGTGTCTTTGTGATTATGCGCGTGTGTATACCTGCGCCTTGTGAGACTCGTGACTCGTCAATCGAAACTGCGTCCCCTTGTCGAGCACCTGTAAAAATAAAGTACACTGTTTTATAATTAATAAGGACAGGGTCGTCATTTTTTATTCGATACGTCAATGTTTTTTATATAAGTTTTCTAACTCACCATCTTCATGCATTTTTTAAGCTTCGGGCTTAGCTAAGGGCGCATCTTTCTTTTCTTCAGCTACTGGGGCCGGTTCTTTCTTTTCTTCGGCTGCTTTCTCTACGGGTTTTTCTACGGGTTTTTCTACGGGTTTTTCTGCGGGTTTCTCAACGGGTTTTTCCACGGGTTTCTCAACGGGCTTCTCAACGGGTTTCTCAACAGGTTTCTCAATGGGTTTTTCTTCCACTTCTTTTTTTGGCGCAACCTGATGAAAAAGATGCGTTCAAAGAATTAAAAAAGTTACACAATGAAACAATCTCTTAACATTCATATTTGTGTTCAAGGATCCTTAAACTAAAGATTATATTGAAGGTAGAATACAAATTATATTCAAATATTATTATGAATCGATTTATGAGATTTTGAAATGGATTTTTGTATTAGAATAATACGTTTGGCCTTCCTGTTTAATGCTGATAAAAAATAAGAGACAATAATGTGATACACAATTATTAATTATGTCTCACCTCTTCTTTGCTGGCCTCATCAAAGTTCTCGACTAGGTCTGGCACTTCATCGTCATCGTCCAAAGCAGCTTTGCCAACTGCACTACCAGCAACAGTGTTGGCCAACCGTTTCAATTGAGTCAAACCCTCAGGTCCAAGTTGACTCAAAATTCCAGGCAGCATTTCTGTGATTTGTTTGTTTTCGCCATGACCAGTAATGGCAAAAGTATTAGCAGATAGACTAGCTTGAGCCTTAGGATTGTTGAAGTGAATAACAGTGCCATCATCCTTGATCATGTTAACTTCTTCGATGCCAGGGATGGTATTTACAGATAATTTCTTCAGACAACTCTGCAATTTTTTGTCATCTGTGGCTGCTGTTGCGTGTACAACCTAAAACATATTAGATGCATGGTTCGATATGGGATAATATGAATAATTGACATCTTTTCGTTGCAGCCTAATAAAGATACAAATATAGATATAGATATGGTCTACTCCAAATTTAAATTCATAAATGAATATAAGTATAGATAATGTTGCAAATGAGAAACTACTTACCTTCCTTATATGGTATACAAAGTAAAGCACAAAATATAATCATAATGAGTAATGACTCACAAAAAATTTTACTCTTGAAACCCAGCCTTATTTAGTTAAAACTTGAACTATAAGTATGCAAATCATGTAGTTCAAATGATTTCCCAATAATTACGTCAAACGTTAGTTCTCCATTACTCATGGAATTTTATGACCATAAACCTTGAGATAAAATCGCGCATTTAATATCATGAGAGATTACTGAGTAGTCTATAAAAGTGACCATTCTAAGTAAAGTTCGCCGACATCTTTGAATGTAAATATAATTACGAATCTATTATTTTACCACGCATATCTTTTGCAAAGTAGTTGTCACTCCAAAATAAGAAAGACAAGACACGCGCGGAATCATCTATATACTGATGAACATGACGCCGTTTTCTTTGACCGTTACCAGTGACATAAATCTAAATAATAATGAGTTTCATTAAGAAAAATCATGACAAACAATGAATGATTATTATCGAATAATCGTTGTACCTTCTTCTTACGTCGGGGAGTACCCTTGCCTCCGATTCGCACTTGGGCCTGCAACTTCTTCAATTTTTCAGGATTCATGCTGTCCTTCTTCGTGAGTTCAGTCTGGAGCAGCAATCAGTAGTGTCCCGTGGTTTACCGTAACGCGGAAATTCACGGGAAAAAATGCGCTCAAAGCGGCCGGCAACTAAACACGTGCTCGCTGTTGGCCGAAAGGGTCGAGAAAATGGAAGTATGCTTCTATACCACTACACTAACGGCACTTTCCGCTTCCAGGCGCCATTTCCGCTTTTGATGTTGGCTCAACATACTCTCTTACTTTAAAGAAACATTAGGATTCTAATATGTTATTAGGTATAACGCCTCAAAATAATTCGCAATGATGCTATGTGTCTATATTGAGTGTCAAAACTTAATCTATTGGTAATTATAATGCTCAATAATAGGTCCGAGTTTGATTTATGTTGTCATGCGACAATCCTACATTAGGCATAAAACTCAAGCAAAAAATCCCAAGATTTCAATAAAATTACGTACTTTTGATGAACTTACCAGTGAGGATTCATGTGTATTTTAGACTGGTAGGATAATTTAGAATTTTTATAACGTAATTCATTGTTCATTATATGAAGACATTATGTATTAACATTAAATAGCACTATTATCTGTCAAGGTCTATTCTTTTTTTTTTTTTTTATTATTTTGCAGCAATGATCACAGAGGTGGGAAGGGATATATATTTATAATATGCTATGTAATTATATCAGATTCTGAAATGCTAATTTCAGTCGTGCCAATTATTCACGCTTGGATGAAGAAATGACATTAAATATCAGAGACAAAGATAAATGTTTCTTTTTGTTATTTTAGATAACAAAATTTGTCAAATTACATGTATTTACAATATATAATTGCCCTATCTTAAAGTTACATCCACTACTTCTACATTATGTGGATTTTTCAATGGTTTCATTATATTAAATGGACCATATATTCATATATCGATCAAAAATGTAGATTCAGTCCTCCCTCACGTATGTGAGTTAAGCAAATGAAATTCTCATCATGCATGATAATAAAAGCAGACATTATTGATAAATTAAAAAGAAATCAATTTTTCCAATGAAAGACATGAATTATTTAAAAGATAATGTCAAATAACTGATTAAATCTATCAACATAAAACATAAAAGTTGTCATAATTCAATTAAAACCTCTATCTAGCTTATCATTAGTCATGTGCAGAGTATGAATAGAATACAATATAATGGAGATCATTATTCACATTGTAATATAAATTTTGCTTAGTTAATTCACACTAATAGCTATCTCTATACTAATTATCCTACTGATAACTTAACTACGACGCTTATAGATCATATAAAATTCTTGTAACACCTGATTATAAATTATTTGGAAAAAAAATTAAAAATGGAATTCTTTCCATGTTAACAATTGACTTTTGATATTAGAACCGCCACAGTATTTTCTCAATAACATTACAGAAACTAAATGATACCATTTGAATATATACATCTCGCGTATTTTATATACAAAATCGATATATAAAAAAAAATAAATATCAGTGAGAATCTCTTATATTTTAAAAAATTTAATAACTTTTGGTTACCGCGACTTTTCGCCAACGTTGTGGCGTTTCATTCTTTACATGACCGAATTCAAATCGAATTCTAAGTTCACCTATTTTTGATATCGGTAAAATGTCCGGTATCCACTCTATCAAAAAAGGTGTAGGCTCCACTTGGTTTGGTGAAGTATTTCCTGAAAAAATAAAAAAGATAATGCCAGTCCCTCATATTAGTCATAACTACAAATAAACAATCTACTCACCAACTTTTAAATATGTTTTTAATTCCAGTGGCTTAATAAGAGCATTGTTACTAGTTTTTTTAAAGCGATCTATATCTGTCTCCTCCCTTTTATACAACTCATATGTCCCATCAGCATTTTGCACAAAACTTCTGGTAATTTCCAGAGGTATAATGGGCGTCTCAAAGATACTTTTCACATGTAAAATATTCGTAATGTGCCAAGTGTACTTTGTAAAAGTACCCAATGGTACACCATCTTTTCTAACGAAAGCAGTTGTCGAGTTTGGTAATCGTTTCTTTTTACCACCACAGGATATTCGCTCGCGTAGACAATCGAAAAATATTTGGGGTACATGAAAGACAAGTGGATCAGGTTTACCGTCAAATTGAAAATGCATTGTCTGATTTATCCTCTCAGTAATGGAAGCCAACCATTTGATAAACGACAGGCTAGTATTAGCCTCATCTAAATTTTCACACGTGTTTTGATATTTTTTTATTATAGTAGGTTTCGTTTTGGCTTTTCTGGGTTCAATCGAATTCAGATTATTCAGACTGGTTGTGTTTGGTGCGCATCCTAGTTTCTCATCCCTTTTTCTTTTTGCCGAACTCGTAGGTAAAGTTGTTGCTATGCTATTGACATTCGGTGCTATACCACAGTCGCATTGTATTATTGTATTACCGTCAATTATTTTCACGGTATTACCATCTATTAAGGTACTACTTTCAAGTAACTTCACATTATTCGCATCTAGTACTGTGTTTGCATCGAGTATCTTTACAGTACCACCACTATTCAGTATCTTTATGTTACTATCATCTAGGAGATACTGACTATCATTTATTACATTATATTTGGTATCGATTGTAGATTGATTATCTAGAATTTTTACTGCATTTCCATCAAGTACTGCATTCTGATCGATTACTTCCAAATTATGTACCTGAATTGAATATTGATATTAATAATTGTACACAAGTTGGTATATTCATTTCATTTTTCATATATCATGCAATATACCTGGGATATTATATTTGTATCGTCAAGTAAGGTGCGATCACACTCTACTTCTATGTTCTCCACAATACCATGTGGTAGCATTGCTGAGTCTAAATTCATTGAATCCATATCCAATTTGCTACCATCCAAATTTTGTACAGTTAGGGTATCATCGCGAAATATCAGAAGATGAGTATCGGTGTCGTCTGTAGTTAAACTTTCTAAATCTGAAACACAAATGCGTCTGTTTTTAAAATGATCTTTTGATATTAATTGTACATGTGTAACATTGTGTTATATTCGCCTTACCCATTCCAACAATTTTATCAGTTTCATTCGTTTGGAATGACGTACTTAAGGATTTTTGTATACTGAAATCTGCTTGGTCTAAGTTTATATAATATTCAAATTCTTCGGATAACTTAGGATCACTGGCGAACGCACAAATACATGCATAAAAATGTACACATCGTTTAACTTGAGCGGCTGAGGTTGTTTCAATTTTATCTCCCAACATTTTTGAAGTTGTCTAAATTTCAATAAATATCTTTATAATTTCACGAAATATATGGCATGTATATAATAATACAGCCACAGATTTATATTTTGTACAAACCTTAAATGCTGTACAACTACAGAAATAGCGATGCTCGACCCTGTCTTTTAGTTTTGTGATGAAGAATGAAAAGTGAAGATACCCTAATGGGTGCTTTGGCGAAGCTTTGCATTTCACTACCATTATATTTTTTGATACTCTTTGTACCAATGGTCCGGACGTTTCAGTAGCAAGTAACCAAATTTCTTGTTTTGTTTCATTGTTTACATTCAAAGAAGATAAAATAGAGTTTCGTAATGTTAATGGTTGTGCTTCTGCATAGCAACGCAGAGCTGCTTGTATATGCTGACATGTTGAGATTGACATATCTGCTGTATCTTTTTCCTAAAATAATATTGCAATTCATTTCTATGAATTACCCTAGATGTAATCTAATGGCATACAATGACGATAGATATGAATATTTTCCATAACTACAATGTTATTATTAACTTACATGGCATTTTAAAACACTCGCATCAAAACTTCTCTCGCAGCTATCCACAAAGCACAGGGTAGTGGTTTGTGATATTAGGGTAGTAATATCATTAGAAATTGTGGCATTAATAAGAGGTAATTGTACAAAACCTCTGAAATCAGGTCCCTTATCTCTGACTCTTACAGAAAACACTTGTGCTATTGATCCAGTTATTAGTTTACATGCTTCAGTAGATAATTTTCGTTTCTCTCCAGGCTCTTTGAACACTGCATCGCAATATTTATTTTTACAGCACAATCCACGAGATCCATTATAAGTTCCACACTTGGGACATTTTCGTACCCCACGAAGAGTTGCTTTGCCTAAGTCTGAAAGAAGCGTGCGTAGACGCTCCTCATTTGACATCGCTCCTGTTTTGAAAAAATATATATATTGATACCTAAGTTTTATCAATCAATGATTACTACACTATATAAAAAATATCTTATGATACATCTGTTGAACGTGACTTCACAATTATTTAAAAATATAACTTAATTTCTCTAGGCATATATAGTTTACTATAGTAAAAGAGAAAATATTGATGCAGACAGTTATCATCCATGTCAACTATTAATAAAATTTAATTCAATAGAGAATAATTTTTAAAAAATACTAATGTAAAATTGTCATTCACGTTATTCATTACAAAAAAAACTAATTGGGAAGGATATTTTCTCAATGAAGAGAACAGTAAAATATTAATGTTTATACAAGCATACTTATAATAGACAGTGTTTGATCAATTTTAGTACATAAAAAATACGACCTACATTTCCCATGGAAAGGAAATAAATTTTTGAAGTTAGTCTTCAATCTTGACAGAACAATCGACGAAAACACAATAATTTTTTATCTTTATAAGAAGAGTAATGTGCTATTACTTGAAAAAGTGTTGTGGAAAAGTGTTACCTCTTGTAAAATGGGCTGCTACAATCAGCAAAAATCGCTTTTTGTGGATATAAATGTTACGATAATCCTACAAGATTTTACCACGACCAGGTTTATTTTTGGTAGTAAATAAATAAAGCCTGTACTGTAGGTGGCGTGCTAAGTACACGGAATTGCACGGAGCCACAAAACGGAGGTATTACCTTTTCTAGTGTTACCAACTTCACAACCTACAGAATGTTATGATTGTTTCGGAATCGCGATTCGTGTTCTGCCAATGAAGTAACGCAATTTTGACGTACACGCAACCTTGGTGAAGTAGAATCAGTAGTAATCAGTAGTAATCAGAAAACTGTTACGTTAGGTAGAGCAGTAATAAGAGTTAAACTTCTGAGCTCATCAATTAAGTAATGTCACAATAACCTGGCAATTCAAATAGAATCAATTGTTCGCGTGTCATTGAAGACATCGTTTGCCGTCCTTAAAGTGTTAATAAGATGTTTTAATGTGTGTCAATTTCAAAGTACCGAGTTAATTTTGACAATTTTTATATATATTTCATTATACATCCACTGGTTTCATTTTTTTAAAGAAGCTCACGCAGCTATCCAACTCGTAAGATGACTTCAGCTATGGAAGTTTTATGGAAGCAAGCTTTAAAAACATTTTCCGGCCGCAACAGCGCGAACTTCAAGCTTTGTCAGAAGAATTTTGAAAAATTACGTGCTCTCATAAATAACATATCTGCTGAGGATGTGAAATTAGAAAAACAGCTTCTGGACTTCGTGCAAGTACAATCAGCGCCTATGTGCGTCATTGACATATTTGAAAACCAGGACATAACGATTGCTGTTTTTATATTAAAGCACGGTGTCACCATGCCAATGCATGATCATCCAGGAATGCATGGATTGTTGAAGGTACGAGTAATATGCTGTTGTGTCCATTAAAAGAATTATATCATTTACTGTAGAAAAAAATGTGTATTAAAGATGTGATAGTTAAACGGTCTCGATATTTTAGATAATATCAGGCTAGAGAGATTTGCAATTTCGTGCGTTAATTTTGATGCTATGAAAACATTTTTATCAATTTCGATTATTTATGCAGATTCATTTTGCTAATGACGTAGAATCGCTAATCTGATAAGTTTTACTGCTTAGTTTACATAACGTAAATATACCTTTATATTTTTATTCTCAATATAATGATTTGATGGTAATATGTATAAAGATATATATATATATATAAATAATATATAGGCTGTTCATCATTACATTAGATTGTTTTGTAATTGAGGTAAATGTTGAGACAACAAGTAAATAATGTTATAGGTAATCGCTGGTGTCATAAAAATAGACAGCTACAGTATGCAGTATACAGATGGTGATCACATTATTAAGCCTAATGAAGAAATAACAGCAGTCAAGCATCCAGGAATAATTGTCAAAGATAATGATGCTGCATGTGTCCTTACACCAAGTGAAAGAAATTTACATGAAATATCATGTGTTGAAGGACCTGCAGCCTTTTTGGACATATTAAGTCCCCCATATAATGTGGATGAATATGGTAAGGGGTCTCGACTTTGTACATTCTTCAGAATACTTTCCTCCCAGAGAACCACAAATTCTGATGAGAAAACGGAAAATGTCCAATTAATGGTTATAGATAGTCCACCAGACTTTTACTCAAGAAGCTTAAAGTACCTAGGACCCCCTTTGAGGTGATTTTCACTTTCCAGCATTCTTAATTGTCGATAGGACCTTAGGACTATGATCAGGACACAACTTTCCTCATTAGACTTTTTATATCTAAATGAGCAATTGCATTGATAGATTTTTATAATTGTGAATTTTATTAACCATAGCAATTTCCAAATTCTGTTCTAAGAATTTCTGCTGCAAATTATTTTTGTTTAACGTCATATACATCACTAAATATTTTTTTTTTTGAGACTACAAATATATTTTTATGCTATCTTTGTCTCCTAGTAATCGGTATAGATGAAAAGTGCGCTCGGTTGTTCTTCATCTTAATACATAGTCGTGTATATTTTTCCTTTCTACCAGTATTTCAATGTCATTCAATTTTCGATGAGATTCAACGTAAATATTGAAAATCGTATTACTGCATAGACCTAAGATATAAATATCTAAACTGTTAAGTACGATATTTTCTTGTTACGTAGTACCAAACAGAATGATGAAAATGGTAGGTGCTGCATAATTATTTAATTCTTGAAGCATCACAAAAAGTCAATCCAAAATGTAAAAAGAAACTACTGGTGTGTATGTGAAGTTAGAAATAGAATAATCCTTATAGCAAAAGCATTATGCAACTTTGTGTAACAATTGTAAAATCACTTTATAAGCTGTAAACATGTATTATAATACTTCAATAAGGTGTGAATTTTGATAGTAACCTGATTTAATTTACTAACCAACGAAATGATCCAGGATTGTTATCAAAAGTACTTAAGGACCAATCAATTGAGATTTAAAATTGAAATGAGATCTATTACAAAGACTCAATGTACTTAATTAGTCTGTAACATGTAAAATATTGAAAACCTATTGATATTAAATGATCACGTTTATTCGCGCAACGCTCACGACATTCGTGATTGCTCAGCTCCACGAGGACTACCGTGTTATATAAGGCATCCCTTGTATTAGCATTTCATAAAATCCCATTTTATATAGATGAAATTATACCCTTGTTTCTCTGAAGAGAGTATAAAAATAAATCTAATTGTTATTATCAATCTAATGTAAATTTGAATAATGTTAATAAAAAATAATCAAGAAAGCCTGTACCGTGAGAGGATGGGATCGTTAAGGTGGAAATAATTTGCACACTCTTGGCCAGATAAATAGAAACACAAATTAATCTGATCAGATATTTACTTCCTGTCTTATCTACAGTGGTCATTAAATGAAGCATTTACATAAAATAAAGTCCGTTTACAAAATATATTCAATAGTTCCTAAACCTCGCCCAAATGTCTACAATCACGCTAGTTCTTTTCGCCAATCTTTATCGATCATTAAAAACATAAAAAGCTGTTACTCGTCCTCGGACTGACTTGGATTATTTAATAATTTAATTTAACAAGTTGTAATGCGCCGCTTTTTCATTTTCATTTTAAGTACTTTGGACTTATAGTCTCCTGTTACGGCTGTTTGTAGTGTGAACAATTTTATTTTAGTAATTTCACACAGCTATTAATTTAATCAATTAATTCTTAACTCTATTGAATACAATTAATTATTTAAAGACTTCTTCCCGCCAAAGTTATTTTCTCAAATAATTGACTGAACATAATGAAAACAAAAACCTATTCACATGCGATCATCAATAAATGTAATACAAACAGCCATGATATTAGATCACTGTGAAGTTACGTTCTATCAGTAAGTCCAAAGAAACCTAAGTTGTTTTTTTAATTCGATTATCTCACTTCTAACCACCATATTCTATCCTAGTTAATTAACCGGCATTTTATCCATTTCATGTTCCTCTCTGTTATATATGTTTATTTACAAATCCTTACTGCCTTCTCATTCTATAGTTGCATGCATTGTCATTGCTTCTGCAGTAGTTAAACCCGCGTCTGCTGTGCAAGAACGAACATTGCGCCTTTGACGGAAAAATACCGTGAAAAATAAATGAAAGACGACAATTTTACGAACCAAGTATTCACGCATCTCTCACATACCCGCATAACGTATGTCACGTAATTATCATAACACTCGGCTTAACTCGTTTGATTGCTCTCTGCATTTTGTTGCCTCCTATATTTAGCCACGTTGTTTTCCGTATAATCCATTATACGCCTTTGGCACTGTCTAACGTATTGCTGCTGTTTGTAGTAGATCTTGAAAGCCCCCTTTATTGTTATGAATGCTACGCCACCCTGTACATATCCAAGAAACAGCACTTTTCAAGTACTCATATTCGTTTAAGCTGTATCCAACTTGAACAGCATTGAAATTACACTAATTGAAAAAATAAAGAGTAAAGTAATCAGCAAATACGTACGAGTAACGTCCTCTGGAAATTGGAGCTCATGCTTTCAAATAAAAGCTTGCCACAGATGCTAGCAATAGTGGGCAATAGGAGAGCACCGCAGAGAATTCTTGTTGCTGACACTGGATCATTCATCGGTGGAACTTCTTGTGACTGTGCTCTATCTTCATCAGAGTAACTGTATAATGACAAGGAGAATATGATATCATATGATGGTTAATGTAAGTACATATACCCATATAGATAATGGAATATTTACCTGCTAGGTAAGAAATGCCTTAAAATTGGCAATTTACAAGCATGTCTTCGGAGCAAACTTAGTGCTTGGTCTTCCCATCGAAGCATTTTCCCTAAAACAAGCATTATGGGGATTGTTGGTAAACCAACCAGCAATACCAAAGGATCAGCTTGCTCCATCATGGTTAGACCATCTTTGTGGCCAACCACTTGCATTACTGTTACTGCTCCATACGTAACAGCTGTCCAATAAATTGAGCCAACAACTATTCCGGCTGCAATGAATGGACATACACGGAATATAACCCCATCAATCGTATCTAGAATCACGACTAAAGGTCCTGAAACACAATCAGTCACGTTATGATTATCGGATTTGCATGCAGCTTATATCAATGTGAAACAATTATTTACGCATGGGCGACATTATAACCATATGTTTTCTTTTCATCCGCAAAAATCTTATCTATCTTCTTATTAATGTTCTACGATTATATGTCTTATCAATATAAGATTATTTCAATAGCACTTAAGTCATCATTTTTACAATTAAACGATAAAAGTGAATTAAATTTTCGTGCTCTTGAACGCTATTCTTTCATAAAAGTAACTTACCCATGTTTGGATAAACAATGATGTATTCTGTGTTACACTGCGGACACGCCACATCCGCTCCGGAACGTCCTTTTTGTTTTTCATCCACCCAACGCTGTATGCAACCCTGATGTACCCACTTAGTTGTTCCACGACAGTGACAGGGTTTCACCCAAGAGGCTGTTGCATCATCCTCATCCGTTGCAAAACAAACCCAACAGTACCTTTTACTAAAGATAAATGCGTTATTAATGCAAAGAACAGTGTTAATTTCATATTTGCAGAAAGATCTTACTCTTCTTCTGAACTTATCGTCGGTACACTTCCAGTAGTATGACTCGGTGACGATACTCCATCAGTCACATCAGTTGATAACTCGTGTCCTGTTATGTCGGACGTTGTTTCTTCTTCGGAAGATATTGTTGCAGCTTGTGTATCTGGTATGTGATATAATTTTTGTTGATATTTATTGTCTATATCTTATTGATCATGAGCAATTATGTATATAGGTATTTAAGACCATACCATTATTAGATTCAGTGCTTGGGTGGTCTGATATTAAATTATTACTCAATAGTCTTAATGTTTCTTCTATGCTTGCGAGACGTCCTATGTTTGGTCTGTTTGGACCTGATTCAATACGTACTACCCTGCCATGATTATCTAATCCAAATGCAACATCAACTGGTGGTGGACTATTGTCAGACATTGTGATTAAACAAAATAATAATTTCAGTGCTGTATTACCATCATTTATCTGAAACAACATATTAAATAATATATGTATTAAAAGTAGTTTCAGGACAAAAGTAACGATATATTAAGATTTATGATATAGAAAAAAAATATATTACTGTATTTTGTTTCTCATTAGTCTCAACTCCAAAAACAGAATTAAAATTTAATGCGTTTAAGTTTATTCATTATGTGTCATTTACATACATGTACTTTTAGAAGTTAATTACTAATATTAAAATTCTACATAGGTTTTCAAAGAATATATATAGCTGTTTCCAAATCCGATACAATGGGTACATCCCAAAATTCACTGCCAATGCTATGAGCAGCATTGAATCTCATTCAATGGCATGCAGGCGGAGATATAGGAGTATAGTACTCAACATATTAATAGTAAATTTAAGAACATACCCTTAATATGAAATTCTTAACAACAATTTTGGTCCAAAGTTTAACCATAATTTTTTAAATATTAGTCGCAGTATAACTACACCAATATAGATGTATTTAACATACATTTGTAGATGTGTACATTAAAGTTAGCATGTTATTTTTTATAAAAAATTGCTATCACTCTTAAATGTAAATTACTCAAGAAAATTGAAATCATAAAAGGAAAATAATTAATTAATTTTAATAAGAAACACAGTATCGTCGATGAATGACAAAATTAAGCAAACCACAATTATTCATATCATTTTTAAAATGCCAACGAAAGGTCAAGATAATGATTAGATTTCACCATTGATTTTTCAAAGTTTTCAAGTTGAATTAGTATGTAAATCATACGAGGTTATATCAAACGTACTGGTAAAATGAATTGATGCAACGTATGACATGTGTTTACGGTATGTTTCGTTTCACAATAAAAATGCACGCGTACAGCAATTGTAGATTATAAAAATTTATCAGGTACACTGTGGGATTGAACGTAAGAGTAAGAACAAAAAATGCATTCCTCACCTGACGGCATTCGCGTATGTCACGGCTTCTAGCTCAGGTGAGCTTATCACCAGAAATGCAAATTCCTATTTCTCTTAAACGGAAAAAAATGTTGTTCGTTTATATCGCCCCACTTACAATGAATTTCAATGATAATTTGTATTTTCGAGGATTCGTAGTGTTAAAGGTTTCCTTATACGAACAATTTGTTCTATTCGCTAATGTTGGCAGCAGCTGCGAAACGCCCGAAGTTGCTGATCTTCAAAGATAAAATCATTGATGTGAAGTAGTAACCGTACGGTCACGTACGATATATCGAATTTCATCGTGGCGGTAATATTATTTTATGATGAAATAGTTACGGAACTGTGATGAATAATGTTGGGAAACATTATATTGACTGTTAACAGGTATAATAATTACTTGGACTATTATAGTAATTATAGTAGACTTATTGTGACTCAACTTTGTTTACAGATCCAAAAATATAATTAACAGTGGAGGAATTGGAGCAACAGATTTATTCTACGCTAAACTACTTCAAAGAAAATCTTTTAAATACTGGAAACGGTATGCAATACGAAAAAAACAAAAAGCAAGAGCAAAGTATAAAGCTGAATACTACTATAACATGAAACTTAAGCAAAGGGTGTTGGAAATTTTATCTCAAAATGTTACTTATCAGAAGAATATTAATTTAGCTTCTCTAAAGTTGACTCTTATGTATAATAGAATGTTGATATCTAATGCATGGAAAAAATGGAAACTTGTGGTTCAGAATCTTTATGATTCAGTACCAAAAAGTTACGTTCATATGGCTAAATGTTTTCATAAGCAAGCAATTCTTAGGAGATACTTTCATTGTTGGATTAAAAATATATCCAATAGACATGAAAAAATGAGGTTGAAGCGAGTAGGTGCTCATTTCTCCCAAAGATTACATTTTAATAGATATATTAGAATTTGGAAAATAATTCATCAACGAAGAAAACAAAATACATTATTGGAAGAAAAGGTTTTTTCTGAATTTGATTTATTGTCAAATACAGTTTAGATTTCTGATATTTTGATAATCATATGTGTTTTCACATACAGGCGACTAAATTTTATCATGATTCATTGATAGAATGTACTATTAAACAGTGGATTGGAGCTCATAATCGTATAATAAATTTCAAAATCTTGTGGAAACAAGCAGTGGCGTATTATGAGAAAAAATTGTTAAGCAAAATCATTGTTGCTTGGATTACATTTTGTAATATAAATATACAAATGCACAATTTAGAACGAGATGCTCAAAACTATCATCGAGAGAAATTATTGCATAAATGTTTTAAAAAATTATCATTGGTAGTACAATAAACTCTCTCTAACTCAACGCTTTCGGAATTGGACTTCCGCGACAATAGAGAGAGTGTTTCCCATCACGTTTTACTATACGCCATTAGTATCGCAGAAAATTCTTATGTCATGTTATGAGTGACAGCGTGTACGCTATTTTATAGAGGAAAGGTGAAGATAACGTCTTTTCCACTAGTGTCTTGCTTCGAGAGAGAATCGAGGGGAAATGTCCTACTAGAGAGCGCTGAGTTACACTATACTAACTTTTTGATTGCATATTACAATTCTTCCTAATGACATTCCCAAAATATTTTTATTAACAATTTCAGAATGTCTCTGAATCAAGGAACAAGAAAACAAATATACAAATGGCTAATAACTTTTATAAAACAAAAATCTTGCACAGAATAATTTCTAAGTGGAAAGCCTACCATATTCAATTGATTGAATATTCAATGAAAATAAATATAATTTGTTCAGCAGTTGAAATCAGACTGAAAACAAAGATTTTATATCACTGGAAATTGTACATCGTACATAAAAAATGTAACCGTCGAAGAATATTCATATCGTGCAATCATTATAGAAAAAGATTAATGTCAAAGGGACTGCAGAAATTAAAAGCTTATCTAAAATACAAAAAAATAAAGAAACTCCAGCTGAGCTATATGAAGAATGCATTTGAAAAAATAAAAATGAATTTAAAAAAAATGTATCTTGTAAAATGGCGAAATGCTCTGTTTGATGTTGCACGAGAGAGACATAAGATTCTGAAGGCCGAAGAATTTCAAGTTAAACTTTTAACTCGAAAATACATACATCATTGGATGATATTCTTTCAGGAGCATAGAGTCAACAAATTGCGTAAGAAAGAGTTATTTAACAAAGCGCAATTCGTTTTCCTAAAAAGATTCATCTCTATCTGGTATACAAAATACCAAGGAGCCTTAAACGATCATGATAAGGAAAATTGGGTCGGTGTGATTTACGAAATGAAACTAAAAAAGAAGTTCTTTAACATTTGGAAAAAGTATGTTAAAGTAAGGATAGAAAGAAGGCTGGAATATCAAGCTGCTAAAGAATTTCATAAAAAATTAGTTCTTCAGGAAGGTCTTAGACATATTTTTAGAATTTGCTTATACAAAATTGATGAGCGATATGAGATTCGAGAAAAAGAGATTGTTAGAAATGCATTGCAAAACTTTGAAATTTTGAAAAAGTTTTTTAATAAATGGCTAAGAACAGTTAATACTTTAAGTCGTGATAAAAAATCTAACACGAACAATAATGTAAGGAAAAATATATCCAAAGAGAAAAGGCCACGTCTCATTATACCAAATTTTATCAAAAATTCAGCTTCTTTCCCAAATATAATCAAGACGGCTGAAAAATTTAATTATGAAGACAATTATAAATCACATATGTTAGATGAAGAACATGAATCTTTAAGATTTGACCAATCAGATCGTAAAAATTTAAATGTATGTAGGAATGACATAAACGAAAAAACTTTATCTTCTGAAAGTTTCTCGACCCATAGTTTGGAATCCATTTTAAATTCGACCCAAACTAATATTGATAGTTCCCCCTTTTTTGAAAACGTCGTGAAAAAATGTTCACCCACCCAGTTTAAGAAGGATATATGCACATTAGCAAAACCTAAAAGTATCAGTCAAACATTACTACCGCCATCAGCATTTTACGTTACGAGCAGTAATTGCTCAAAATTTTACTAATTAGTATAATTCTGTACATAACAAAATAAGTGATTACAAAAATTACATTTTATTCTACAATAATTACAAAGTTGAATTTCACATGACAATGCGTTTCATGTAAAAGACATGTAACATGCTCGAACAATAATAAACAATTATTTACAGTAATGTAATAATTGTCAAATGATTAAAATTATTTAGCTTTTTTTCGTTTTATCTTATTAAGTTCTCCTTGCTGAACTGATGCTTCACCAAAGATTTCCAGGACTTTCCGTTTACGTTCGGCGTCACTTTTAATCTGTTGCTTAATTTGTACTTTAGCCAAGAATGCCCTGTCTTTTCGCACTTCTCGAATAGCACCTTTCATTTCCCTCTTATATTTGTGCAATAATTTTTCTCTTTCAGCCTTTTCCTTAGACATCGGTTTATGCCTTTTGCCATCATACCTGCATAGATACATTTCATATAATCAAAAAGTCAGATAGAAAAGCTTAAAATTCAAATAAACATATGTATATCTTATAAAATACATTACTTACACTTTTTCTATTCGAGGTTCATACAATCTTAATGCTTTCGGTTTCTTTTTCGCAAGAACCATGTATTCCAGTCTTTTATTTTTTAATTCTTCCAAATCCTTGTGAATCTTTTGTATATGTTCTTTTACATTCGTTGGATATCTCTTGAAGGTGTTCATCTTCAATAAATTTACAATTGGTTCAAATATTGAATAGACTGCTTCTAATTCTTCTAGCTGGTTCCTAAATTCAGAAAGCAAATTCACAGCAACTAAAAAAGCTTTTACTCTGAATTCATCATTTAATTCATCTTGTAATAAATCATTTATACTCAAACGAGTCTCTTCTGGATTTATCTTCAAACTTGTTTGTTCTTTTTCTGGGATCAATAAGTTTATGAATTCACCAGTCGATTTGAAAGGTGGGATTGTTTTAAAAATTCGAACAGGTGGTTTTGGTGTAGCCATGCATATTACACCACGTAAGAAATTAATGACTGATGGAGCAAAGCGTTTGCTCAAAAGGGTATACTGTAAATAAAAATATACTGTCAAAAATATGCATTAAATATACTGTGTCATGTTATGCTAATCTATTTCAGGTTGCTAATTGTATTTACCTCTAAAACAAGGGTTGAAATAAACAACCCTTTGGAAATTGCACTCCTGCTTTTAACACGGCATCTCATTAAAATTTGAGACATAAATACTAAACACGGCGTAACAACAGGATGTCTAAAGTCAGATGTAGGAAACAGTAGTGATACCAATTTCAAAAAGATTAGCTGCAAGAAAAAATTGGTATAAAAAATAATATAGAAAAGAATTCATAAAATATCAAAAGTAAATATTCTCTTCTTACCGTATCCAAACCAGGATACCTCTTTTTATTTCTCTCAAATTCTTCATGCTTCTCTTTTATTACTTCTTGAATACAAATTTTTGTGTTTAGAGGATTCATGTGTGCAAGATCATAAAGGTGAGGACATAATCTAAAAAAATTTATGTTTCTATTTAACAAGTAATTTGTTATTAAATCCTAGTAAAGTATTATTAGTATAATCTGGAACCGTACCTGTCAAAAATTTGGAAACACTTGACTAAATCTTCGATAGTGTCTCCTAAAGCACAATCATTCAAGTGCTGCAGCAAATATGCAAATAAATTAGCCAACTTTTCGTTATTGCCTTCACCTAATGAAGGATGATTACATTTAATGATTCTTTCCACGATTACTGATTGGTAATCTGGTAGCCGATCTTCCAGTAATTCTTGTAGTTCTTCGAAAGTGTCTGGTGCTTTGTATGTGTACGGCAATTCTTGACGTGCTTTCTCCATCATTTCTTTCCTTTTCATAAGATCTGCTTTAATTTCTAATTTTCTTTTTTCGTCAGTTAATTTATAAGATCCAGATTTTTCATTATTCTTCACTTTGAGAATTGATTTTGGTTTTTGAGTTGAATCTACGTTGTCCGAAATTAATTTCTTCTGCGATACACTTTTGGAAAATCTAACATTTTTTTTATTATTGGATTCTTCATCTTCACTTGACGATTCAGACTCTTTCAAATCGGATAAATTATCTTCCTCTTCCGATGACTCTTTTACCGAACCATTTTCATTTGAAGAATCGTTTTCTTCTTCTTCTTCTTCTTCTTCTTCTTCTATTATCTTTGATAGATTATTTTCCTTTAATTTCATTGCTTTACTGGGTGTACTCTTGGACTGAACTTTCATCTTGTCATTATCATTATCATCTGATATTTTTAATATAGGAATATTGTCATAAGGATCGTTTTGTTGTAACTTTAATGTGATACTAGTAACATCCCATCCCATTAATTTTGCCATTTTTTCAACATCTTCATTACTTCTATTTTCCAATTTCTGTATTCTCTGTTCTTCTTTTTCCTCATCTTCAAGTTCAATCTTTGTGCTTTCATTTTTAGAGAAATGTTCACCAATATGTTTGTTCTGCTGCTTTACGGCGTCATTACCTTCATCATCTACGCCGCTATCTTCATCAGAACTTTTGTTATCTTCTGAACCATCATGGTCTTCAGACTCGTTTGATTTTTCCTTTTCAACTTTTAGCATACCATCTTCTCCATAAGCTAATGGTTCCTCTTCAATACTTTCCATGTAAAAACCATCATCTAAGTCATCAGCTGATTTGTGTTTTGGTTGCCCATCTGAGTCATCAGTAAATCCTTTCATTCTTGCTAATCTATTAGCTTCTAACGCTTCTAATTTTTCCTTTTCTTCTTTCGCAATTTCTTCCTCTGATTTTAATCTGTCAGATGGATTACCTCTGGCCTCGAACTTCAACTCTCTCATGGCAATATCATAATCATCAGCTTTCGACTTTTCCTCTGAATCCTGAGCATTTTTCTTTGAAGCTGCTACTAAAGGCAAAAGATCTTTCCATTCTGAATCAAGTTTTTCTGTCAGATCTATGGTTTGTTCACGAATTTTTTGCTTCTCAGCTTTACGTTTCTTTGATTCGGCAATCAGTTGATCTATTAGATCTTTTCTGGACATTTGACTATCTGGCTTAGACAACACTCCACCACCAAAGTGAGCTTCACTAACAAACTTTTTATCTAGCTTCCCAGTTTTATTTTCGTCATCACTGAATTCATCATCATCGCTTTTTGGATCATCAAATTTCTCAATTTCAGCCAAGGTTTGACCTCTATGTGTCAATACTTCATCATCATTTAAATTAAAAATATCTTGCTTTTTATGAGCCTTCATTCGTTCTGCCGCAAATCTGGCCATTATTTTATCTTCTTGGGACAGTGCTGTGTTTTTCTCGCCAATACGTCTGTCAAGGAATGCATTGTCCTTGTCTTTAACTTTGTACTCATGTAATAATGTTTGCTTACGTTTATTTATTGCTTTTGCACGTGAAGTACCTGGTAAACCATGGTCTGCCTTGTTCTTTCGTCCAAGCACTTTTTGCTTTTCTTTATTTATATGTATCTCAAATGGATTTAAAATCTTCTTCTTTTTTTGATCTCTTTTGCTTGCAGTAGATTCAGCTAAATTCTTCTTTTTATTCTTTACTTTGACCATTGTAGATTGTTGTGTGCTACAGGAACATTCAATTGCATTAGTTTAATGAATTATTATTGGGTCAATACTTATAAGTATAATAATTTAGATGAATTTTGAAAATTCACTTATATTATTAGAGTATTCAATTATTCCATTGTATTATAAAAAGTATGCTGATTATTAACAGTTTGCGGACACAAAAATTCTAATATAAGATATAATATTGCAATTCTTTTATTTAAAAGAGGAATTTTACAGAACAAGATATTCGACAGATTGTAAAATTTTCCAAAACTCCACCTTCAACATTACGTTAAATAATGATGGGATAAGAGGAATATAAATCGCTAAATATATTATACTTTAATATATTTGAAATAATTGAAGAATATAACTGTTTACAATAAGCAATTATACATGTAATAGCAGAGATGAGTACTCATCTCTGGTAATAGTATTATTTATTGTTTTCCGCCAGTATAAAATATTGGTGTTAACCTCAAATATACGTCAGAGAATAATTAGTGCTCAGTTAATTTCTCTTTATTATATAATATGTTAAAGATATTAAATTTTTAATAACTCACCGTATTACCGACTGGAAACTAATATAATGTTATTAACAACTTTATTTCTATCACACTCCACGTGCTTCATCCCTTGTTATAAAGCCGCGAACCACCGCAAACTGTTGGGAGCCAATAGACTGGAAGTCATGGTTTTGCAACATGGCTGCCTACATGGAGTGTGTTTCAGCATAAACTATATCAGAAATATTTATAATTACTGGTTCACTGTGGGTTGTAAGAATCGAGCTATTTGATTTACTAAAATTATGGCATCCGTTCAAGATAGTAAGTGATTGTATAACAATATTTATTACACTATGCATAATGTATTATTTAACATTGTTGTTTGAGGTTAGTGATTATAGTGTGTATAAATCATTTTTGTGTTGCATTATTAAACAGTTTCCTTTAATATTTTGCAACATAAAGTGCACCTATATATTATAAACCACGTTAACATTATTCAAATAAACTTTGTGTTGTATAATTTATATTTCATTTGACCACATATACTGCATATTTTAAAATTAAACTACATGTGTAAATTCATATATATTTGTAGGATTGAAACTTAAACGTATATCCTATGATACATGGAGCACACGAGAGCAATTATGTCTGGCCTCCAGTGTACTGAAGTCTGGAGATCAGAATTGGATAAGTGTCTCAAGATCATTAAAGCCCTTTGCCGAAAAAGAAGCTTTGAGACCACCAGATTGGTTTTCTCAAAAATCATGTGCCATACAATATGCGCACTTACTAGAAAATGCAGATACACCAAAAAGAAAAAAGCGAGAAAGTGGTGAAACAACTGGAGAATCTATTGTGAAGCGCTTAACTCAAGAAAGAATAGCAGAATTGGGTCAAATCCTTGCATTCCAAAGAGATGAATACCAACAGTTAAAAGCTGAAGTCAATTTATTAAAATCAGGGACTGTATCAGAAGAGAAAATGCAGAAAATGTGGCTGGCTATCGAACAAGAAGAACGTGAACAAGAACAAAAATCTCGGGCTCATTCAGCATGGCTAGCAAAACGTCAACAAAAACAGGATGCACCAGCTCCACTATTAATAGGTCCTGCGAATCAACGGAAACCAGGAGAAGCTGTGGCAGAGAGTCAGGAACTAAATGATAGTACTGCTACTGAAGAAGAAGATAAGAAAAATAGAGGTGGTAGATCACCACTATTAACAAGTTTACTAAAATCTCCTAGTCCGACAACACAGATTCAAACACCAACAACCTCCGCGCAAGTCAGTTCCCCGACTATTGCAAGTCTCCTAGGATCAAGTCCCAAAGTACCAACTCCGCAATTGACACAAAGAGTATCACCCCAATTGCATCAGTTGGTTTCAATATCAATTGCAGATACAACAATCGAAAGACCATCAGTCAGTGCACCGACTCTATCTAGACTTCTAGAGCTTCCAGCAAATGCACAGAGAGGTCCTCTACCAAACTTGCAAACTACAACAGCAAATATACCACAGCAAAATATAGTTACAGATATTGAAATCCAATCCCGTTCTACTAATCAAATCACAACAATCAATGAAGTACAGGTAACCCAAACGCCAGCAATTAATACATCGTCCAGTATTTCTAACCAAGAGAGCATGGTGCAAATAATAGATCATATTGACGACGTTATACGGAAAGATATTATGGCTGATGTTATAGATAAGGATGAAATAAATGAAATAATTGGGGACATCGAAGAACTCATAAAAGAAGAAATCACAGCAAGTCCGCAAACTCTGGATACATCAACGACAGCCTCAGTAGTTTCAAGTTTAAGTTTGCCTCTAGCACCAGAGATTGTTACAGAACGTCAACAGCCTAGAGATGTCGATGAACCTGTGTCGCTATCAAATTCTCCTCAAAGCGATATAGCTATTGAAGATATTGACTCCAGTACTTCTAATATCGCTGAGATCATTGGTACTGTAGCTATTGAACCTGCAGAGGCAAAGGTAATCGTTACTGAAATGCGGCCTAATACTTTGATTGTCAAAGATAATTCGAAAGTGGAGGAAAGTGTCTCCAACGAGACAGTAACGTCAGACAAGAAATCGGAACCGATTACAGAAGATAAGGATGAAAAAGATAAGGATAATTCTACCGCCAAAGAGAAGGAAACTATGGTAGAGCAAGAAAATGATGAAGAAAAAGAAAAATCACCAGAAACGGTACTTGTCGATTCAAAACAAGATACTAAGGTTCCAAGTGTCATAAAAGAATCTACAGTGGACATCGTTGAAGAAGTACAATCAGAAGAAGAAGAGGAAGACGAGGAGGAAGAAGAAGAAGAAGAAGAAGAAGAGGAGGAAGAAGAAGTAGAAGTAGAAGCAGAAACAGAAACAGTAGTCCCTGTAAAGGAAATTACTAACGACAACATAGAGATTCAAGAATCCTGTGAGGAAGTTGAAGAGAAGGATGACATGGAAATAGATCAACTGGAATTACATCTAGCAAAGATCACGGGAGATCAGGATGCTCCTGTCGGCGCGGAAGTCGCAAGCGTTTCATCGGAAACGACGAATGATGCACCTAGTGCAGAAGATACGGAGAAATCACAAGACATTAGTTTTATATTGGAGGATGACGAGAGTTCACACAGTTCTGGAGATCGTGAAAAGAAGAAAATAGCAATCGAATCTTCTATAATAGAGAATACAATGGAAAGTCCACATGATTTAGAACTAATCAAAGCGAAAGTATCTACTACGTCAAAGTTAGAACCTAATGTAGAAGTCAAAGACGATGCTTCAACAGTGAAGCAGGAAGAATCAGTTGAAACTGTTACTGAGACTATTATTGATGAAGTAACAAAAGAGGATATAAAAGATACTACTGAAGATACAGAAGCATCAGGTTCAGAGAAAATACCTTCAAAGGAAGAAGATCAGAAACAATCAAGTATAACGCAGGATACGAATACATCGGCAATACTAGAGGAGATAGAAAACACAAAGGAAGAACCTGAAGAAGAATTAAAAGTAGAAGCAGAAATAGAAGATACAATTAGTAAGGAAAATGAACAATTACAAGCGACGTTACCAGAAAAATCTAACGTACAAAAGGTGGAGGAAGAGTCAAAAGAAAATCCAGAGATTATAACACCTTCAGTGAAAGAGGAGCCAAAAAAGGCGGACAAGGAGATCAAGGAAGAGAAAGCAGAGCCTAAGGAAGTAGAAAAAGTGGAATCAATAATTAAAAAAGAAGTAACAGAATCTGCAGGTAGTATCGGCGAAGACGTAGGCGATCTTGATGAAGAGGAATCAGGACTCAGTAAACTTAGCGGTGGTCGGGCTATGAAGACTTACTCAAAGAAGCAAACCTTGGCTGTGGACAGTGAACCAGAAAATGAAGGAAGTGGAGAGGGTGCTGATTATCGTGCTTGGAAGAAAGCAGTTATGCTGGTTTACAATCGCCTAGCTACGCACAAATATGCATCAGTATTTCTTAGACCAATCACAGAAGATCAGGCTCCTGGTTATCATTCTGTTATATTTCGTCCAATGGATTTATCGACTATTAAGAAGAACATAGACAATGGTACAATCCGATCAACAATGCATTTTCAGCGAGACGTTATGCTAATGTTTCAAAATGCCATAATCTACAATAAACATGACACGTTTGTCTACAAAATGGCGGTGTCCATGCAGGAGGAATGTCTTCAACATATGCAGGTACATTTAAAGGATCTTAGGGTTATTATGGTAGCAATTTTCAAAGTCATTGTTTTTTATTTTTCTTCGTTCTAGATTCTTGTACAAGTCACCGGCGAGGGGCCATTTCGCAGAGAAACTAGAACTGCTGCTAGCAGTAGTAGTGAAGCTAGTGAATCTAGTGTAAAAAGAAAACGGAGTCACATTACACCGAGTCCACATGATACTGACAGTCCACGTACGAAAAAGCGCAGAAAGTCTGAAAATGATTAATTAATTATTGCCGATTATTTTATCTTTTCAAATAATGTTCCTGAAGTCTCAAGCATTGTCGAGACTCTGTGAATTATTCGAGTGGTGATTTTTATATTGTACAAAGTAATACTGAGTATGAACAATTTTCTGAGACATAAATGGTATTGTGTACTTTTGGTGCCACATGTAATGCGTTTATCGCTTATAATTGATTGTATCTGATACGTTCTGCTTATCGATTATATCAACTATTTTCAATCCACGTAAATCATTAAAAGCTTTGTTTCGGTATAACGTGATCACTGTAAGCGAAAACGTAAAAAAGTTTTTGATAAAGTCATAAGACAATAGTATAAATGTACGTTAATTTATTGACATCTAAGCTTTAATATTAGTTTGCAATACACATGTTGCATGGATTAAAAACGTAATAGAATATGTCTATGTTTATTAGAAAATTTATTTTATAAAATTATCAGGACTTTTGCGTAATGTTATTATGAGTTTTGGCGACACATGTTTTTTCATTCAAATGCAATTTTGTAATATAACTTTCTTATATATTTACAAATTATGAGTTTGTATCAATAAATATTTAAAATTTTTTCTGATACGAGTTCAAAAGTATATATATACTATTCAGTACCTTTTGTTGTCTATATGTCTTCTATATCTATATATATGTGTGTGTATATATATATATATAGTGAATGTATAGTCTTTTCAATTTTGATATTTGACAACAAAAGATACCGAATGAAGTCATTCATCTTCAACTAAAAATTTAGACAGCTGTCAAATGAACAAAATTTGTTAGTCTATCCAAGTCAATGTATATACTTTGAAAGAAAATTACAAAAAATATATAAAAACGTATAAAATTTAGAAAAAAATGGGTCACCATGCACGAGGCGATTGTGAAAAATTGATTTGTACTTCAGAGGAAGAAGATTCTTATCAAAACTGTACAACTCTTGCTACTAATACAATTAGAATGATGTCAAGATTACATCTGCACCACAAACGATTCAATTTGCCTAGTACATCCGGTGAAGCTGTATGTTTTTGTTCATATGGAACATTGAAAGTTTTTCGAATATGACATGCTAAGTGACTGCGGTTATTTGGTGATTAAAAATATGTCATTATTCGTAAATGCATAATAATAATTTTTTCAAGCCTCCCGTACCTGTACCACCAATATCGGACGATACTGACCGACAGTTTTGGGCTGAAGATGAATTGAGCAATACTGAATCAAAACAGCATATGTTAATCAGAAGAAAACGCAGACGTAATTTAACCTACAGGAATCGTACTTCAGTATACCGAAGTCGTTCAGTTCGTTATTATTCCTCGAGTTCAAGTTCTGATCCCATTAATCTAAATATACCACCATCAGGTATCTTAAGATTAAATAAAAATATAATCATTCATAAGCATGAGCAACCTGAAATTAATAGCTGCATTTTGAACAAAGTTTTAAAGAGACGGAGACGATATCTTCTTCGTAAAGGTTTAACTACTGGAAAAATGACAAAAGGAGATAGAAAAGTAACTTCTAAGCAAGAAAAAACATCTTCGTCATCACGTCCAAGAAAGTCAACGATTGACAGTCATTTTTTAACAGACAATCAAAATCCTGTACTCTCTAAACAAAGAATGAATTCAAATACGCCTATGGTAAGATAAAAGTTAGGGTAGTTTTTACTAAAGTAAGGAAACTTATGTTTTACATGACTTGTAGAATATTGATAAAAATCCATCGTCCAAGTCGTCATTGTCTAAATTCAGACAAAATAAGTGAACTACAATATATCAATAATTCATTACGATGTAGTAGAATTCTAAGAACATACATAGCAAATTTATTTGTTTTCATTCCGTAATTTAAAGAACATGGCAAACCTGATGGAACACGGTGAGGTTAAAATTTTCAAATCAAATTCATCAAAAGGTGCCTGCAGAGAATCAGCCGCCCCTGACTCACTTCCTAATATATTTTATCGAATGCAGTTGACTATCAACGGATGCTGTGCCAGTTGAATGAGAGTAATCATTTGTTTTGATGTATGCCAGTATTATAAGCACAGAGGCTATAGCGAATTAACTGGGACGAGTCTACCATTATAAAAATATTGCAAGAAGGGAAAAATATGAGTTACTTTGTGCTAAATAACGGAGAAAAAAACCAGTACCAAAATCTGAGCGGCACTCATTCCTACCACAGTACGTACAACGCAAATATGAAAATTCTTGTGTTCACCAATTTCTCTGCTTCTATAAATATCACATGATAAGCAATGGATTAGATAATAAAATTATACGTATAATACATTTATTGATTTGATGTTTCTCATGGGCCGATTAAATCCACATGGAAATTATATGACAATACTGTTGATAGTGACATCTACAGACTGTAGTTTAAAAAAGGCGCTAAATTCCAGTAAAATTAAAATTTTTTTATTGTGTTCTCTAAATTAGTTCTATTTCTTATATAAATTTTATAGATGGGAAGTTGCGGTCCATTCTTAATTCAACCGTGGTTGGATTGTGTATTGTTCTATTGCTCATGTCTTTGTGGAATCTGAGCCAAGAGCAATTGCCTAGGACGCGTATTTTAATTTTGAGATCAAGCAAGACTCCATTACACAGAACGTCCAACAAATTTGTATCCTTTGGATTGGATACTTCATTACTTCGAAATATGAATAAAATGCCTATAAAAGATGACCGATTTATTAATCTTGCTCGACACTTAAGTCCTGCTTATGTTAGGGTTGGAGGAACCTCTGCTGATTGTCTCTTCTTTAACAAGGTCGCTTCGTGAATAATCATATCAAAGCGAAAGTAATTGATTGATCTTAATACTGTCTTTAATTTTAATAGATCTTACCGATGCATTTTGGAAGACCAACGAGTCCCGTAGATGGAAATGACATTAGTAATTTTACGATCACTCATAAAGATTTTATGACGGTTTACGAATTCGCAAATAATACTGGATTGAGAATGATCTTTGACTTGAACGCTTTGATTAGAAATCCTGATGGTTCATGGAATTATACTAATGCTAAAGAAATTATCCTCTTTGCTAAAGGTCATGAAATGTCAATGGATTGGCAATTAGGAAATGGTGAGTTAAAAACTTTACCATTCTTTTTCAACTCGCTAATTAAAAACAATTTGAAATTGCAGAACCTAATTCCTTCCCGCACGTATTCGATGTACAAATCTTACCACAGCAGTTGGCAATGGATTACATTGTATTACGAGGATTGTTAGATACGTTAGGATATGCGAGCAGCATTCTCATAGGGCCGGAAGTAAATCATGTTGGTGATGAAAACCACAAAGGAGAGGATTACGCTAGAATTTTTTTGGAAAACAATAATAACAGTGTGGATCATGTTACTTGGCACCAATACTACTTAAACGGTCGTGAAGCAAAAGTCGAAGATTTCGTAAATCCTGCCACATTTGATTATCTGCCAGGACAAATCAAATCAATGAAACAAGCGATTAATGCATCAGGCCAAAAAATTAACATGTGGCTATGTATGAATTTTGTAATCTAACATTTAATCTGACTTGTATTACTTTATATAGAAAGAAGGCTTGTAAATTTATTGTAATATTCACAGCGGAAACCAGCACAGCATATGGTGGTGGTGCACCAGGATTATCAGACAGATTTGTGGCCGGTTTCCTTTGGCTGGATAAGTTAGGATACAGCGCTAAATCTGGTGTGTATAGCGTAACAAGACAATCATTATTTGGTGGAAATTATGCTATGGTAGGACCGGATCTCGATCCAAATCCTGATTGGTGGGTTAGCGTGATGTTCCAGCATTTCGTCTCTGAGATAGTTTTGGAGATAGTATCACCAGACCCAGAACTGTTAAGACTATACGTACATTGCACTCCTCAGAAAGCCCTGCTCAACAGAGTCCCAGCAATTACTGTATATGGAATAAATTTAAACAAGGTTCAAACCAATATTTTGTTTCAAGGCCTCGATAGAAGTGTCAAAATATTCTTCTATGCTTTGACCTCTGAACAACTAACATCCAGGTATGTAAAATCTTAATATATTCACGATTTTCCAACTTGGCTTAATATATCACAGGTGTGATTCTTAATTCAGGAAATTTTATACATTAATATTTGCATAGGAAAATAAAACTTAATGAAGAAATATTGATGCTGCAATCGAATGGAGACTTACCACCCTTCAGACCGATAATATTGAATGCAAATCAGAATATTCCTCTTCCACCGTACTCGATGAATTTCTTAGTGCTCCATGGTGTAGATTTTCCAGCATGCTCGCGTTAGTCGAAGAGTCATATTAACGAAGCGCAACATATAATTTATTGCATACACTTATTTCGTATACCGTAATAAAGGTCTGTGTGTATTTTGATAAAAAGAACGGCATTTACAATAATTTGTGGCAAGGCCGTATCAAGTATACTAGGGAGCATATGCAATTGTAATACTATAAACGTAAAGCAACCTTCTTATTTGAGTAATTTAAAATGCATTACTTTTCGATATATTAGCAATAACAATTATATCGGTTACTTGACAGGTTTTAACCGAGTAAATAAAAGATTATTTGCAATAAATCCTACTTTGATTCGGCCCTGCAATTAAGTTTTCATTTATTAATTTATTATACACCTTTAAAACTATGCTTTATACAAGGAGTATATTGTAATACATTGCATTCACGACATATACTCGCAATCGGTACAATATTTTACAATGAATGCATAGTTTCCAAATTTTTCAAAGACTGTATACTAAAGTTGTTTAGACAACAATGTGTTAAACCTACCCAAGCAATAATGATGTAAATAAAATGAAGGAATGAAATTTCTATGATTCTTGGTTCGTGGAATCAGACACTCGCGTTTCATCTTGTATTATGACTGGTTCCTATACGCTCCACACGACGTATCGATGCATTATACCCATAAGAATTGTTATGCTATCTAGTTCATCACGTAATAGATTATATGACAATAATGGAAAAACATGATAAAACGATGATCAAGATCACGTATGTAGCTCATATTAGCGATATGAATACAGAAAATAGTGGTATCATACACGAGAATGGAATGAAGCAAAGACGTTTCAGCTCTATCAGGTATCAATGAAAATAAAACATTTATATGGACACTAAAAACCACCACCTGGCTTGCATTATACTATGTTGCTAATTTAAATTGATATATCGCATAACAAAGTTATGAATACTATGTAGATGTTGCATCCGTCTTATACAGTAACCTTTGAAAGGTGTATGCAATAGAATGCAGAACGCTACTAATATCAACAGAACACGTCCTTTTACTTTTCATATTTTGTAGCTTCAAAGTATACAGCACTTAAATTTTTGAGTGTATATTTACATAAAACGATATATTTACTACAATACCGACATTTACTCTGACGCAGAGATGGTAATGGTCTTACCCTTAGGATCGTCAAACCGGTCCATTGTACGAATATCCATCACCATCGTTAGTCCCCAGATCAAGATCATAGCCATGATGGCAGTGACAAATAGTCCCATCCAAATTGGAATTGTTGTAAAACCAACACAATCATAAGCATCATTAAATGAATCAAGTGCATCAACTTGTACTTGAATATTAGTTATTTCTAAATATACCAAGGTACTGTTGAACATAGTATTTTGTGAGCAGTGGTATGAAAAGTTGAAAGGGAAAACAATTTCTGTATTGGAATAAAGGGAAGTAGTGTTCAAGCCTGTAGGTTCGTACTCAATAGTTTTCAGTGTGTAGTAGCCTGCTGTTTCAACTAAGAACTTGAAGCGAAGTGTAACCTCTGTAATGGCCCCGATGGCAACATTAAAGACCATATTTAATGTCACAGAATTTTCGGTACTATTTGTATCAGTTGAGTTGAAGATTGGAGTTGAAAGACTGGCATTCCCTTTGGGGTCCAAAACCTAAATTCATATTGGTAATTAAATATATTTGCATGAAACTGATTTTATTCTAACAGCATATCTCTGCAACTACAAAGCAAACAAATCTAATATATATTCTTACCGTGAGTTCAAGTGGAGCGGATGAATATAAAAGGACTCGATCTGATTTGATCAAGAAATGAGTATCATTTTTGACTGCCGCTGCTCTTCTAGTACGTTCGGAACGGCTGTAACTGCAAGAGCGGCCTGTTAGGCCTATGAGCAAGTTAGGACTAGATTCTTGCACTGTCTTGTAAATTTCAGGAATAGTATCCAGGTTGGTAATTGAGACAGTTACAAGTTGTCCATCAGAAATAAATTCAGGAGTATCATCACTAGTTTGATTATAAGTTGGTAAACTCTCAAACACAGATAGAGGTCTATCAACTGCAGGCAAGTACGTCAGGGAACCACCATTATTCAAGTCCAAGAAGGCCTAAAAAAAGAAGTGAATAATATATATAATCATCTATAATTCGTTAGTATCAAACATTCAAGTATCAACTCGCCATATAATTATTACCAAATAAATTTAACGTATAGATTAAAAATAAGATTCGAAAAAGGACGCCAGGAAAACTTCCTCAGCGATGAACCTAAATACTTTTGAGGTCGAAAGTTCTCTCCCAGTAATGACATAATTACATATAGCGAATCTAAAATTTTAATACATACGTTCTTGTGATGGCTCAAATCCTCGACACAGAGATTGTCCCTGACAAAAAGAAGTACGGGTGGTTGGGATCCGCCCACCTTCTCAGCCAAGATTCCTTCGAATTCAACCGGAGAAGTCTTGAGGAGTGGATTTGCAACAGATAACGGTGAGCTAGTGGCTTCACCTCCCCACAAAAGTACAGGTACTGTGTCGCCAGCATGTATTGTTACAATTTGCAATGAAATCAGAAGCCCGAGGGCCACAATAAAACGAGACCCCAACATGATTTCTGTCACGATGAACTGTTCGGAGTGATTAGTTCGGCTCGAGCAGAAGGCACTCTGGGCGCCTGACCAGTTTACTGTCATATGACACTGGCACGTGATGATTCCTATCCGCTGTTCAAACTAAATTCCGTTATTTTCTTACTGTGAATTTAATATTCAATTAAACATTGGAGGTTGCTACTTCTATAAATGATCAAGAAAATATGAATTTCTTCTTTGAATGTGAGATGTATTAATATCGAATATGAGTAACTTAAATGATTCATTGAACTTTTGTACAACGGAATCTACTACTACCGATTGAGATCAATTTTGGGCGCGGAAATAAGCACCTTTTATAATCTGTCGTATATCCAAGTTAACCAGAAATAAAGATTTAACATTCGATTTTCACACTTCTAAACTTACATCCGACCATTTAGATACATCTCCGATTTCTGTGAGAATTGGAGTACTAATATTGTTAATTTGAATTTACTTGGCTAATTAGGCTATCAAGGCTAATTAGAATTATACTTGACAGTGTTTTAGCTACCTTGATGACGTTCTTACCATATTTTATACAATTCATCTAATTTCGTATAACATTATTTATCTATATAAATACTCAATAAATAGTTGGGGGATCAGTGAATAAATAATTTGATTCCTGTACAAAAGGTATATATTTTATTTTATTGGTAGATTCTCTTTGGATCGCTTGTTTTATACGGCGTACCACAACATTTACATTGTAAGCTGGTGAGAGATGTTAACACCTTCCTACAGACTATATGCTTGCATGGCAATCTGTAAAGAATACTATTCGAGCAACAGCTACAACTTTCTAATTCACAAACTGAATGTTGTGGCGAACTAAAACGTTTCAGAGTCGATAACACGTCCTGAATGTTCTCTTCCAATTTGCTATCAATTTTTATATTTGTTGATTCCTTTTTTATTGTTTTAATACATTCATTATTTTTTGATGTTATAACTTTGGCCCTTTTTATCATTTTTGATGGACCTGCTGCTTGCTTAGAACACACTGCAACAACTGGTAATATATGGTGATGAGCTTTCCTCTTCTTACAACTACTCTGAATTGAGGAGAGACTGTGTTGTGTTTTTGTCATAATTTCAACATTATGCTTTGTTCCATCATTTTTAGTAATAGTTTCCGGTAGTTTTAATAGTTTATCACGTGATGTTGTTGGCTTGAATTTTGAACCTAAGACTCTTGGTAGCTTTTTTATTTCATCTAAGTCACTGTTCTCCAAAAGATATTTATCTATTCTTGATTTGAGTGCAGAAGCAGCTATTGGTCTTCGAAATTCATTGAAGGGCATTCCAGTAAATGGATCAGTTAATGTTCTACCCCATAAAGCTTCATTTGCTTCATGTTTTTCTAAAGTATTTTGATCAATAATCTTTCCACTAGGCAGTGTTACTGGTTGGATCATAATCTCACATGTTATTGGGTCCAAAAATTCTTCAGGTACATTTTCCAATATCTCACTTGTGTTTCTATATATTAAACAAGATAAGATAATGTTCTTAACCATTATAAATGTATTAAACAATTATTTATATAATAATAAATAGACATAACTTACTGAATTTTCCTAGTAGAAATAGGATCAATAGCTGTTGTTTTATTTGATTGTGAAACCTGTGGAATATGTTTTTTTATCCACATGGAGTGAATACTTGCTATTACATCTCTTCCACAACAACGTGATACTCTTCCCCAGACTTCTATTCGACCTAGTGCTGGCACAGAATTCTCTGTCTTTAATATACATATACGAAGATTGCTGGCTTGGTTCACAGGTCGTTGATCAGAAATCTTTATATATCTTCGTAAGAAATGATAAGGAGTATTTGACACTGATTCATCTATATCTCTCCTATAGAATAACACTCCTAGATCGTTTGAATTTAGATACCCTGCTGCAAGAACTGTATGTTGGATAGCTTGATCATCAACTGCTTTTGACGATAGTTGAAATCCTGATGATTTCTGAGCCCCCACACTAGGCCAAATTATAACATGACTTAATTGTATGTTACAAATGAACTTTAAGTCAATATATATAGGTGGTTTTATGCAAGAGTAAGCCAAAAAACCTTGGGAATTATCTTTTGTAAGATTAGTTACTTCATATCCTTCTGTACTGACTGTACTGCAGCTTACTTCTGTCCTCAGACATGGATCACAAAAGTTTAGAAGCATTTTGTTGCTTACTTAGTATTGTCACAGCTGACATATTTATTTATCAGAATACCATCATCACACATAATATTTTTTTTCTATCAATATATTTAATTCCAGTCTAATGTACCATTAAAAATTAACACAAGATGTAAGAACACATCAAATGATTTTCTGTATCTACTAATTTTCAACGAATTTTGTAATACAATAAAATATTATTCCTTCTTATATATTTATCTCACAATACTTGTTTTTAATATTAAATTTATACTTTTGCTTGTCACTTTTAATTTTTATTTTATATTCTTATTATGTTTCTTGACATTTTCATGGAGGAGAAAGAATGATCAGGTTCTTGATATAACTATATTTTTGCGTGTAATAAAAAGAAGACTTTCAGCAGCAATAGCAATTTCTGTATATAGTGACAGCTAGCATGTTATTGGTAGAAGAAAAGTTACATGTGACCAACGACCAATAGCATCCTTAGTTTCAATTATTTCGCTGCTTGTCCATCTTCATGGAAAGCGCATTTAGGTTGAATCAAAGTACGATTGTACACGTGCGTGTCAGTGTAGTTCGTTTAAAATAAAAATTTATTAATAAAAATGGATAAAGAAAAGTCTTTTAAGTCAGAAGCTGAGGAGTCTTTAGATGCATCTGGGGTTCAAGAGTCTAGTTATGAAGAAAAACTGCAATATGTCAATGCCATAGCTAAGCCGATGGCACCAAAGAAGTTAACCAAAAAAATATACAAGTGTATAAAGAAAGGTAAATTCTTGTAAATCAAATATATCTATTACATTGTATAGTTGAGTAATAAATATATAACGTGATATTGCTTGATTTTTTTTATAAAGTATTTACTTTTTTCAGCATCAAAGCACAAAACATACCTTAGGAATGGTCTAAAGGATGTTCAAAAACATATTCGCAAGGGTGAACGAGGGTAAGTTTTGTACATTTCTTTAACTTAGGACATGTTCCATATTTCACTGCGAATACAACTATTGTCGTGTCTCTGTTTACCTGCAAGGAATTGAGTAGAACACAACTGTGCTTGCAGTAAATTTTGGAGTATATCCTTAATTGTTTATGAAATACCTTAGTATTTTATGCAATTAATCCATTTATATATTTACAGAATAGTAGTTTTTGCTGGAGATGTATTTCCAATAGAAATAATGTGCCACTTACCAATTGTATGTGAAGATAAAGAGCTTCCTTATTGCTTTACCCCATCGAGACAAGATATTGGTGCAGCAATGGGAGTTAAGCGTGGTAGTCTAATGGTACTCATTAAAGAGCATCCTGATTATAAAGATATTTATGATCAAATTAAAACATCAATGGCAACTCTTGCTACTCCATTATAGGTATAAGAGATAACAGTATCTACAGTACAATGTGCATTGTGAACTATTTTTTATTATGCAAAGAGAAATAAGTACTACATTTATGTTCAACAATGGAAAGAGTAAAAATCATCTAATACTGTATTCTTGGCAAGAGCCAAACACAAACTGAATTTCTACAAATACAAGAATTATTTTATAAATAAATTGATTACCTTAATACTTTATCCTTTTTATTATTAATCGTTCATACTGAAAAAATTATATTTTGCAAAGGAAATGGAATGAAGAGAATTCAAAATGTTATATATACACATATAGAAATTTTTATTAATTTATTTAATGAGAACTTAAAAATATTTTACAATCAACATTTACAAGAATTAAACCTACTTGCGTTTTCCATTCATTTTTATACCAGCCCGTGCACCTTTCTTTGCTCCAGAGATAATATTCTTAAATCTTCCAGCATTCTTCATTTTCTTCCTGTAATACCATCATGAATACACAGTGAATAATATGGTGGATAACTTCGAACAATGAAACATAAATAATTGCAAACCTTTTATTTAAGGATGCTCTTGTTAAAGGTACATAAGCATAGGGTTCTGGTTTGCCTTTTTTCTTTATATCTCCCTTTGCCTTCTTGGCACGATACTCAATACCAAATGTATTATCTTTCTTGACATTCTGTATTGACCGATGAATTCCTGATCCCCCAGCTGGAAGCATTATTGAAAATAGTATAATTAATTTCTAAAACAACTATTTTTAGTATACATTGTAATTGAACTGTTTACCTTGATATTTCAATGGTGGTCGAGTACTCGTACTTGCAGCATCGGTACTTCCACTGTGCCTTCGTTTCCGTCCAAGTGTCGCAGCAGAAATGATAGATTTTGTCTCCTCGTCTTCTACACGACACCAATATATTTTAAACGTATTGATTAAATATTTAAACTATGTAAATTCGCTTGCGCCAAATTTATATATGACTTACCAAAATCATCATCCGAGTCACTACCAAGGAATGGTAGTTTCTTTTTACTTTTCTTAGAGTCGTCATCGTTACTATCACTATCATTGTCCTTAATAATAAGACGTCCATCAGGCGCTGTCTTAAAACCATGACTTTTGACTTTCTCTTTAGATGGGCCAGGCATAACAGGTTTTGGTAAAGTAGCTACAGACGAAAAACAAAGTTTAAAATATTTTTTAATTACGACATGCCGTAAATTAATTTACGCAACATTAGATTGAAAAAAAAAAAGTGGAACTAGTATACTGCTGACCTGTTATGCTCTTAGCAGCCGCAGGGTCCACGAAGTTCACTATATTGTCTTCATCTTCCTGAATCCAAGTCTTCTTCTGTGATTTTCGCTTCTTACCCTTATTAAGCTGATCAGTCTCCATATCTTCATCAAACTCCTCTTCATCGCTATCCGCCAAAATCTCTTCGATGCTATAATAACAAAATATCATATAAATTATTATATTCCACATTGACACGTTGTTATACTTTAAATAATAGTATGTATGTATAAACTTACCTTTTTGGTTTACTTTTAACGTTGAATTCTTCATCGCTATCTTCCTCTCCTTGTTGGGCCTTCTTCTGTTCCTTAGCCTTTTGTTTTCTTGTTTGAATTTTGCGAATATTTTTCAGCCTCTTATGCATCACTTCATCCGTTACAGGGACCATTCCCGTGATTGTATCAATTCCATACTTTCTCACGAGTTTCACTAAAATATCTCGAATTTTCAGTCTGAAGTGACGCTTACAGTCCTCAGTCATTTTACTCAAGGCTTTCATCTGGAATAATAAAAAATTTGTATTGTCAATAAAAGTTCTGAATAATTACATTGCCCAATAATAATGAAATATATCACTATGCAAGTTAGAAACAGGATAACATACGATTGCTGGTAAAGTAGGCGCCACTGTAGGCGATGGCATCACAGTGATATAAACTTTGATGAAAGAAAGAGCTGATATAACTATTTCTCTCGTTGGTGCAGAAAGAAGAACGCAAGCATGTTCCAATATTTCATGAACAGTTTTCACGCCCAATGATCCTACAATGATGAAAATAATATATAGAGTCTAATTAAAATTTAATAAAATAATCAGCACTATAACGCCAATTGAATGCCTTACCGTTATAATTATATGTGATGGAAGCAAGAGCCAATAAAGTAGCACTACAAAATATGGGAGCTCCGGCAAGACCACTAACAAGTATATCAATATATTCCTTAAAGTGTTCCGTATTACTCAAAAGCTTATCTCCTATAATATTCAGCAATTGATATGCTGAGGTTCTACATTTTTCGTTAAGTTCCTTTATACACATAACTGCTTCTGGAACTATAGCTCGCAATAATTTTGTCTTCTCTAATTGCGGATGATTTTTCACGATATGACTCAAGCATCGAAGACGTGCCTTCAATACAGACAGGTTAATAATTAAAGCTATTATGCCTATCAGAATCATTTAAAATTCTATGCATTACTTAGTAAAAATAAGACCTACATTTTTGCTAGTTGTAACTGTTGTATTTTGAGCTTTAACTAATGCTTTCTGTACAGCTTTACGATTTTCTAACATGAACTGTTTGCATACGTCACTCTCACTACCGCAAATTTCTTCCAACAATCTGAAAGAATATTATTAAAATCTTTAAATCATCTGGTTGTTTCACCCTCTTCAGCAACTAAATGCTGGGCTACGATCTATGATAAATATGATCTAAAATATGTATATGATATCGAAGAACTGGAGAATCTGGAGATACAAACCTGTAAGATTTCTTTTGCTCTTTCTGATTTTTAGTGTCCATCAGTACAGGGATACATTTTTCATAGAGTGTCTTTAATCTTTCCTTCTCAGTATGCGGTGTTAAAATTCTTATCAAATCATAGACACTTTCTTTGAGGAAACTATCGATTTCAGGTTCATTCAATCTGCCCATAGCGCGATCAAACAATTCGCCTACTATATCATTACTCGTGATTGTTAAATAAACCTATAGTCATGAATAAAAGTTATATGTTTCTATAAAATTTTGGTTGATCTGCTGCTGTTTATCTTTGCAATATATAGTTACAAACCTTAATAGTGTCTAGAGCTGCTAAACGTTGACCTTCTTCGTCCGATCCATTAGGCTTAGTTGTATATAGATTGAAGAGAAGTGGCAAATAATTTTTAGCAAATCGTGCGAGCTCTGCTATGTCTTCGGCATTATTATTTTCTGTTGCCTTTGCAACTAATTTTCGTAAAGAAGCCATCACTGACAATCTTAAAGCTTTTCTTTCAGCTATAGCCATTCCAAGAATCCTGGCAATGCTCTGTATGGTTGAGTACAAAGGAAATATATATGGGATGTTTATTCAGATGTATAAAAAATATAAAAGTTTGAATACCTTAAAGCTGTCCTTAATATCTGTTGGATTATTACAAAAACTTGGTAACAAGGCCCAAATCTGAGATGTAAGTAATTCATAACTGTGCGCACCTATACCATCATTATTAGCTTTGAGTGCTGCTGATTTTCTCCTGGAATTATAAAATCGTAGGTATTCTCTAATTTATTAATATCCGCTTTTACAATTAAACGATTATACTTACTCGCACATGGTGGCTAATGGTAACAGTGACTGTATGAAATAAGAAAGTGAAGCATTGCTAATACAATCTTTAAGCACTGGCAATAGCCAACTTCTATTTAAATCTATTATGTCTGATCCAGTCTACAATAAAAAAATTTATTAGACCCTCAATAATCAAACTGTAATATATTTAAGAAATATACCTGCAGAGGAATTGTCCGTAGAACAATTTCGGGACCCATAGTTCTAATTGCAGCACCAACAGCATATTCCACCTCGGCGTTATATATGAATTTATAAGAATCCCGAAGTTCTGCTAATGCAGTGAGAATGTCTAGCAGCTCGTCTTTGCAAAAACGTCCTGTGATCTGTTTCAAATTCATATTTGTTACAGTAGAAAATATGAATCAAGTAAAATTATAGTAAAAGCCTACCTGGAAGATTACGGCCAAAAGATGTAGCACATGATGCCATGCAGAATTGTATTGATATTTCATTCCTTGTTGTATCAGCTGAATGGTTTTAATCAATGTGGTTTTGTATCTTTGAAAAAAAAAAAAACAATTCATCAATACCAATTGGTAATCGATATCTAAATTGGTAAAGTTATATTGACTTACTTATTAGCATATTCCTGTGTCGCACACAAAGGAGTAATGCATACTTGCAAAAGGGTTTTAATAGTATGTGATGCGCCGGACAATACTTCACTTTTATCTGATAACCAAAGTTCAGTGCACTTTTCTAATATTCGTGTGATATTGGCTGCGCAAAGGGGTAAAGATAATCTAAAATATCGATAAAAATATGAATACACTATAGTTTGTAATGAACATTAATATAAGGAAGAAGTTACTTACACAACCAGATTGCAATAAGCTTCCTGCATCACCGCAAGCCATGCCAAAGTTGGTTGTGTGTCGCCAGGTGCAGGTTGATAATCATAAAGTGCATTTATGATTTGAGCGTTTAATTGTGCTGGCAGTATTGACTCGGAGGGTCTTGATATAAAAAGTCCATGGAAAGTTTGTAGGCAACAAGATGTCACCAAGACGTTATTCAATGTCATAATTCTTAGTAGTCCTTCGCAAACTGACTATAATCAATTGAAATAATAAGTTTAAACGAGGAAGAAATTACAGAAGATCATGGGTCATGTGGTATACCTTAACGTAGGACTTAGGAAGTTGATGACAAATGTCTTTGAGTAAAGTTAACGTATGCAGAGTACTTGTTATTCCACCAGGTTGACCTGCAGCTTCTAATTGCGCAAGGCAATGCTTTGCTGCTTGAGGAGCGCCAGGATGATATGTTGGTGGATCATCGGTTCTCATTATGTCGCTTCCTAGGAAAAATGCAAAACGATATGTACGGCGAACATTAAAAAGCCATATTTCTTCTTCTTTTTCTTAAGCCTTGTTTTGGCTTTTTGCTCTAGAGAGCCAAGTGCCAGAAAAAAGCCATATTTATATTTTCGTTACCTTTGAGAATTGCGCAAACCGCATGCTGCGCAGCTTTGCGAACTTTCGGTTTAGCGTGAACTGTAAATGCTAAGATGGCATCTAGCACTTGCATTGTTGATGAATTTGACCATATAGCGGCTTCTTGGGCCCTCAGCAATAGCGATAAACAACCAATACACTGAGAATACGAAAATATGGTAAGAAAATGCTGATCTATAGAATATCACGGTGGTCACGTTAAATAAAATTATATACCGTGCGTAGAATCAGGAAACTTTCACTGGTAGCATACTTAGTAAGTATTTGAAGAAAGATTTGACTGGCTTGACTGAATTGTACTCTCATAACATTTTTTGGTACAGTTTTTAAACCCATGGCTAACAAGGATAGTATAGCAGCAACGGACTCGTCAGTTTCTGCTGCTTCCAATGCAGTCATCTGTTGCAATCAAAGAATAATAAAATTAAATATTTACTGTTATCTCTAACATGGTAATAGTTGTATATTAACAAAATTATTTTTACCAAAGCAGCATAATACTCTGTTGTCGATTCAGTACCACCATTTTGTTTGATAACTTCTGTAATTGCTGCTAAAACAGCCAGCATTTCCTTGTGAACCAAGGAACTCGATTGAAAACGAGTTAAGAACCTGTGTACATAGGGTGTAATAATTGTTTCAAATAATAATGCCTATTAAATAAAACACATTGATGGATATTATCCTTACCGACTGAATGAAACATTCGAACAATTACTCCAATCACTAGCAAATGTGTCAAACGTCTTAAAGCTTCCTGCCACAGTAGTTTCTTCGTCATCAACTTCAATCCTTTCAACATGTTGAACCCCTTGTATAGCATCATGTTTCTTTAGTATATTAGTAGTTAAACCAGTAGACCCTGTTAATGATGAATTTATTAATAAAACTCATTTTTAAAGTATATAATAATATATCATATGGTACTGTATAGTAGATTCAGCTGACATAAATAATTTATAAATACTAATCATCAATATAAATCAATAAAACAAATAAAGATAAATACATAATTAATATACGTACCCAGATTTTCTTGAAAAAATCGACTTCGAGCCTGTTCACGATGTTTCTTGGTTTCAGGGTTCGAACTAGAACTTTGTCCTTTTGCCCAGCGTTTAGCTTTTTTCCGACTTGCTAAACGTGGTCCAAATTTTCCCATTTTAATTCCAAAGCACTTCAAAAACTATTTCGTTACACTTTTAAACTTTTTCTTCAGTAGTAACCAGTAAAAATATTATTAAGGTTAAAGACTTTACAACGCGCACGTGCTATAACCAAAGCATTCAATTTCGTAGGTAATATAGAAAGTCTTCTTCGTCCCCTAATTGTACTTCATTTCTAAAAGATGTCTTGCAAAACCACATCCGGTTAGTAATGTAGAAAATACTTAACGACTGTAGATAGAATGAGACCGATATTGCTACTGGGTTGTAGTCTGTGCTAAGACTCTGTCACTCTAAGATATACATTTTTATAATGTTTATTCAGTATTTTCTTGTGAACGCCATAAGCAACAGGTATAGTACGGATATACAAGTCATATTTATGACCATCTGTATTAGCGCAAATATCTTATTTTTATTTGATTTCTTTTTCGCAATGTACTTGCATATAATGTGGTGTAGTGCGTCATGAGATTTTACGACAATTTAATACGTAAATTATTTTTACTGTGAAACCTTGTCAAGTAACAGATCATTTCACGTCACGATTAGAGTCTATAAATTAAGAATTTAATTTGCACTAAACAAACCTATAAATAATTGAAAATATCTATTCCATCCAAACGAGGTTTCCAGGAGCAATAACAATCTCATTAAATCCCTGATCGTGTCTAACAATATCAATTCTATATATTACTTTCTTCAAGTATGTCCTCCACCTAGATATATTCTTCTGAGAAGTGTGTACACTACCATTTTTCAGTTTTACTAGATTACTTAGTTCTGTACAATCTTATACGGCCGAAACAATTCGCGAGACGTTATAAAAAATATCTTAAAAAATTTCTTCTTGCAAATAACTTTCTATGCTTTCTGTATTTCAATGGTTCAAACATATCATTTATCACTGGTCCTTTGCAACACAAGGTGTCCAAGTTGTCAATTATAACATATTCCATGGTCACAATTCCATGAACAGCACCAGGAAAGAATCCTGATAAGCTGTACGTCCTGATTTTTAAAAATTCAGACAATTCGCGGAGTTGGATCGAGGAATTCTTCATCTGCAGTATAAAAAATCCAATCGCTCAGACGTCTTGCTAAACTCTACGAAATAAGATTGACTACAAGATTTTCCAAGCAGAATGAATACAGGTATTTGCATATGATAAAATATTTTACTAATTAGCATTTTGATCAACTTCCTCATTTTGTGCATGCATCATCAGTTGGGCAATCACGTGGAAGCTGTTTAGATCGATCGCATTATTATGGAGTAAGGAAACAGATTTTTCAGGGAACAGATTAAAATTTTATATGAAAAAATTAACTTTCACTCGACAGAGCCTTCCGCGGAGAGATATATAAAAAGAAATAATATACAGTCATTTTGTACACTATGCACCTTTTTTTTGCACGAAGATAATTCACAGAATACAATTACTGTACCACAGTACAGAGGATATGATTCGTGGCAATTCTTGTATGCTAATATTATCCATCGTATAACGCATATAATGGCAAGTACACAGGGTCGTTCTTTGCTGTACACTATAATTCACAGTCAATTTAAATCGATCTCTATACCTTGAATTAACCTGATGCACAGAGAAAATCTGTACTTCACTATATAAATCAAGCAACAAATCTCTGTCTGCATAAATTAATCGCTTCATCCTTGAATCGCTATCTTTATTTTTATTGATAAATATTATTTTCACGATAAACACATTCCTCTCATTGTGAAGTAGTTGTAAAGCTCTGTAATAAATTTTATAAATCTCCCAAATGCAGTCGGTACGTCAAAAAAAATAGAATAATTTATATTATGTCACTAAAATAATCATTCGATATTCGTAGGCGATAAATACGAGTGTAGGCCAATAACTTTAATTACCTAAATGGCCACCAGGTGACAGACTAAGCGCGACCTTCTCGCTTTCACGCTCTTTTCGAATGCCAAATTACATTGCGCAACTATTCCTTTTCCTTAGCAAAGCGCACAGATTGTTTCATCGCTCTAGTTTCTTTCGGAAACAATTATACCAGCTGTCCAATGGATAATGCTCGCTATATATGTATATAATAACAACGTCTGGACACTAAATGTATATCAAAGCGCAGTGAAGGGAACGCGTACAACGCAAGGAACGTAACCTATAATATTTACGATACCAACTGATACAATATAATTATGAATTAGTTGCCAGTTGCGCAGGTTTTATGGCAAATTAGAAAATTACTTACCTTGTTGCCTTCACGATAATAAACTAGTAATTTGTAACTAGGCCTGGGGATATTTACTTTAGCCTAGCGTTAATGGTCTCATTTGCATTCTAGTTGCATGGTGAAACGAGTACATTTTTTGTACTGTGTATTGTGGCTAATGCAGAAGTAAACATTGACAGTTTCACATATTAAGGATTTGCATATTCATCGTTATCTTTTGTAGCCAGGTCATGATTGTTGTGTCTCAGGATCATCCTTGCGTAAATTGATAAAGTGTCAAGGAATGACAAGATTCTCACATGGTTCATATATCGTCTATACAGTCTCCAGGAAAGTGTAATGGGGAGAACCCAGAATTTTCATGGACGTCATCAGTGACGTGGCTACCCAGCCTCCCGTGGTCCAGTATTGATTTTCTGACGTCATACCGGAACGTCCCACGGCAGAGCAGCACGTTTCCTAGCTCTTGAAATTGACATCGATTTAACGTCTGCTGAAATTTGTAATTAAAGTTATGTGATTTAACGACAGGACGGATACTCATCACGTCACACGGTAATACCACCAGTGGAAATTCTGCTCACATTGATAGTCCTTAGTGGTTTACATGGTGTTCGCGGTACTCGTGGTGTTCGCATTCACCACGGAGCAACAGTTGATGGAGAAGTAAACGCTCCTTTAGACTTATACCTAAATCTCACTTAAAGCAGATATTCGTGGGAATACAAGGACTTCTTAAAGAAGGTACTCGGTTCACTTCTACAAAGACCGATTCAGTTACGTTTTGTGAATGAAAAAGATATATGAGATACTTTATCCCCGCATATTTTCGTCGATTCGTTTGCCTTGATAAAGCAGCCACATTTTTTATCAGCTTTTACATTCACTCGAAGCAAAACCAAAGATGCGAGCATTCAGTATGAAAATTCAAATTTAATATAAATTCGTTAAAAGGTGTATTTTAATACTCAATTTGATTCTCGTGGTGTAATGAATTTTAGTACAGTCTCATTATTTTTTAATTTTGTGAAATTTTTATTTTATCGTGATTGAATATGCTGTGATATGAATTCACGTTTATTGAATATTTTTCTTTATCACTAAACATTCCATTAGTAATCGTATCTAGCTTTATTGCTGTGTAACCAATTTTCAGTTGGCTAAATTGTGCTACATTAGGATTACGAATATTCGTCGAAAGTTTCATCAGCCATTCCGTGCTACTGTGAATTTGTATATAAGATTTGCAAGGCACACGGAGGAACACGTGCACGTACGGTTGCGCACCTGGCAGACAAAAAAGGGGTCCGGAACAACGGACCACAACTTTCTATCTTTTATTTTTGCAAAAGGATCCGACTTCTTTATAGCGAATCCTATACTATGATTTAACTTGGAAGTCTTTGAACCGGTTATCCAATGTCTAACAAGAGTTTCTCCAAAATCCTAACCCATACCTCGTGCGAAAGTAAACCAATTGGAGCATGCAATTCAGGATGAAAAATTTCTTGGATCCTCCATTTAGGAACAATGATGACTACTGTCATTGGATCTGTTTTGAACATTAGGCATATATAAGGTGGCACCTTTAAATTGCAAGTTCAGCAATATTTCAGTAGTGGGAGATCGATGTGGCAAGATATAAAGCAATTTTACAGTAATGCCATTTAATATGAAAAATTTGAATGTTAATTCATGGCTTACAATTAATGCACTTTTTCGTCTTTTTCAATGACCAATGAGTCATTATCCTATGTGGCACGCGAAGCGATACTAATGATGAAAACGAATATTTCTCTTGCGTTATTACACAGTATATCTCTATATATGTCAGTTTTATTGATATTCTCAGTGCGTTTATGGCAACTTAATTTATCGAGTCTTCGAATAGTAGCCATATTTGTATATTTTTCTCCATTTACATTGTACGACTTGAGTACGGGTAGCTTCCATATCAGATTTGGATACAGTGGGAAAGGCGTCGTTGATGTAATTATTTGAGAAAACGTGGATTCCTAGAAAGGCAATTTTTTCATTTGGTACGATCCATCGAAACGAGGAAAAATAGCTGAATATCTGGGACGCTTCTCCAAGAATCATGGGCCTGGTAATGGAAGTGATCTTTTGTCCGGGTGTTCCATTTTCCCATACACTTAGCAACATGTATACGGAATTGAGATGGAAAGAATACAAATAGTCCTGCATCATGTCTATGGCACATGTACGGATTTGAATATATTGATTTATTGATTCCTATAAATTTTACAAGTCAAACGTTTGACACACATAAGAATATATTGTGTTAAATAAATAATATTAAAATAGTCGCTCAAAATTAAATAATAAAATGTTTTCAATAGCGGGTAATTATGTACAATCAATTTTTAATTAACTTTCAATGTAATATGTCGTAAAATGATTTAATTCACTGTATACCATATTACTTAAAGAAATTTGAAAGTACGTTAAGCGCCCTTTCAAGTAATATTCAAAAAAATAATATGCTTCATGCAATAATAGTACAAGTAGCAATATATATTATGAGTAGTACAGGAAAAGCTGTACAAATAATGAAATTGTATCATACCTTCGTCTCGCGACACACATAATTGAATCTATGAACATAAAGCAGAAAACGTTATCTGATCCACACACCGCACATTTTCCTTCATTTTCAATTCAGGAAATACGTACGCGCTGTAAAAATACAGCATGGAAAAAACATGCGTTAGCTTGCAAAATGGTTATGAAAATATCTCAATATCTGAATACACATTAAACACAGATGTACCGAATAACACCGATTAATTATATCCAAATTTCAATGTCAGTTTCAATTGTTACACCGTGTTCACGAGCAAGTAATGCTACCTGATTAAAATTCTTTTTAAATTGTTCTTAATAGTCAATCTCAATTTGATCACGTGGAGGATTTAAAACTCAAAGAAAAATGATTTAGGGCTGTTTCATAAATGACAGGACTGAACGAAAATGCCACACGGCTGGTCGATATCAAAACCCTAGAGGGTGTCTATGCCGTATTGTATTATAGAGGGTAGCGAACTGTAGCCATATTATATATGTATAGGTAGTGGTACGCAAAAGGAGGGATCGACATGCGCCTCGTGTTCGTACGGCTCGGCTCCCTCATTCTGTGTCGAACAGTCGCGAGACGAAGGTCGAGTCGTGTGCTAACGCAGACCGCTACTTGCTTCCATTGAGAAAACTCTTAAATTCTAAGTGATACATGACTTGATAACACCACAGATATGTTACATACTGTTTGAGGCTTAGAATCAGTGGGGTGTATCGCCCATATTCCCTCGACGTTTTTACCAGCGAAAAGCCGAAAGTGTTTTTACAGGTTGACGCGACGTTCAGCATAGCTAGTGCGTTCATGTGAGTAAAATAATTGCATTAAATATCTTGTAATTGAGGGATTCACAATTTGATTCATTCATATTTAATGGATTTGTTTCTATTTGTGAAGAATTGATATTGTCTAATTTATCTGGTGCGAATGCTCTTTAGTAACCTCAAACAACACAAAGTGTCATTGCATATGAAAATCATTTTTTACTTGATTTATTAAGAAAAACTGAATGTATGATTGTAAAATGGATATCAATTGATTGTATCAAAGATTTAAAAATTGCAGTCAACCACGTGGTTCTATTGATTTTCGCACGCGCCACGCCGGAAGGCGTCCACGCCTTGTCGGTGGAAAGGAACCATAGACGTCTAATTCTTTCGATACTCCGAGCTCTTATTTGCCTACACAGCATGAATAATTTAATCATAACCCCAAATGAAACTTGTATGAAAAAGTCCGGTCGACGAAAGCGTTTGTAAATATCAAAAGTGAGGAAAAAGTATTATCTGTACCTAGATAGCAACGTACATACATTCGTTAGCTGGGATATGTTATATGAAATATTATATCGTCCATGATACTGATTTATGTATTAATACTACTCGAACAATCATAATACAAAATTTCTCATACTATTCACCATGGCCTGAACAATTGGCTATGCTTTAAACAACAATATCCAACGTAAATTTAACGGTGTCTACTTTTGACGAATTAATCATAAACAAAGGTCAACAAATAATATTAATATTTTACCTATGAAAGAAGTCATCACGTGTCTAATAACTTGTGTCAAAAAAATAAAGTTTATCAATCATTAATGATACTTTGAAAGCAAATAGTATACACATCGTATCGTGAAACAGTAGCGGGAAGTTTAACATTACAAATTTGGTCAGTAAGAAAATCCACAACATTGATAAAAGTTTTTAGGAAAAAAAATAAAAATACAATATTGATTTAATAAATTATATAAAAGAAGATTGATCTATCCGATCGGAAACTATATGTAGGCTCTTCGTATAGCGCAAATAGATTCAAATTGATTAAAGCTGATTTTTTATTTCCATGACAAATACTTTAAACACAGTTCACGTTCTGACATGGCGAGGGCGTCGATGTTAGCTCAAGATCAATAAGGGATGATGCAATGTTTAAGCATACTTTCGTAGACAGTCTATATAGAATATAAAGTTCGTGCGACAGTCTTGATTCAAAGTATTCCTTATGGCCTTACAACCACCCTGTTTAACGGTCACCCTGTATATGCGTTGTGGGACACAGAATGCGAAACCCTCGTATTCTCCACTACGAATTGACGCGCTTGTCGGTTAGGGGTTCAGTTTGCTTTTATATTCAAACGCCTGCACGCACGTGCTTCTACATATACACCCTGTTTCACATAATAGAAAAGTTCGAGAATTTTGGTAGATTCAAGCTCTACCAACGGCAGCTGCCCTATAAAGATGTTTTTCTATTCAATGATGAAACGTATGCATAATGTATTGTCGTTCTGATTACAATTATATCGCACAGCGGGAGCGTAGGAAATTCTTAATAACATATGTGATAGTAATAGTCTGAGATACGTATTGAGGCTTTATACATAGGATGTCGAATGTATTTCGAAAATAAATGTCTATTAGTTCTATTAGAAGTAATATTTTTCGTAGGTTTTTTTATACATTACTATATATATAATGTGTAGCCTTACAGAATGGTCTGCTCTATCGAGATCGCTAAAGCGTGAGCGACTATAATATTCGTGAGGACTTTTATTCGACTGATTTTTTGAAAATTATTAATCAATTCTTTTTTGAGTTTCTTAACTTGAAAATAGAAGCATGATTTTATTCTTCTTTTGAAAAGCATTCAGTCGATTTGGGTCCCGTTTACGCCCATGTTAAGGTTATCAGTGATTGATCAGGACGGAACGTTAAAGGGTTATCGTGGTTGGTGGATAACGTAAATTCTATCTGGTATCTATGTAAATTATTTCTTACAAAATTATAGGGCGAACGAAAACTCTTAGTGATAACCATTTTTTTTTCGATGATTCTTGTTGCTTCCTCGCTATTTCATATTTAGAATATTCTTTTGGGTTACAGTGGAAAATATATTTTTCGCGACAATCACAGGTAAGATAACGGATGTAACCTTTGTTAAGTACAACTTTTTCACGTATCATTGATACTCCTTATTCAAAGTGCTGCGAATGTTATCTGCCAGAACTCGTTTATCGAATCACGTTGCACGGAATGCGAGTCTGTTAATATAATAAGATCGTAGCTGGTTGTGAAACAAATTGTACTAACTAAATAAAAATATATGATACTTACTAAAAACCAAATTTCATATATCTGACATTTTTTATATGTCATTAGTTTATGGAATTTTACCGCAAGAATATCTCATTCGATCCTATCATTTTTTTTTGCTATAGTAGCTTAGTCAGAAAACTGTGCTATCCGGGTAAGTGTGGTACGTGCCTTTGAGAAGTTGTCAATTTGCGCAAATGGGATTCCTCGAACCAACACATTTACGAGTAGGATTTTCCCTGATTTCCAACAAATAGCATCTTTCCAATTAATTTAAGCCCTTCCATCTAGAGAAAAGCTTCTTTCAGTAGGTTCATTACAGGAGCTGTGTTTTAGAGATTCTACAAAAATAACCTTCAGGGATATAATCATTATTTCTTTTTTACAATTCTGCTGCAGTTTATTTATATTTATAATTTTCCAGCTGCATTTTTATGTTATTTCAAACGTTGAAGTCTAATAAATTTTAATGGTTTTGACTACTCATTCTCATTTCATTATATATCATGGACTTTATGACTTTATTTATATATATTTTTTTTTCACGTATACTATAAACGAATACTTGTTCTCTACCAAATGGGATATTATTTTATGATTACGAGGTAAAAGCAGGACTTTATAAGATTCAAGGGGGGAAAAAAATTTAAAAAAAACGGAAGAAAAAAGTATTACAACCTCATTTATAAACACATTGTACAGGTTTAAGAATAAAATTTTTTCTTTTTAAAATAGTGATCCATAGATTAAATAAATTTTGACGAGTGTAGTGACGTTTCATTTTACAAAACTTCCTGAGCATTCATTAACGATTTCTGGAATCCGGTAAATGTGTTCTGCAAAATAACAAATGTTCAGACGAGTTATTGCCATCAGAAACGGGTTTCTTGCTTGTTTGAGAACGCGTGCTATCGATACAGACAGGCCGTGTAAGAGGCGTGAACGTTATCCTGGCGACGTGATTGGTTCACAATATTCTCGAAAAGAGTCCAGTAGCCCACGACACGCACCTGCCTTTAAATGTCCTTCGAATAGAGATTCCGATAATTACTTTTCCGACGTGAAACCGGTTTCCACGAACGAAGGGAGTCGCATGCACAATCGTCGACACACCTACGAGACGTGCCTCCACGATTAGATGAAAGAAAGCTGCAGTAGATAGGGATTTATATTTTTAAACAATTTTTTGATCTTTTAAAAAAGCAGCAAATAATTTACTGCCGAAGTTTTCAATGTAAAAATTCAAAAACTGTAATACGGATTCGGCTGAATTTAAACGCGAGTTCTTTCCTCGTTGGAAACAGGATAAGTTGTCGGACCGTATTTTATCTCACGTATAAAATCCCGTTTCGTTACCGGAACCTTTCTGCGAGTGTTAATCTTATCAAGGATATGTATTATTCAGGAAAACCAAAATAGAACCCGTAGCTGTATAAAAGACGCCGATCCGAAATTCATGAATCTTCTCGCTATACGGAATTTTCTCAAGAGTGAAAATTCTTGGCGAAATAAAAAATAGTATTGGGATTCTTAAGACACGTACTTTTATCTCAATTCCTATGTACATCCTATAAGTGTAACATACTGTTACCCATTTGGTATACGAATATAGGTACGAGGCTCTTGAAAAGATGTCGAAGAAAAGCGGATCTATTGTACTATACGATGTAATAAAATTTACAATATTTAATAAAATAAAAAAAATTAATTTAAAAATTTATTTAATAAAATATGATTATCCTATGATACGTCAATGCCAATCGATGTTGCGTGCTGTAATCATATTAGTTCCGCGTGCTCGACGAGCTTCGGATATAAAAAAAAAATGATCTTATGTGTAATAATTTATAATGAGATACACTTAAGTCGGAATTGCGTGCAGAAGTGATTGTCCAAGTTTCGAATATGGATATTATGGAAATAATGGTTAACGTTACAAATATTATCGTACTGTTTATTATTTATGATATATCTGTTGCAAATTACTTATTAAGATTAGTATTTATATTTTGTGAAATGTCAAAATTTGCATCGCCGTTAAAAGAACGATGACATTTGCCATTAACTTGTCAATGCCATTAACATGGGTATAAACAGCCAGTTGGCTTTTTCGCTTTCAGAAGAAATGTCGAAATCAGGCAGTATAAAAGATGGCGAGAAGGGTCCTTACGACCCGGTGCCGACAAGCGGCGAGGGCGGAGGTGACGAAATAAAATTGGAAGCGAAAATGTCATTACTCAATGGCGTCACAGTCATCGTCGGCTCCATCATAGGTTCCGGAATCTTTGTGAGTCCTACGGGCGTACTCAAAAACACCGGAAGTGTAAATGCGAGTCTCCTGGTGTGGACGGCATCCGGCCTCTTCTCTATGGTGAGTATGTTATAATGAACACGAAAGAAATTGACCTGATCACGCGATATAATTTTATTTCAAAATATATTTGATAGTTATAATTAAAATCGAGCCATCTAAGATGCCTATCGATTGGTACTTGAACAATTAATTTTTTTGTTAATTATATTAATTTTTTATTTTTATTAGGTCGGCGCCTACTGTTATGCTGAACTTGGATGTATGATCAGGAAATCAGGAGCGGACTACGCCTACATCATGGAGACCTTCGGACCTTTTATGGCCTTTATCAGGCTCTGGGTCGAATGTATGATAGTACGACCCTGCAGTCAGGCCATAGTAGCCTTAACTTTCAGTGTCTACGTCTTGAAGCCAGTATTTCCCGATTGCACGCCACCTGGTGACGCGGTGCGGTTGCTTGCAGCCTGCTGTATATGTAAGTTATTGATAATATTTTTATCGTCAATAGAAAAGAGCGTCCAGGACTCAAACCTGCTGAATACCCCATGGCAGCCATTATCCAGGTCAATTTCTTCTACCATCAAATTGGTTCTGACTTTGACTCACCTGCAGTATACCTGTGTTCGATATCGATTCTACCATTAATGACGCTACCCAGTGAGTCCATTTCCATGATAGATCTTTAAGGTCGCAGACTATCATTATCATTCAAAGAGATACGGATATTGATAATGTGACGATTATCAAGTTCATTAACGCCGTGAATTGCAAACAAATTTTGCACATCGACACAGCTCTAATTCGATTGGTAAACATTAGCATATTTTTTCATACGAGTAGCTAATGTATTGCAAAAAATTAAACTCATAAAGAATAAGTGTGTTTAACGTTTTTCTCAGATAAACTATAAACGTAAGTGAGGCCATTCAGTTTTTTTATTTTAATTACAATCGAGTCAACCCAACACAGCTGACACATCTGTCCTTTTTATATATCAGACTAAAAATTGATTACACTACCACGTAGCACGTTATCGAGACGTCGTCCACCATAAAAGCCACTTCCGTTCGCTTTACGTGACGTCACGACTGTACTACTCCTCGTAAATCTTGTACTACGATCTTACCGATAATCAATTCAATTTCATATATCAAGGAGTACCGACAGTAGAACCGATAAAATCTTTATTGAATTGTGTCCCGCGGTAAAATATGGGTTGTTTCCCTACTATTTATCCCTACCAAATAAAATCGATTCCATCCAAATGTACCTAAACTCTCCGATAAATACTTTTCTGTCAGTCAGGCCCACTTTTATCAGAACGTCCAAAGTATCCCATACGAAATAAGGGTGGAAGTGTATCCCCAAGTATTGCAGTGGATATGAAATAAACTGTACAATTTGTCCAAGAACATTTAATGGCACGCAATTTGATCGTCGACTGGTTCCTAAAGTGTCGTTCATACGCAGGATCAATAGGCTCGAAAAGCATTAGAGGGTTAAAGCCATGCAAGAAGACCGAGTCATTATCCCGTCTCGGTGCTTCCCAGGCTGAATCCACCCTAGACAAACTGGCACCGATCCAATATGGCGAGAGTTACCCAGGGGGTGGATTCTTGGTTGGTTATCGACCTGCAGCTACCGCTGAGCACGAGAGGCGAGTTCATTCACGCCACGGTTAGGTGGAAGTAGGGTTAGGTTGGGCACTAAGGAGTATCGGTTACATAACCAAGAAGCGTCTAAGGGGTTTATTGGACGTTCCCCACGTGGAAAGCGTATAGGAGAATTGACGCGTGAGAAATCCGTGGGATCCCCCGCGAAGAACTAAATCGTGGGGGGGTTGGTCGCGCGTGCTGGACGACCGATTTCTATTGACGTTAATGACCAGGACGATCGGTACGTTGACACGACGTAGCAATGACGTGGGAATTCATCGCTGACAAACAATCAGTCTACCGGCCTTGGCTGAGTGTGCAGTAACAGACAGTGGAATCCCTTCCACGAAAAATCACGTATGGTCTGATGCAACATCTCGTAGAATCTCGTGAGACTGTTACAATTATGTAGCCCAGTGTATATATATGTGTATATGTATACACACACATATATACAATGTATCTTGTTCCTTCTCTCTATCCTTTATTAATTCGTTCTCTCCCTTGATTGAACGTATAATTTTCCTTTCTTTTACACCTCCGTTTGAATCTTCTTTTTTTATACTTTTTTTGTACGTATTCGGGTTACCCTCGAGTCCCTTCCCTTACGGTTACGTAGACGCCCGGAGTCCGATCGTCGGGATGTTCGGCAAATTATGCTGTTGTGGTCGTCAGTCGTTACGTTATTAAATTACATTAGATTACAATGAGACGTGATTGCTGCCTTTGATATGGACGCGGACACGTTTCATGCGGTTTCGTGATGGATGAAGGGAATTAGCGTATAAAAGATGCGGCAATGTTGGATTTATTTTTGGCTTCCGTACAGGAGGGAACGTTAGGTGGGTCTTTGGTGTATAATTACGTGTTTAGCGATCTGGTTGTAACGATACACGAACAAAAGTAGATATAGAGTCATGTACGACAATACATTTAGAATATCAAACACGTGCCAATGGATCATCTACAGTGTATACGTGGGCGTAGAATTAACAGTTGCTTTTATATATATGTGTGTATATATATATACAAACAGTAATTAACAGACATAATTAGGATTGACTGAAATAATACGGGTGTCTTAATTAATTGTGATGAAATGAATGAAATACTGAGAGTATCTAATAAGTGTGATTTTTCGTGGCACGTAAAAGTTTCACCTACTGTGAAGATCAACTTGAAAAATGATGACGTTGATCTTTCAATTAGTAAAGCAATTGATCGATTAAGAGATTTCTCTCGCGACTAATGCGCCCACATTGGTACTTGCTAGCGGGATGTTAATAATCTTGATACTGTTCTCAAACATCCATTAATCTAGGGGGATGCTGCGATGACACAATACCGTTTCTCGCAGGGACGTGAAAATTATCAGGGAATCCCGCCGAGACCATCGTCTGTGGTGTCTTCGCAATAACTCCTTTTTCCTTGAATCAAACCAGGAAATCCACTAAGGATACAGTTTGGTTGATGATTAAAGTGTCGTATCCGTTTCTCTAATCATTTGTCACGTTCACTCTCTTTCTCTTTAGATATTAATCCCCCGCGAAGAATTCCTCAATCACCGTAACGTATACGACGATACTATATTTCTACACAGGGATTGATAAGCTGTTGTTGTGTAATCCAACCTAACCTGACCCAACAGAAGCGAAGATGCAGACCGAAAAATTGAAAACAGATAAGAAGGAAGTGATCAGTCGTTAATATACTGGATGTCGTTAAAAGTCTAATATAAAGTCATTAGTGCAAATGGTCCGAGTATATTTTAATAATATATGAAAGGCAGATACCAGTTATCACCAAATACTACCAGGCTGTTACGGTTATTTCTGGATCCTAATAAAAAAAAGTGATTAATTCAAGAACCACAATATGCTAACAGTGCTTATCCTATGTCGTAGTGAAGTCATTTAAGAAAAATGTGGACCATAAAATTTCAATTGACTGATCGATACGTTGACAAGGTATTGAAATAACGATACTAACTCTCAGTGTCGCGTCCCTGAACTTGCTTCTACCGATCTGCATATTACGCAATTACAGCAGACTTCTCCGAACGCTTATATCAGCCAGGTGGTTGATCGAGATATCCTATCGAAAACTCGCTTTCCCGTACGTAACCGCAAGCTCTGTATGCACTGTAGGCACGTACGAGTAAATCGCGGAAAAAAAGATTATTCGTATGAGTATAGTGACGTGCACATAAAATTAAATTATAGAACTGGGACGAATGGAAAAATAATATTTTTTATCATTCCTTTACTGCTCGTAGAACTTGCTTGATCGTTCACGATTATTATCCGTATGCTTAAAGAAAAAGTTCAGCCTAGCATCTCTCTGGTTTTTTTTTTTTAGAATTCCTGCACCAAATTCCAGTGTGACACGTGCCTAAGGAAACCCCCACGGACGCATTATTTACCAGTAAAAGTTTCTCAGCGAGAGACACTCGATATTCAAGGCTTTGCCTAGCGTATACGTATATCTGTCTCTCGTTCTTAGAATTGCTCGGGATACTTTTTGGTTTTGTCACACGCTCGCAATTTTTATATTCGGATACGCGATTACGGGAGATGCTCGTTAAAAGTCGTAATGGTGCGTTTCTATGGAACTGAAGGGAGCACGACGGGAAAGAGAAAAATAGTCAGGGCTGAGTAACAGGATCGATCTTACATTCAGTCACGTGAGCTAAATGACAAAAACCATTGGCTTCGGTGGTTTCTGTAATGGCTCGTTCGCTCACCGTGTATTTATTTTTTGTATTTATTTTAACAAAAAATAATTATGCAATAAGGCTTAAGGATTTTCCATTATTTATATATATGTATATGGTGATTTTTTGTCTTCATCAGGCATCTTGGCGTTCATCAACTGCTGGGACGTGAAGTGGGCTACTAGGGTACAGGATGTGTTCACTTATGCAAAACTCTTAGCACTATTCATCATCATCATTACCGGGCTATATCAGTTGTGTACTGGTAAGAGCCTATAATTACTGTTGCTAATTAGTAGATTTAAGTGTCAAGGTATCTGGTGAGGAATATCACTGTGAGTACGTTGATATACGTATAGGCAAGTTATCGAGAAGAACCTTAGGTATATATATACATTGGTACTGAAAGGATATCTTATTAAAATTAGTAAGACCTAATTAGAGTAAAAGTCATTTGATAATCACAACAGTCTGCCCGAAGGATATTATATTATTAATTTTATCATATTTTTGATCGTCTGATGAAATAATCTTATCTAATTACTTTTAGAATGTATACCACGGGATACAAGGCGTTTTTGATTTTAGCCTGATTATCAAAAAGTATCAAAGCAAAATTTATGTACCAGTTCGAATCATTATTATCTAGTGATATTTGATCGATATTTTTTTTTCAAGTCAGCCGACTGTTTGTCGTAATATGATTTGAAAAATCCGCCATTTTATAGGTCAATAATACCCGACCACCGGCGCTCGAAATTCACTCACATTCTTCTGTATCGCTGAGTCATTCAGAATTGGCAGAAATCATTTCGAAAAAAAAAAATGATTGGAACTATACTATTGGCTTGCGTCATACGTGGATACCTTTCACCGGTCATTACTCTGTATATAAAAATACGTATTATTCGTGTACAAAGATAAACGGCCATGTTCTCTAATCACGTTTGATTTTATCGATATAATTCAACGTATGATTAATTGTACCTTTCTTTTTACTGTAACGTAAACTTTCCTTTTTCACTGTGTCACCGGAGACTCGATTTAAATTGTACACAATCAGTGGAAGTGAAGTTGTCAAGTGTAACGCCCACGCAATGGTCGTGCGTGTGAGCAACGCTTAACGCTGTAATACAATATCATTGAGCGATTGGGAGCATGTTTCAGTCGCAAGATGCTCCATTGTGAACGTCCTACGCTTCTCGTGTAATCATAAAATGCTCTCAGGTTGACCGCGTCTCTCTGGGTCGATTGTGAGACATTTGCCGGACGAGACAATTTGCCCAATCAGAAAGGTGGTTAAATACATACGTGAAGAATACAGAGTACAAACTCGCGCGTAAAGAATCGCTAAATTGAACCAATCAGCTGGCTAAATGGTCCTTTAGTCCAGTAACTTAATCAGACTCTCACCATTAGAAACGATTCCTGCTGAATTCTCAGTACGATTCAAATGTTTAGACATCTAATGACCTTTTATAAGTTTTACTGATAGTAATTTTTTTTCGCTGTGGTTTCTATACGCTATCAGGAGTATTTCTTATATGGTTCATGGTACAGATAAATATATTAGCTACTGTCAATTTTTGGGCTCAAGAATAATTAGCGTCCGCGTCTCCATCGTGCGACGAAGTAATTTTATGATTTTATTTGTTCGCATTATGGTCGCCGATATTCGAAAAATTATTTGACACTCCGTGTGTATACGCCTTCAGATAAAGCGACGCGTTATTTGAAATTGTCCAATCGTGCCTTTTCGACGAAATTACTCTCGTTAAGAGAACTCACGTTTTCCTTTGTTTCAGGTCACACCGAGTACTTCACATTCGAAGATACGAAAACGGAAGTGACGTCCATAGCGTTGAGCTTCTATTCAGGCCTATTCGCGTACAACGGTTGGAATTATTTGAACTTTATAATCGAGGAACTTAAGGACCCGGTAAGGTGGGTAAAAGGAAGAAGAGAATGATATAATAAAATTATACCAAAATTTGATTAAGCGAAACAAAGCAAAAACATTTACTAGTCAATAACAATTAGTAACTTGACCAAAAGTATATTGACTTATCAACGGAAGTCCTGCCAGAGTAGGAAGCCACATAAGAGTTTCAACTTCACCCTGGTTTAGCCTCATCTACTACCTTAACCTTAAGCGGATAGAAACAGCTTGGATTTCATTTGTAAATCTTTCTCACTTTTATTTTTCAGAAATTTACCTAAGGCCATTGGCATCTCGTGCACCCTGGTGACCGTCGTTTATGTATTAACAAATGTCGCCTTCTATACGACCCTCAGTCCTGTTGAAATCGAGGGTAGCGAAGCCGTCGCTGTGGTAAGAATCTATTTTACGTATTTTTTCAGTTTCATGTCATGCATGGAAATTGGCAAAAATAATAATGAGGCATCAATCGTAATCGTAAAATTAATCGTAAATATAATAATATGGCATTATTGATTTATGTATATTATTTCTCGTTGTAGACATTCGCTAATCGACTGTTTGGCGTAATGGCGTGGACGATACCAGTTTTCGTCGCATTATCAACCTTTGGCGCCGTTAATGGAATTCTTTTGACGTCCTCCAGACTGTTTTATGCCGGAGCCTGCGAGGGACAGATGCCCGAAATTCTTACTATGATTCAAGTCTCCAGACTCACGCCGACACCGGCTGTTCTCTGCATGGTACTAGTTTATCTGCTGTGTTTCAAAATTTAACATACGCATTAAAAGAGATTTTATAATTGGATATAAGACCAAAAGATGATTCTTTCAGGCATTGCTGTCTATGCTGTATCTGTGCTCTTCGGATATTTTCGCACTGATCAATTATGTGGGCTTTGCCACCTGGGTAAGTTTTCATCTATAAAATGTTCTACGTTAAATAATCGCGCATGATAATTCCTGCGTGCACTGTTTACGATATTTTGTTCGAACGTTTTTGTTCTCACATTGTTTAGAGATACAGAAATATTGAACAATTTATATATTGCGTAGTCACATACCTGACATGACCGGTTAAAGGTCTTTGTGCTATTAATCGTGATATGTTATATCTGAAATGTATGTTTTTTATTTTTCCAGTTAAGCATAGGAGTTTCCGTGCTGTGTCTACCTTGGTTAAGATGGGCACAACCGAATTTACCTAGACCCATTAGAGTGAATCTAGCCTTTCCAATAGTATACATTTTAGCAACGCTCTTCGTCACGATAGTGCCTATGTACGCCAGCCCTATCGAAACAGGTATACATTGTCATGTAATAAATTTATTTAATCCATCACATTAGTTAACTTTCTATATAATAATTTTTTAATGCAGGTTACGGTTGCCTAATGATCCTATCTTCTGTACCTGTATACTTCGCGTTCATCGCGTGGAAGAAAAAGCCTAAATTCTTCCAAAAATCAGTCGGTAAGTATACACGGAAGACATTTTTCTGATAAATTCAAGAAACGTCGTGTCCTAGTTTACATAAGGTATTACGAGTGTCTATTTTTTATGTTAAAAAAAATCACTGGCGGATCTCAACAATACCTACGCGATTTATAATTAGCTAAATTTTACTTTCTAACGGATATTAGCCGTTTATTTGAATTTAATTGTTTTTCTCGTTTCTTTGCGTTGTCAATTTCTTTATTTCTACAGGCGCCGTTACCCAAAGTTTGCAGAAGCTGATGGTGGTTGTCCGACCAAAGACTAAGGTTCAGAACACACTATACATATGTTACTCTCTCATGTCACGCATGTTTTTTTAAATATCGATTAACAAGATTACGCTTAATATGCAATCATTTCAAATCACCTTACACGCTTATCAAGATATAATTAGCATTTATTTTCCTTGTCATTCTAGTTTCTTGCTTTATGGCCGTACCTGCAAATATGGAATTTTCAATATTTATCTCTAATTGAATCCAATTAATATAATTTATTTGATAAAAAATGTTTATGCTTTTAACTGTACGCTCATTCCTCGTTCAGATTCAACGTATCAGTTCGATTGTCATATAACGAGATAATATTGAAATCATAAAAAGTACGGGTATTATTAATTAAATTTCAAAAAGCAATGAGAAACGTAGAATTCACATTTAAACTTTAATTTTGCATGATGAATCATATACATGAGCACCACTACAGCACACACATCAAGTATATCGCAAAGAGTGCACCGTGCTAAATAATATGATTATACCACATAATTGTAATATTAATAATTAATTCGACAAATACTGTTACAGTAAACGCCACGCAGTTCCTGCAGAAGATAATGCTGGTCATCGGCAAGTCAAAACCCGCTCAGGTTTAAACTGGTCTACTAATGAAATAAAACACGCCCCGATGGTGATAAGGGTAATTCCTGTACCAAGAGATTGCTGAAATTAAAAAAAAAACGAAACGAGCAAGAAAAACACGACAAAACGAAGCAACATAATATAATCTAATATAAACTAAGGAGTTGTACGTCCGAAAACAATAGGCAGCCATATTGAAAGCGGACGCCACAACTAATTCCAGCAATTCCACCGGATCGACCAGTAGATAATGTCGTAAATCGTAATAATCATTATACAAGCAGTGAGGACAATTTTGACCTACAGCGTAAAAGAAAAGTTGGCTTACGCAGCGATGTCGAGAAATTTTCTGCAAAAATTCTCGCCATCGCGTCTACGCGTGCTCCACGAGCTCATTACATAATCGTGTACGGTTTTCTTGATGTACAGATATTTCTGTATACATATATATATATATTGATACGGTTGACCCGGTGTAAGGCATACTTACTTGTTACGTGTTGATATTGTTGAATGTCCCCGCGTGATAAAATTGAAATAATTGCGAATGGAAGAGTCATAAAATCGCACCAAGAAAACTCATTAAGGTGCTTCGATTGAATCAATACGAATTAATTATATCGGATAATAATAGTATTCCATGTAATCTTCAATTTAAAAATTGCGCGAAGCTCTAACCATACGTTCCGTCGATTTCACGAAATTAAAAAAGGAACGTGGAATCAATGGAACGATAATAGAGTGCAAAACAGTTCGATGCATAAGTTTCAAGTGATCGATATACATTCCAATGAGTTTTCGATGCATTGTCTCGATTTAAATGATTCATAACTATAGTCGTGCGACATCAGACTCCTAGGTTGGTACATCTGTTACCCGTAAGAAGTCAAAGTGAATATTGTGTCAGACGATAATGAGACTGTTCGTAAAGCTGTTCTGAGTGCACTCTGACTTGAAAAAAAAAGCTTAATAGTTATACCTCGCACTAATAATTAAACATAGTTTTATTTTATTTCAACTATACAACTAGTTAAATATAGTTTTAATTATCAGTGAGAGAGCGGTCAAAGAGCACTAAACGTATTTCCAGAAACTGTACAAATAGTCTCAATAGCAGCCACAGCCATCGGACAATATAGAAGTAAGTAGATATATACCGACCGAGGATAAACTGATCTGCCTGATATGATAATTGAATATAATTGATCGACAGAAATTGAACGTAATACTCAAAAAGGTACGCAAGGGTAATTTTCCAATGCAGTTTGAAACATTCCTAATGACATTAATTTTTGAAAATTACATTAAGTCGTGTCTCCTTTAGCCGCGCGCCACATTACCAGAACAGTGTTCCAGTTAACCTGTAAGCGCGATACTTTATTTTTAAATACTTTTTTGTACACGAGATAAGAGTAAATTAATGCGAAGAACAGAAAAAAGTGAGAATATAAGAGCGAACGAATGCGTATGAGTCGAGGCAGGGTTTTTAATCAAGGAAAAAGAGAAACGCGTCACCGATTCGACGAGAACTTTCTGCGACTAATTCATTTTTTACATATTAATTAGGTAAAAATTTCCAAAAGGATATATATCGGCAACTACATCAGGTGTAATTGTTCTTTATGAGTTATAAACCGAAGGAATATCAATAGGTGATAAATAATATAGTTTAATAATTGTGAATTAACCGCATGATGGTATCATGATTATTATCATTATTGCTATTAATATTATAACAATCAGTCTTACCTGTATACAAAAAAACTATATCGTATGTGTAACTTGCATGTTAAAAATTGATCTTGTCGAATCGGTGAACAAACTACGATGCACATATCGGTACATGAATTTTATGACCAAACATTTCTATAGAGTCTCTTGACTGTATAGTCACTGATTATCCTGCGTTATCACGGATCCTCTGTACAATTAATTTTTCCCTTCCTCTTTCCCACCGACCTCTTTCTTAAAAGCGTCCAATAATTTAAATCACTCCTACTCCCCCAGCAGCAGATTGAACGTTTAGGCACTTACAAAGAATAAAAGGTAGATAATTTTTACTGGAGACTTCGTACCCCCTTCGACTTTTATCCGTGGTAGAATAAGAAAAAGAAAATAATATTTAAAAAATACTGAAGAAAGAAGGGACGAACTCTTTATTATTATCATTCGCGTGACAATAAAAAGCATCGACCAAATAAAAAAAAAATGATATCCAAAAGAAAGACACGAGATAACGAGAGGAGACTATTGTTACCTCTCCGCGATGCGACTTTCCATTATTTTTTTACGTTCGACCTGTGTATAATCATGTATGTATGTATGTATCTACTTGTACTTTTGAAGAAAAAGGACGACATAACAGAAAAAAACAAGTTTTGGAAAAAAAATATAACGCCACTAGGGACGCTACTGTGTGAGATTGCGAGTATTTACGGGTTGCGTGTATGTACTGTACTGCGTTTTTAGAGATTAGTTGCTAGAGATTATTATTTTTATTATTATTATATTAATGCGATTATTATTATTACTGTACGGTACCAGTAGCTTAGGATCTGTGAATGGACGTTGATGAAAAATAAAAAAGGAAAGCGAACTGTGACAATATGGTAAAAAAAAAAAGAAGGAAAATGGAACCTCGTGAGTGCACAAACTCTCCCGTCGGGAAGTTAGCATTAAAGGATAAAAATTTATATGTTTCTAATGCCTAAAAAATTGCTCCTTAAATGCTCCCTATGTTTTCCTAATTGCTCCGCTGCTATTATACAATGGATTAAAGATATTCATTAAAACAGACAAATATTTTTGTTATTGCTACTACAAATGACCGAGCAGATTTTCATATCATTTTCTTAATGAATTAATTACTCCGTAATTTGTTTTTTATCTTATTAAAGCATCTTTAAATAACAAGTAAAATTTGATTTTCTCTTGGCCCAATTGTAAACGTTTACAATATGGTTTATTTACGAACATACATATGAAAGGTGCGTTCAACGATGAGCCGAGGGCGTTGAGAACATATTTTCTCTGTTTTTTTAATGCCAGTCACTTATTAGGATGCATAAAGATGAAAGCATTCGTACAGAAACTCGGTAGTGACAATTGATTTTCTGGCACTTGGTCCTCTATGAGGGGATAATGCTACAAAGGAATAAGAAGAAGAAGGAAGAGAGAAGAAGAAGAAAATATAAAAAATATAAAGTTGAGGCTTAATCAAAATCACCTAATTTATTTATATCTCAATTTGAACGTAATTTATTTTGGATATTCTACAATTTCAATTCAATTTTTATCTACTCCGTATATTCTGCGAGATTTTAATTTAGCCTCAGATTTATATTTTTAATAAGTTTTAAAAGAAAAGCAACCAGCGTTCACGTGTAGCTCGGATACGACGGGATTCTCATTGTCGACGGAGGCGATGATTACAAAATCTTACGTCTAGATTCGCCGCTACGATTTAGCGCCATGATTTTATTATCGCCTCAAACCGTAGCGTTGTGCACTCCCCTAGTCATCTCTGCCTGGAGAATGAGCGCCTTCGGCTCATTGTCGAACGCATCTCTCATACGTGTGTTCGTAAATAAACCACATTGTAACGTTTGCAATCGGGCCGAGAGAAAATCAAATTTTACTTATTATTGAAGGATACTCCAACAAAATAAAAAACAAATTGCCGAGAAAAATGGAGCAAATTGAGAGCAATTAATTCATTAAGAAAATCATATGAAAATCTGCTTGGTTATTTGTAACAGCGATAACAAAAATATTTTTCTGTTCTAATAAATATTTTTTCTCATTGTATAATAGCAGCAGAGCAGTTAGAAAAACGTAACGAGCATTTAGGGAGCAATTTTTTAGGCATTAGAAACATACATTTTCATTCTGTGACGACGCTAACTTCCTGATAGTACAAACTTTTTAACTATGTAACATTGATCTAGTTGATAAGGCAGAAAGGATTGACAGGAATGGTAGTTTTTTTCAGGATAAATGTACGAAAATGTGGATATACGTACTTCCAGTATAAATTTCAAACACGTGGTTTCATTCGTAGTTTACGATACATTGAGAAAAAAAAGAACAGGCATCTTTTGCTGCTGTCACTTGACATTTTTTTCTTCGTATTTTTTTTTCAGCGCTCTTATGGGGGTTTGTGAGTCGACTTTTTCTTGAAAAGTCCATGATATGACCTAAATATCGTTATTACGTATATTACCTATGCGTGTATATATATATATATATATACGTATCCACGTTTCTTTCGCACTCGTGTATCATACGTACATAGATATTTTTTACTTTAAATTTATATATACATATGTGTATATTTATAACTTTGTCCACAGCAGTCGTACAATACAGAGATTACAAAAATTATTTGGCTTCGTCGCGACGTAAGGAACACAAAGAAAATGTCAGTGCGATATTTAATTGTCCGATACTCTCTAGGTGTTTGTATATGATCATCTACGGTAAGCATCGATGTTAATTTCTACATATAGCGTGTCTCATTCGATCGATATCCAATTACCCAGTGATTCTTTGACTTTTGATATATCATGATAATGAGTCGACATGATAAACAATTAAAGAAAATCATTTTGAAAATGAACCCAGAGAGTATATATGGAAGTTGCACTGATTTTTTCAAGAGGCTCTTGGATTAGGCTTGCATGGATGTGAAACGATCGAAATGCATTTACGATTATTACTATAATCGAGACTCGAGGCCAAATTAATTATTTGGATGGCGAAGACAAAATAGAACAAAAATGAAAATTCCAAGACACGCTTGTTAGATAACAAACAAGACTTCTTTCTCTGCCGAATCTTCATATTTAAGCTTGGGATTCGTGATATTTGAATTTTCGCGCGAAATTCAAAAACGCATCTGGATTGTTGAATCTCGATTTTTCATTTCGAATGGATACGAAAGAAAATGAAGGTTTGATAAAGGGAATACTGGTTGAGAAAAAGAGAGAGAAATAAGGAAATGAGGGAAGGTTCAAAGATTGCACAATAATTAGTTAGGTAAATAATTATAAATACACGCATTTTTTTTCATTCTGTCAAGACAACAACGACTGCGAGTCTATAATACGCGTCTCAACGTAGTCTATGACTTGACTCTTCCACTTTATATACAAAAAGAAATCGTGGAGAAATCGTCAGCAGAGACGAATTCTAAAAAGAAAGCATCGAAGAAACATTCATATTCGTGTTCCTCGTAGTCGATTGACCTTAATGTGCGATTTTTTTTTTTTCAATTTCTTATATCCTTACATACTGCTTTAACGCGTGTAATACGTATGCACGACGGTATTTATTATATTTAGCGCTTATAATGAACGACATTGCACTTATGTCCTAAGGAGAATCAATCACTCTTTTCCAGACAGACAGACAGACAGACACTGACGTGGAATGTTAGTAATTAGCGTGGTAGCTACTTTGCAGAGGTAAGTCAATGAAAAATATGGGTTCGTCAATTGAAATCCAAAAATTTTTTCTCTCTGTTTCTCACACGTTCTATAGTCATTCGAAAGTGAGGTATTTAATTTATAATGAAAATTGTCACATTACGAAAATATCCATAGTGGGATTCCAAAGTGTTTATGCGCATTAGTTCGATTAATTTTTGATTATCCATTACTTATGAATCGTTTATTTGTGCTGTCAGTGAGATACTTGTTATTTCGGAACTTCACTAGAACGTCGATAATAACGAGGGGTGAAGGGGGGGGGGGGATGGCATTGGAATATCAATATCCAAGTTTTGTACTGTAATTACAATGTGCGTATGCGATTTGTGCGAAAGAAAGTATAATCCCACGGAATTCACAAGAATTCTGCGTTCGAATATAAAAGGATGAAATATAAATATTTCAAAAGTTCACATTGGGTTAATGAAATTCAGCGCCATTTTCTCATTCACACGTAAACGCGCACTCTTATATCTCGCAATCTGGCTAGTTTCTCTTTTTCTTTTTCATACTCTTGTCAAACTTCGACAATTTTACGCCTCCTCCTTATGCTCCTTTTTTTTAAATTTATCTACTACTCAAAGGTTAGGGTACTCGAACCGTATCAATTCCCTGCATGAGAATCGAAAAGAAGGATAGATTATTTCACAATGTCAACACGAGGCTTGAGCAAGAAATATATAGATCTATTTTCGTATAGCGTCATCGTATTTCGTCGAGCGAGCACAGTTAAGCAATTCTGGATGAAAATAAAGAATGAAAATAATATTTCCAGCCAGCATAAAATTATGAGACTTTGCCTATCTACGTTCACGCGATATAAACAGGAAAATAATTATATATACAAGATAAAAGAAAGAAGAAAAAAATATAGAACAATGTTTTCGATCTTTGAGATAAATCGACGAGGTTGGTATGGCGTGACGTATAAACGGATCAGTTAAATCGTTCACTTTTAAAGAGTCTCCTCTGTTATAACGAGAAACTGACAAAGAAATTACATGAAGAGACTTTCTAGAAACAATGAAAAATCATAGGAAGCTCTCTTCCAGTCTGATGCAGATACAATTAATGATTAGAGATGCGAGTCGATTTACCCGCGAAACAGTGTACAGTGATAACGGGATTGTGAAAGCGTAAGAAAAATTACAAGTTGTACGAGTCTCGCAGTGATGCTTCTGATAACGAGAGAACTTAACAATGGAGTAATTTCTTTCACGCGAAACGATCACGATGATTCACGGTAATTCACAGCGACGATTGCAATGATTAAGACGACAGGAGTTTAAAAATTGCACTACTCTGTGTGTTAAATGGGTGAAACGCTAGACGAGACCGATTTTCGTTACAGCCGTTTTTCATCCCTCCAAGCGCGTAAATCGCCTCGCGCGTTGTCCTCGTTACGACTAAGTTAAATTAACCTAAGTTGCTATCGTTATCGCTTAAGCATTATACATCGTCACGTTTACTATTACACAGACCGGTACGGCAGATGGGATTGTCGACATTAAATAAGGTAACGTATCGAGAAGATTACACGATGCGACGTGTCAATAACATTTCTTTTTCCTAAAATAACGAAATTTACGCGATTAAATAGGACAGTGTATTCTCGTTACGTTAACTTAAAACAGACATTACGTTACGCGAATCAATACACTTCGATACGGTTACGATATACGATACAATATTTTTCATTCACGCCACTGACGAACGACACAGGAATGTTATTATATGTGATTAGCACATTTGAATCGTCATTGATATTTTTTTCTGAATTCTTTAAAACGATCAGCTATTGTAATCCTATTGAAGTGCATTGTTAATTTCTTACAATAGGAAAGTTCAGTCAATTAAACAATCCCATCGCTCTAGAATAATTCGATTCATTAATATTTTATAATACAATTTACTAAGCGGCTAACCTGACGTTATACTTCATTCCTAACGTCATCGGGGGGTGCGGGTGCTTGTGAGTGGTAAGATGATGGTGTGCTTAACGATCACGATTTTGTTGCAAGATAAAAAACTCTCTTCCTTTTTTTTTAGTCAGATAATGACAATTGCCCTTCGCTCCTATCTTCTGTACCAAACTGAATCCATGTCCGTAACATATTTCTTTTTCTCTCAAATTACAATGTGGCCTTATCTCCTTCCATACCGCAAAACATTGGTTGTGCTAAACGGTCACTTTTTTTTTATGTATACCTAAATGCGGTTTTAGTCGTACTATCTTCGGCAGTGACGCAATATTCGCATTTCAGACTGAACAAAAGGACGAAGTAAAGAAAGTACATTGAACCTGTCATACACTGAATAATAGAACTTCTTCCGTTTGTTAGATTCATGCTGTCAACATTTAATCTGAGATTGAAATCTCTTTTTTAGGCCTATAAAGAAACATGAATGTGAATCTTTCATTTTTGTTGTTGTCTTAACAAACAACAAAGAAGCGAACAGGTAGAACAATACGTATGTGTACAGTCTTAAAGTCAACGAAATTAAAATTAATGCGTTACATAAAAAAAAACGTACACTGCGCGTTACGTAACGCTGTGCTTAAACGATAACGAGCCACTGCCGAGGTACGTCGTGTTAACGTAATGTAAAAGTAAACGAGTAATGCTCGCGAGATCACTCCGATACGTGGCGTTTACCATAGTCTTATGAAATCTCTGGAAGTAAACAAAAAACCGAGAGATAAAGTGTCGATGTCACGATTATTCACCGTTAAAAAACAAGAGCCTACCGGTATACGTCGTGATTCGTAACTTCCTTGATTTCGGGAAGTCAGAAACGCGTCACGATGTCGTGCGAAATCGCAAGTAATTCGTACAATAATGCATGGTCAGTCGGTTTCTTTGAATTCATTGTTTTCTTGCTTTTCGTGTCTCCTAACTTTCGTTAAATACAGGTAAAAATCTACGCGAGATTATCGATTAGTTTAATGGCCATGAATAAATAGTTTACGTAACAACAAACCGATTCCGTGTAGCTAATCGGTTTATGCATTCGTTATTTACGTATAAATCGCAGATAGAGACAGGAAGACAGGCTATTCAATAAACTTTAGCGCCATATTGAAATAATTAAAAGAAATCTATTAATTTTATTAATTTACTTTCAAGTATAGCTTCGATGATTACCCTCGAATTTGATTTTAGGGAAAGACAAAAGCACTGTCTTCCTTGTGCAATTGTCCAAACTCGTGCATTTAATTCTAATTATGCATACGGGTACGCAAATTATCTAGGTACGTAACTTTTTTACACCCATACCCTCCCCAAAATCCTCCCACCCACCCAAACCCAGCCCCTTACTGCGAGCTAATGCGAATCCTAAAAGATGACTCCCTACAATGAGAAATCACTATGTATTTGTGACTAAAGTTACCCTCCCACGCTTTGCTAGGATTAGTATTATCTCCTAGCGTGACTATTTTCAGTTCAGACCTTTGATTTCTTTGAACGAGTATATTAATTTACGGTAGTCGCAAGCGTCACGAGTTAAACGATTGCGTCCTCCTTTTCGAATATTTTCTTGTGTCGTTTTGCATTGCCTCGCGTCTTCCATATATCACCATGCAAAGAAAGATGAGTAAATTCTAGTCACTTTCACTTGAGCACCACTCACGCTCTTTTTGCTTCGTCATCGCTATTTAGTGAAACCCGTAATTATTCACAGATTCCTGTTAGACGTCATACAAACGTGTATCTTCGTCAAATGGTTCGAGTATGGAAAACCGTGCTGCTGCCCCACCAGAATAAAAACACCGGAGCATCGGATGTCCCAAGTAGCGATTCATCAGTGAATAATCTCTTACTAGATTTACTATAAGAATATTCCGAGTGTATTCTTGGAGTACGCATGAAATTCTAAGGTGAACGTAATCAAGTACATTGTCGTGCAGTCAGATACGGGTGACACAAATAACAATGACGGACAAAGAGCACTTAGTTGAATAAGGTAATTCTTAAAATTTCATTGAATAGGACGTCGAGCGAGTGTCATGCATGTATATCGGACTTTGTCTAATGCGCATTCTTATCGACATATTGTGTGGTTGGAAAAGTGGAAAAAAAATTCGCCTACTCGTTGAACCAATGAACGCTTTAGCGACACCGAGGACCTTAAACAGATCCTAGTGTAAAGCAAGACATCGTTATTGACGATGACTCGTCCTGTCGTGTCTCTTTTTATCTCTTTCTCTATCTATCTCTTATATTCTCTGTCTCTCTATATGAGGATTGTCACCTACACGGTGTTGGCCTTCGTACCGTGCACAAGAGTAATCTGCTGTTTCGTCGGAGCGGGACGCGCGCCGAGTTGAGGATTGTTTCACGAGAACTGAAGGCAACATCGCGACGACGAACGTCGTCGCTGGCGTCGCGAAGCCGTCGGCGTTTCCAGGTTTACGGAATTCATCCTGGATCAGCTGGCTGGCATTTCCGAGCTTTGGCTCTGCGACAGCTCGAGGAGATGACACTCCGACACGGGTATCTCTCGGGTGCGTGCGCTTTGCTTCTTCTGAAATCGATCAAAAGACACCGTCATTACTTAAGGGAAAAAAGGTAGTATTGAGGTGGTTATGAAATATGAATTATTGTGTGAATCATAGATTACATACCTTTCTTCGAAATGGAAAGCAACCCCTGTTCTCGTTGTTCGGCGGAGGATGATTTATTAATAAATCGGGCGTGGGTGTGTTATTAGGCCCAAGTACATTCAATTCCTTAAAACACTCAGTCTCTATCATCTGCGAGACAGAAATTTTATATATGACAATTAATTATTCTGGTTATAACAAATGTGCATTTTCTTCAGTGGGTAAGACAAGGTCAAAGGAAATTACGATATCCTTGCTACTTGTGACTTCGTCTTTTTTATATATGGATGTCTGAACAGTTAGAGCGATAAGCTCCTTGTCGACTTCCTTTGACGTCATGAAAGTATATTTCGGTGGTTTTGAGATTACAAAATCGTTTTCCTTCGACGTTTAACCCACTCGAGTTCGGTAGAGTATATTTTCTGCAGATACATGATAAAAAAAAACTCACGTCTGGTATACCTGACGTGATTTATTTTTTAAATAGCCTTTTCTTCTGTATCATGCACAAGATATCTTCTTTCGTGTACTATTTTAGTGGCGGTGCAGATTGAGTGATATTAAAAAAAGAAGAAGATCGTACCTCATTCTGCCATGGAATGGACACGCTTCCGGTATTAAATTTGCTATAAAAACTGTCATCTGTAGCGTCCAGATTGACACCCTTAACAGTGGAGAATTGTTCGATGTCAAGAACGTCTTTTGCATAAACAGCGTGTGGCTATAACAAAGAAAAAATAACAATACTACGTAAGATACCAAAGATATTCAACATAGCTTCCAAAAGAATATTGAGTTTCAGAATATAGGTTAATGTCCGGAATACGTTGGGAGGTTGGAAAAATGGCAAGAGCTATATCTCAAGCGAACAACTCTAAGAAAGAGGATCCGCACCCATAATTCCTTTGTTATCAGAATCTCCTCGACAAAATAAAAGTTTATTAAAGTGATACAAGATCGATCGAGCATAATAATTAATAGCGCAACGTCACCTACTTACATCCGGTACAAATGGCGGTTCCCAAATTCCTGCCTCCACCCTCTTCCAGTTCAAGCACTGAAAGAAACTGTGAAGTTTGACATCCTTTGCCCCATGTCTGCCGCACTTGCATCCTAATCTGGTCTTAGGATTCTTTTTGAGAAGCTGTTGACAAAGACTCTTAGCCTCTTCGCTGAACTTGTGCGAATACTTTTCCTGATCCTGTTTGACGCGTCTATCGACTTCCTCCCGCTTGACCTTCTCCTTGCGCGCTCTAAATGGGGCCTGACCTTCGATCATCTCATAAAGAAGACATCCAAAGCTAAACCAATCTGGACTGAAGGTATACTTTTCATTGTCTATGACTTCCGGGGCCATGTATCCCACAGTGCCTACCCGTCCTCTGACCATATCGCCTTCTAAGATCTCAACAGCAAGTCCTAGATCGGATATCCTTACATGGCCATGATCATCTAATAGGATGTTTTCTGGCTTACAATCTCTGTAGACGATACCTTGATGATGTAAGTGTTCCAAACCGCAAACGACTTCAGCGGCATAAAACATCGCCCGATTTAGGTCAAAACCAGGCTCGCCGCCCATGTTATAAATATGAAACTTTAGGTCACCGCCATTCATGATAGTTAAAACTAGACAAAGAGCATCCTTTGTCTCGTAAGCGTACGCCAGCGACACTACGAATTTCGAGTTAATCTTCTGAAGAATGTTCTTCTCTATCAACACCATTGCTTCGCCCTTGCGTTTCTTGATCCTCTTCTTTTCCAGCTTCTTGCAGGCATACATCTTTCCAGTGGCACGAACCTGACAAGCGCAGACTTCACCAAAACCTCCTTTACCCAGTACCCGGTACATCCTGAAGGTCTTGTAGGTTACAGGCTGTGCTTCTAACCACTTCCATTGAAGATACCTATAACGAAGAGTCTAGATAAGTCTTCCCTTGTCATAGTTCCTACTAGAGGACGATAAACAAGATGACAATACACACTGTGTACTTCCTAATGATACTTCATTAATATATATAATGTATATAACAGACTATAAACATGCATAAACATTGTATAAAATAAATTGTCGCTTGTGTGTGTTAGTCGCGAACAACAGAAAGCATATTACTATCCTGACAAAAACTGATGTCACGGTACCTGTAGAAATAGAAGCTTGTTAGAAAAGCTGTAAAGGGTTCTCCAGCCAGGAAACTCTTGACAGTCTGAGCGACGTCGACAAAGAGTTCCTTGCCACCGGAACCGAGTCGCTCCTCGCACTGAGTGATCAAAGAGTCGTTCAAGATATCCACGACCTCGGATCCCTCGTTCCTCAGGTACTGCTCGAAGAGGTCCTTTGCGAGTTCCGTTCGATTTTCGTCCATCTCAATCTCGTACTTCACAATGGCATCGAGGAAGAGGTTGTAACGATGAGATGCAGGTTGTTTATCCTGGCAGAACTGCCTGAATAGCAGCCTACCGATAGGCTGCTGATCCACGACATAGCTGTACCGTATATCTAGAATTATAAAGAAAGAATTTGTTCCATACAGAAATGTCAAAAACGAAGGGTAAACAATTATTTCATGCCTAACTGCATAAATAGTAGAAACCCCTAAATATTTCTAAAGCCAAAGTAGACATTTCTCAATACAGTAAATAATTACTGAAGTCCTACACGTTTACAATACCGTTGTCATTAAACGTTTATGTCTCATTACAGCCAAGGTACACAATCTCCGATACTAATTAGATTATTCCCCGACTTAAACAACCGTTGCATAATAAAAAAGGTCCCTCCTCTAAACGATGCAAAAATTTTCAATAAATATATTACTTTACACAGATACAGAGTTACTCGAAAAAAATATTTTCTAACAATTTTACCAAGTAACGTCCAAAAGTCCCGACTAATTGGAAATCCTCCATTTGTCTCCAACGAATTTAAAAATCCCGCCATCAACCAACTGACTCTGCTAACAGTATAAAAATGGTAATTAATTGTTCCGATCTGACGTATAATCCCAAGTACACCCAACAATTTTCTAGAGTACCTATACGAACAAGCAAGTACCTTCGCTTTCCTAGTTATAATGTGGGTCCACGTGCTTTTTGACAATTCCCTAGTAAACAATGTATAAATCTATGACGATCTGCACTGAAATATATTTCACTTTTCTATTTCCCCATAAATTTTCCATCGTCTTATGAAAAGCAGCATTAGATTTATTGACGATCTTATTGTTTTCGAACTGTCAAAAAAATAAATAAATTGAACACGTGGACATAGCTGACTGGCTGGGTAAGTATAAAGCTGACTAGTCATAGCTATTCGTTCGGTCTTATCTATGTGGGTTAGTAGGAGCAATATGGAAGCCAATGGTTTTCATACGTTCGAAGTATTTTCCATAGCTGATACAACACGGCTACGAGTACACAAACCCGATCGGGGAGGGAATTTCATATAGATTCAATAATGTGTAACGACGAGATCAGCGGAGGGTCACACGTCGATTGACTACAGCATCGAGGGGAAAGAGCAAGCGACTACCTTATTCGCCGAGACTATCGCTCACAATATTATTATAGTACAGTGCGACGTGTGGTAGACGTTCCACATTTACTTAAATGTACTTAACACAGTTTTCAATCGATATCTTATCGATACTACACAAATATCGATACCCGACCAATAATAAAAAAAGTCACCAACAAAGGATCCTATTACGTTCCCTTCCAAGTGCATATACATATATATGTGTATGCATTACGAGGATAGTCGCGTATCACGATACTGCCGTCAGTAAGAGGAAACTATTTTATACGTAGAAATAGGGTCATGACCCCGGTAGCTAGAAAAGGACATATAGATACACACACTATTCTCGATCCTTAACGATCGTACAGTCTCTATAATTTATGGATAATTTCAACCCTCGATAAATTAAGGAACCCTCCCGACGGTTCCTTCATCTTTAAATATTTTCCTCTGTTTCCTTTTTTTTGGCACAGCACCATATACCCGGTGACTGACGATAGATGAATTTCGAATAAATACAAAATCATGGACGATCGATGATACGATATCGCATCTGACATATATATATGTACATAGTGGATAAGACTGACGTAGAGAAGACTCGTTAAAAAAACTGAAATTTTAGCGACCACGCGTGATTCGATTTTTTTGTAGAATTCTAAAAAATTGCAACTTTCGAAATCGATATGTAAATTCCGTGCGCAGAGGAAATAAAGTTGATTTTCGAAAGATCGCTGCGGGAATCGCTTTTATAGGCGACGATATTGTCTGACAGGCACAGTTTGACGTTGGGTAATAGATACATGCACGAGTGCATACACAGATAGGTGAGTAAGATAATCGAGACGTAAAAATAAATCTTCCGATTTTCCCCGCCTCTTTCAACCGGGCAATCGATCTGCGTCTGAATAAATAAACGAACGAACGACGTCTGTTCCTCGTGAGCGGAACTAGTAGCCACGATGAAAACTTACGTATCAAATACTTTGATGTGTCGACTGTGATTGGCGCGTGAGAGGAATCGACGCTGACAATCTTGTAAACGTTTAGAAGCCGAGACGAGTATTACCAAATAAAGGCAAAATGCGAATCTTACGGGCAAGTTATTTGTAAACCGGTCCCCATGCAAAAGTTTATGCAGCTAGAGCCTATTGAATCAACGGTCTATCAAAAAAATTGTACTTTGAGGATCTGTCGAATTAAATGCATATATATTCAAACAATCCAAACTCACCCAGCTTATCTCTTAGGCCAATGCACTGTGATATGTGCGGAAACTGCAGGATCTTCCGCCATTTCTTGCTCTTCCCTTTATTGCTGTCACCACCGCCTACACAGAGAAAATGGGCATTAAAGGATTATACATTTACAGAGAAACAATTTCGTGATAGAAAAATGAAAATATAAAATGCAAAATCCGACATTGACATACTAAAGTGTATATTCCAAATTTCTTGCGCGTTCGACAACGCATTCCGCCCTGGGCTGAAAGGTACATTGCATAGTGTGACTCTATGTAGGTACTATGTGCTACCCACAATTCCCAGGACTACATTTCAAATCGAGTAATGCTAATTAATCCATTAATCGTAACGGATTTTGCCTCTATACATTTTTTTTTTCAAAAATCAAAACCTATAAAACTAGGACTCATGCCAAGACCTCAATTTCGTGGAAGGATCGGATACTTGATTTACGAATAAATAAAAAACGAAGCTTGCGTGTATTTTATCGCCGACTCATTATCACGTTCGACGATCACGAAACTACAAGTGAAATGTCTGTAGTCAAAAATGCTAGGCGGAGTGGGATCCATCGAAAAATATCTGTGTATCGTAAAACCACGAAAATCCTATAAACAGAACAATCAAGTATGTATAAAAAAGGAGCCTGAAATTATTGTACCAAAATAGAATATCGCGAACAGAGTACAAAGAGTATCTAAATTGGTCGCAGCTAAATGTACGGTATGTTTAGTCACGTCGATAACAACGTGATGATAACAATAGCCAGGAAAAGGAGAGATTGACATGAAGTGTGTATTATAGAAACATTAAAAATAAACAGAGTACCTAATCAACCGTATATACATAATTTAATAAATCCAACACATTGGAGAGATTATCTTTACTTTGTGCTCATATTTAATTATCCTGTCTTTATGATGCTATAGAGATTTACGTTTATTGTAATCGCAAGATAATTATCGGATTACAATATTTTGTCAGTAAATCGATAACAGGATAATCAGAGGAGATTTAAGTGCATTGATATATATGTGTATATATATATATATATTTATATGCTTGACATTTTTATTAATACGTTTCTATATCGATTATCCGTGTTAATTACCCTTTAATCAGATCGACGGATCAATCGCACCTGTGATTATCATAGAAAACGTCGTATACCGAAAACTGTGGGAACTTTCAGAGTTACAGCACAATAATGAAATATATCAACGTGCATGATTACGCACTATATAATTACGAGTCAGCGTTGGCTTTGCGCGACATCGTTAGACAATTATACCGGGTGTAGGTAAAACGTAAGACACGTCGTTAATTTCGTACGACAGAAAGCGTTATCAGATGTCATTCTCGCGAAGATCATGAATTCTAAGAAAAAGAGACAGTACTCGGGCACAGCTAGAAAGACCACTACTGAATTCCCAATTTAATCAATATGGAGCTTGTACATCATTATTATACCACTACAGTGTAATCGCGGTAATAAAATGTCCAATATCGTGAAAAAATAATTGGAGAGTATCGATTGGACTTTAAAAACTAGTTACTCCAGTTGAATTAATTGGAAGACCCTTAGGAGTCCATTAGCATAAAACCTAAGTAGGTATCCCTTAGCTGTAGCATCATGAGGTACGAAGAGTCCTTGAAAGAGTCAAAAAAAAAAAGATTTCGCTACTGAGCAAGATTGAAGTGCAACAGCGAGCCGTTTCAAAATTATAAAAAAATAGCTGATTCCACGTCTCGTCGTTTTGAAAATGTAGTGTCGCACAGTACAAAAAAAAAATTCGCCATTCCTTAAAACGCATCTTGCTTAGACAGACCGTTGAGTAATGTGTCGTTGCCGTCGGGCGATGACTGAGAAAAATGGAAAGCCAGTAAATAAATGAAAAAAATAAAGAAGACACCAATGCGGGAGAAACGGAGGAAAAAGAAGTCATAGTAAATCGATAGGATCGTATTAGTGAAATATTTCTGGTGCCATACAAAAATAGTTTCACCAAAGCCAAAGGCTCGACCGGTATCTATACATATATATATACACAAGGTATAACGCCGTGGTTGTTTCGTGGAATGAAAAGCAAACATGATCCTAGTACGATATAACGTCGGTGGTACCTCACTTTCGTTTACTCTTCCTTTATCCCTCACAGGAGTCGCCACAGTCGCAGGAGCATATATATTAAACGAGACGCGGCTAAGAATGCATGCATGCGTGTGAATACAAAATTCGAAAAGCTCTTGGCGGACGTAAGTATATGTACGTAGAAGCCACGTTCTTCGGGTGGCTGAGTTAACTTTATAATAACTAAGATTAGTAATGGCTAACCTAAAATTAAGTACGAGTCTCAGGCGTTCGCAAACAAGAGGTATTAGAGTACCAGATCGTAATTTCGACTCGAGTCTGCTATATTTTTTAAGAACGCGCGCTCATAGCCTAAAGCCACGAGGCAATGTAACGAGCGACACGACTAAAGTTCGATTTACAAGCGTCGCACGTTGATTAACGACGTTTAAATGGTCGTAACGCCAATGTGTCTTCCTGACGGGAAAGTAAATCGCGATGTAAGCACGTTCTTGTCACCCGTAGCGATACTGGTTACGATGCGAAGTCGCACGCACCCAAAGACCGTCCCAGTGAACAACTGCCCCCTACCACCACCGTTCCTGCCTGCTGGGAAAATATCAAGAATCTTGTTATCGCAACTAGTTTACAAGGAACGTATCGAGAGCGCTAATACGTAATGACACGAATATTTTCTAGTCCCGTCGAGTCTGTTTAGATTTGACGTTAAGTTGACAAAAGGGAATTGTGTTTACGGTATGTATCATCGACGTCGCGTTAAACAGGACGACGATCAAATAAACGAACGACGATATTGTAATGTCTTGTCGATGGGAACATTGGGAATGAAAAATATGGATCACCGGTAGGTCTTCGTTCGGACTTCGGAACACGTGCTTCTCTACGCAGGTAATTTGGGACTACTGAATTTTACAAAATGATATTTCGTATTTTAAATTTTAAAGTTACGCGCTTGGAATGGCAACTAATACTGTGTACTTGTTTGTAGCTTTCAGATGGTAAATTGTACGTATTTCGTGAAAATTTAAGAACTTGGTCAGACGTGTCTTGCTTTGCTGATTCTGAACGAGTGAATGAGATTCGGTATACAGATCATTGGCATGAAATCGTAAATCCTTCGTCGCACGTGGTTGTACAAACATGATGAAAAAAAAAAGTGAAAAAGAAGGTGGCGTTGCTACGCTTCCAAGAGAGAGCGAGAGAGAGAGAGAACGAAGCTCAACGTTCATGAGTTTTCCACAGGCAAAAGTTCACGGTTCCTGTCGCACCCTTGGTAATTTATAAGTCCATAAAATGAAGACGTGTTTACGGTACACTTCATCGGCGTTAACTTAATATCCCGACGATAGGATAAACTGTTGTGCGGAAGTGTAAATCGGGATGGAGCTGGGATTCGCAAAGCTTTAAAAAATGGCTTTTGCTATTTTGTCATTATTTAAAAATCGGCAAATTCGCTTTAAGAGATTGGTACTCGGTAAAGGTATGGTACAGTGAATAATGAATGGCTGTGGGTGGTCATGAGTATCAAGTGTAGCTACGTCGAATTGATTGGATTGCTTGAGTATCTATCGTCGGGTCGGCAGGTTTGAAAGTCACCGAGAAAGGTGGTACGATCGGCGACGTAGCCATTGCTGAATGGACTAACCGAATCTCATGAATACAAAATGTATGTATACGCGGGAGACACGAGACTTCCCAACTGGCCGTCGAGTAAATTGCTTATCGAGGCGTCCAAGGGAAGGATTTCGAGGAGGTTCTGGTACGTGAAATTAACTTCCCACGCGTAACGATATGCAAAAGCTCGATGGGAATACGTGAGAGCTAGAGGAGATGAGATGTACGAAGAAACTTTGAAGGACGCTGAAGCATCGGTTTACGCATTTGCGTGTACCGTTACACCGTAAACGGATAAAATTTTAAGAGCTCTCCGCCAATGCAATTTATAGGAGATCGGATGAGATCATATATCATGCGAGTACAGTCTGCTGTAAAGGGTAAAGAAAGTATGAGAAATCCATGACAGTATCATGGGGGAGTTGGATACACTGGAGTAATAGTAAATTCGTGCAAGGTCATCTGAGATAGGACGAGGAAGCGGCTATGAAAATGCTCGTAAAAGCGTATTAAATGCATTAAAAGAGTATATATAGATATAGGAATATTGGTTGAAGAGCTTGAAACATAATAGCAAATGGGTAAACGGCGGTAGGTGACAGAGGTCGGCGAGAAAATCGGCTTAAGAATATTTTGTAGATAGCTACTACGTCATAATTTACAGACCTTCTCTCGCTTTGAGGTACACAGTGTTGGCTACGATGTTCTCCAACTCCATCAATTCCAGCTTGATCGAGTTTTCGTGGCCGAAGTAGAGAGAAATGCGGAAGATTGTGCCACGCGTGAGGAAGATCGCGCACAAGAAATAGTAAAAGAAGATGTCGTAGATGCTGGACAAATTGAAGAAGCGTGGATGACAGGAATGCGTGCGAGGTTCGTACTGTGGGGTTAATCACCCTGTCGGGCACTGGGAAACCAGCTCCCATCTGCGGCCCTGGCCACCGCAAGGGTAGATCCCTTTTTCTTTCTAAAGCGATGATCGAAGGGATGACGTTCCCCGTTAGTCCTGGCAGAATGTGCGATCCGGCCAGGTTAGTTGGTGTGCCACGTGGTGCTGCTGACTATGAATCGTGTAGTAAATTCCTTCTCGTAGTTCCGATTGTTGTGTTGTCAGCGATCTTCGATGTTTCTTGTGCTTTAATTGTTGCCGTTACTCTTTAGACTGCACTATTGTTGTCTCACTTTTACACACACCTATCGATACTGCTTCTCTTTTTATCCTCACTCAATTGTTCGTCGCAGCACGTTTCCCTCTGTCCTCTGCTTTCCACGCATTCTGAAAATACGCGTTATACATGGATACCGTGATCGTGAGCGATGGGAGCACAATACTCAACGCAGAAAAATTATTTGCTACTTTCCCAACGGTTCCCTAACGGAGAATTCGCAAGCGTCTACGCCCATTTTGCAGGAGGCCAAGGTAATATGTCATTTGTATGGGAAGACGGTGATGGATTGCCTTTTCCGATTACTTACGAAGGCAGTGGAGACGGATACTTTTTGAACATCCGGTGGATCGAGATATGTTTGATGTATGTGGAGCAGGTGTATCATGCATGATAAGGGTAACGTTGCATCTACTGTTACGTAGGATGCATCTGGATGATAACCTCCAAAGAAGAAGACGATTGTTCCGACGAGAGATGAAAATGTAAAGTCAAATGTAGCACGTATGATGATCTTTCATTAAAAAAAAAAATAAACTATGTAACTTCATATAGTTGAATATCCAAAATCGTTAATTTATGAAATACTTTAAGAAAGTTCATCGACCTCGAATTCTTAGTAAAGATGATTAAATTTTGCGAAAGTAGCCGTAACATCACATCCGGATATCAAACCTAGACTCCAGCAGAGCAGAATTGGAATTTACTCCTGAACACAGAGCTGGAATTCCATCGGACGATAACGAGCGTGCAGGACAACACAATGCAATTCACTCCCCTTTTCTCGTGGATGATGTACACACAATACACGTACTACACGCGTCTCTCAATCTGTATACTCAAACGCTTGAGATCACCGACCGAGAATCTATATGTAGGGAATGAGGAGCGGCTCTATACTAGACTATTATATTATGTATCTAGAATGTATCATCCCATAGGAACCGGCGTGCCACAACGTGGCGGTACTCAACCATAAGATGTAATACAAAAATAGGCACTTTTTAAAAGACTTTTGACGCAAATACAATATGATACGAGTAATTAAAATAGGTAAGAAATGTATACCCATAATAAAGGGATAAAAGACACGACGAGGAAGGGAAGATCGTGAGCTTAAGCTTTGCCGTCAACTAAAAGAAACAGGAGCGACGAAAGACTAAGAAGAGATAGAACGGCACGTCACTAGCAGAAGACACTATTCGAACGGAAATGGGCGTAGATACTCTCTCGATGTACAGAGGGGTAGGAATTATCGTACGTACTAGTTTCGTGAGACACCCCGTATATTCGACGACACACCAGGCACCCGTGTAGGCACACCGACGAAGCGCAATGGCCGACCGCGTAGCAGGGAGCTTCGATTTTTCGGCGAAAACTATGGAAAACTCAGCCTTTCCCGACACGGGAAAACTCGCGATCGCGTCCCACGTAAGCTCTTCTGTTGGCTGTATTCGTGATTAGGACTCTCCTAGCGATTCGCGAGTGTTTTCCCGGCGGTTTTTCCCGAAAACGGGAGAGGGAGACTGTGCGTACAGAAAGTCCGGTGTATCTACTTGCTAGGCCCGTGCACTATGCGAGTAGGGGATCAAAACGAAGTGGCATGCTCGGAGAGAACGAGGCGCACCAGAGTGGGAACGGACGTGGTGGAGGTAGTCTACGAGCAAGATGGGGTCACGAGGAAGCGCCGAAGCAAAGAAGAGACGGATTGATACTAGGCTCGGAGGCGTGGGGAGACGAGGGTATTGAGAATTCACCATCTGGCGGCAGACTGTTGAACTATTGGCCCTCAACATGGCGCCAGGCTAGCCGCCAGATTCGAAGGAATCTATGGCGGGCTTGTAATCAGCTAATAATATTCGAGGGGCGGTTCTACGCTGTAGCTTCTTGTTCTCGTGGACTATGCGAGCATATATATTTCTCGTTGTAGCTGGTAATCGTCAGGAACAGCTTAGTGTACAATAAAGTCTATTATAAGTCCAGGAAATTGGCAATGATTTCGTCGTTAAAATTACGACAATCGTTCAAGCTGACACTTTTGCATCGTCATCTGCTACAGTGGTTCGATGTCCTGCGGCTTTCGAGGTCATAGATCCAAGGATAGATCTATAAATCGTAACGAGCTGATTTTGAATCATAGCACCAGTTTCTTTCCATTTCTAAAAAAAAAGGTAATCATTAATTCACATTTCAATACTTTCTTAATAGCTGCTTGCCCAGTCTGAAAACTAATTTCGTTTAAATACACTCAATTAGACATTTCAAAAATTATAGAGGTATTGACAAAATGGAAGGACTTCGAAGGAACTATACTATAACCATTCGTCATCGAGAAGCCTTTCTAACTTTCGATGACGTATTAGTTGGGACCGATAATCAGTTATGGCACTACAGTTACGATCCCCCTCTCTCCCTTCACCATTCTTAAGGCCGTTGGGACCCCTATAGAGTCTTATGGTCCCATTGGACTTACACCGCAGTCTCATGCCCAAAGCATGCCGAGAATGCACCGTGGGCCGTTTTCACTAATAGCCAGGATAATTACTTTACCATGTACACCAAGAGTGTAATATGGTTACGCATCGACCAAAGCGTCTTAGACTCAGCTGTTAGACTAATAATATATTTTTTACACACATTCTCAACGCCGTAAGGGTCACGATCAAATGCCACCATACGAAGATAATGACAGAGAATCACCATGAAAAGGAATAAGAAATAATTAAGGCCAATGCCCCATCGACACTCATATCCATTTTCGTCGTTCAACAGATTCTTTTTAGTACCTAACACACAATATAATTACAGTAATAAAACAACAATTAATTAGGAATTTCTTTTACCCTTCCATAATGTTCTTCAAATTGCAAACTTTATCAGCCATATATCTTATGATACATTTTTTATTAATCCTTTTGTTTATATCATCATATCTTTTTCTAAGTTATTTCTGTCTGTCTTATTTATTAATTATGCAAATATATTTTATGTAGTAATGATATTACAGACCATAATAATCTTGAATTTCTTAATATAGTTTCTAGTAGTAATGTAATGACGATTCATATCAATATCTATACAGTTGTTATTTATACAGTCGATCTTTCAATCGTATGCCTCACACTCGATACCCGCTTTGGAAGACAAGCAATCGGCGATCGGTCGATGATTAATTCAACAGCGATATCGCGACATTAATCAATCGCAACGCTCGAGAGTCCAGGGCTGTACGCTCAGTTGTGCAATATCGAACGGTACGTCGAAAGTATCGAATAATGACCACACACTGACCACAGGAGGATCGATGCTGTTTCGCACTTTCTATATCTGCCGGAGATCCTTATTTTCCTTCTCTTGATCAAATTTCAACGGCCGCTTAACCCATTAACGCCCAAGGAAAATTTTATTTCTTATTTCTTTTCCTCCCCATACCCCTTATCAAAGATAACAATTTTCACATATTTTATCATATTTCAACGGAAAGTCTGTAATATCTATTTCTGGCATTTTCGGGCTGCCCCTGTTTTACATGGGCGTTAATGGGTTTATACTCTTGACGATTTTAAATAAACGCTTGTACAATGTCGCACTGCCTAGTTTAATTACACTGGGTTAATTAGTTATAGGTTTGAGTTAACTTTTATCTTTGGTAAGCATGAAATGTTATGTAAATTTTATACATTTTATTTTAATTTAAGAAAAGGGACTGGCAAATAAGGCACGCCTGGTACGGAAGCTAAAGGGACGAAAGTTTTTATAACATTGCCCGAAACGTGACTTTCCTGTGATATTAGCTTAAGGAAACTAAATAAAGAAGAGATAAGATTGCTCCATTTTTGTTTATGGTTAAAAAGCACTGTAAGACTTGCTTTTATTGAAGTTTAATTATCGGCGGTATATCGAGGTTAATTTGAAATTCTAAAAGCGGAAGTGACGTGTTTTACACGGAAATATATGTAACCATTAATTAGCGTGGCTTTTTATGGTTCGTACTGAACAACTAATCCAACTCAAAATCTCGAAAGGAAATTTCGAGTATCTTTCGCACGAAGATCTGAGGTCTCTTGCTGGTCGTTTACCACTCTCCTTCAATTTTTTTCTGTATTTTTTTTTTCAGACAAAAATAATCCTTTCAACGTGAGAATCTTCTCTTCTTTCCCGGCAGCTATCGTGCTTGACAATCAAATATAAGCGTGTCTGTGAATAAGAAGCGACAAGCGAGGTCAGATATTAACCTCAAAATGAAAAAAAAACATAGTAACGTTTGGATAATCTTTACTTCTCATCAATTTCCAGCATAAAAATTTTAATGAGGATTTCTGTCTTGAGAAATAAAAAAGAAATACAATAAAAATGAATAAATACATTCTCTTTGTATAATATAAAAATCATTGAAAATAAACGTAAATCCAATTATTCTTAGGGTAATATATTCTTTACGAGCAATACCGTAAAATCATGTCATCAAATTTTTTAACATTTAATTATGTATTTTCATTAATATTTATATTATCTCTTTTGTTCGAACTACAAAGATTTAGAGGGATTCAACTTCGTGCGAATTTCCATCCTCTGAATCAAAATTCGTACGGGATCTATATGCGTCTCTACGTGACGATCGACATGCTGTGTAAAGTTCATCGATTGGCCTTAGAGCAGTAGAGGAAGAGAGAAAGGCGAAAGAGAAGAGTAGAAATACGAAGAGCAAAAGGGAGGGATAAAAAATTGGACAAATTAGATGAATAAAAAGACATGCAAAATGGCTGAAAAAAATGATCCAGAAGGCTCGTCGAACGTCATGACGCCACATGTTGCTCGTGCGTGAAGTCATCGCGTTGGATCATACGTTATATACGACATGGAATTGCTATGCGTAACTCCAGAGGAAAGATATTACACTGCGTGAGATGGAGAGCACGTAATCAGTTGTCTGCAGTACATAGGGCGAGAACGAGCGAATCGGCGAGAGCTCGTTTGAAAATCGCGGCTAAGAGTCCCGCGGCAAGATCCCGTTGATAATTTGACATCAAGTTTAATTGAAATGACACTTCATTGTGAAAGCATACCGATTGATTGAAGAAAATACTTGCAATTATTATTAAATTCTCGTTAATTAAATTCGCAGTTTAATTTTGAAAATTAAACTTTGTTTATTTGAATATCGTATTTCAATCTACTGTACACTTATTAAGATTCGTCAAATAGGGGTTTGGGTAATGATTGAAATTTGCAATAAATAAAATATTGGAAATTGTGTTATGTCGACGCTTTGATAGAAACTGAATTTACGAGCTTGTTTGAGTATTACAGGGCTAATCAAATTTTGCACTGCCTAGTTTGCAAATTTCAGATAAATTCGTAGTGGAGAGTATGTGCAAACTACGTGGGACAGTGCTTCTCTGCTTGGTGATAATTTTGGGTCTGACAGTACTTATCGATGGTAATAATGAAACGGTTTCGCGAAACCGCGCGAAGAAAGCGCAAATGGTGAAGAAACTGAAGAAGGATCTGCGAAAATTGAAAAAACAGGATGGCGCATTGAAACTGATAGGAAAAAATAAAGATTACGAAGGTAGTATAAAAATGCAGAAAAAATATTTTTTTCTATTCTTATCAATTTTTTAATCTTGGATATCGTTAATTCAAATCTTCACATCTCGAGTCATTGAACGTCTTAAACAATGCGATTAAATTTGCAGAATAATGATAAACTGTAATTAACCGAGATTAGGATTCTTAAAAATGTTAAAATTTTTACAACGACTGTACAACCGACTTTCCAACAGACCTATAAATCTCAGGAAGAAATGGAGCGACATGAATGGTCGTTTTTATCAGTCGTAACTTATGGACATTGTGTCACGTCGATTAAAAAGGGGTCAAACTTGCGGAAGATTTCTGTCAACGAGTATATCTGTCACTTTGATACGATTTGCGTTCTTCCTTTCCATTGGGATAGATTTCCAAAAAAAAATCGTTATTTTCAGGTTCGATTTTTTAACTTTTCAAAAATCGACAAAAAATCAATCACTCGTGTGTATTGTCGTGTAAAAATAAATGATAAGAATAATCGCTCGAAACACAGTAAGAATTCACATACGTGACATATCACTATGATCACTATAAAAAATTACTTTTTCGATGCAATATAAAAATTATGCAAGAGACAGTTCATAAATTTTCATATGCAGATTTCCCTTCGATTGCCAATATGCCAATAAAAGAATAAATCATTTTCCTCCCAGTAGAAATTAGATTAGAGTATCATTTGAGTGAAACGAAAATGCATTTTCGTCTGACAGGAAACGTCGAGATTCTCCACGATGGTAAATGGGGTAGCATTTGCGACGATGAATGGGATTATTTAGAAGCTAATGTAGTGTGCAGACAATTGGGATTCGAAGGTGCCGTAAAACCAACGACAAATGGACATTTCGGCCAAGCAAGAAGTAAGATATTTATTTTGCGAATAAAGTTTTTTAAAACTTATTCCTAACATACCCGAGCTCTTAGGACGTTTTTGGATGGACAATATTTATTGCGACGGTACCGAGGCTGAGTTAGCAAAATGTAGATTCGACGGTTGGGGTACGTCGGATTGTGAAAGTAGCGAAGCAGCAGGTGTAATATGCAAACACGAGCAAGAACCGACTATAGCTCCTACAGTTAAAAAGAAGGAACCAAAAATCAAGATCAAGGATATTCACCAGCAAGGAATCGCAATACGTCTGGCGGGAGGTCGTATACCTACAGAAGGAAGAGTCGAGGTGAAATTGGGAAACAGTGGTAATTGAATTAAAAAAAAAATATCCAATCATAAAAAAGTTCCAATAACTCAATAAATTATACAATCAATCTTCAGATTGGGGAGTAGTCTGTGGCGATGGATGGTCCCTATTCGAAGCTGGTGTAGTTTGTCGTCAACTTGGTTTAGGCTATGCATCGGATGCTGTACAAACGAATTTCTTTGGGGGTCAAAAAATGCCTATGGCTGTCAGTGGAATTCAGTGTCATGGAGATGAGGCGAGCTTAGCACACTGCCTCCACGAAAAGACAATACAGTGTCCAGGTATGAAATTTTGTAAATTCCATTATCTACATGTCAATAGGTTACGCCGTTGTAAGTACATCAGAAATAAATAAGTCTGTCAAGTTTATCTATATGGTATTGCATAATTCATAGCCATGAACTCTGATGACTGATCTAACATATTTTATCTATCAATAAGTCATACGTGCCAATCGATAACGTATTATCGATTATTATTTGTGTATATATAAATATATATATATATATACAGGCATGGCTGAAAACGTGGCTAGTGTGGTTTGCTTACGCGACATGGCTGATCTCGTGTTCGATCACATTGAACTCATGAGAACTGCCCATCTGGAGGACAGGCAACTCTATTGGCTCCAATGCGCGATGGAAGAGAATTGCGTGGCGTCCCAGGCTTATAGGATCCAACGGGAATCCGACAACTGGCACCTGGAGACCAGGAGACTGCTAAGGTTCACCGCAAGAATTCTAAACGCTGGGACAGCTGATTTCAGACCGGCTGTACCGAAGCACCTCTGGGAATGGCATATGTGCCATATGTATGTTATGAGGATTTTTTTTATTGTCTGCCATAAGGTAGGAGCATTTCCTTTTTGACGATGGAATCATGATTTTAGGCATTATCATTCGATGGAGGTATTCGCTACTTTTGACATTATTGATGCCAATGGGACTAAAGTGGCTGAGGGTCACAAGGCATCATTTTGTCTGGAAGATAATCAGTGCATGCCGGGAATCGAACCTAGGTATGTCAGTTCAATTTTTTTTAAATTTGTAGCATTAATACTAAATTTTTGATTAGGTATAAATGCGCCAATTATGGAGATCAAGGTATATCGGTCAACTGTAGCGACATTTATAAACATAACATAGACTGCCAATGGGTCGATATTTCGGAATTGGAACCAGGACAATATACGTTTAAGGTAAGAGACTCGTTTTTCGATTTTCATAAAATTTTAGTCACGAGATTTACAAATTTTTTATATAACTCATTCGATCATTTCAACGTCTCCTTAATTAATCATTGTTTGTTATCAACCGCTATCATGTATCAGGTCCTGAACTTGTTTCGACTGAATACACGTCGATAGACCAATAATCCGCATCGATTTGTCTATCATTTATAATTCGCACCTGATGATCAATCATGCATACTCCAAAAGATCCTTTGGGAGTCATTAAACCTTCAAAGGACCGTAAATTTACTCCTTTTTGTATTGAAAATTAACCCCTTCGAAAACTATATGATATTCATACTACGCAGTATAGGCTCCTATGGTCCATCCCTTTTCAAGTTAGGTTAGTCATGTACAAGGACACTTCATTTTATCAAGGGTTCTACAGACAAGATGCATAATCCTATTTCTAGGGCATAGCCTAGACCCCAGTCCAGTTTGTTGTGTTACGTAAAATTTTTCTAGCAAACTTCCTGTTCTCGTTCTAACCGCAAGAATGTATTTCAAAATTTCGTCCGAACGATTATCTTCTTAAGGACTCGCGATAACGTCGAACAAGTAACTTCCCGGTCAGTTTTTCGAAATTGTAAAATGTCTTGAAATATATATTTTGTTATTCCTAAAAAAAATATGAGATTTGCTGTCAGCGACTATAATGAAAAAAAAGTATTATAATATATATCATTCTAATCGAATTTTGTGATTACGAGATGCTTAGTTCGTGCAATGCTTGTCTGTGTCACTGATATAATACGGGTTAAGGTTAAGCAGAATAAGATTTAAAAAATAGTACAAGAGAAAAATGTGAATCGTGAACATGTTTCATTTGAAAATTTATTAGATGATCGTTATAAGGATTTAAAATTCTGGGATTAAAGTACTTTTTTAAACATTTATAAATAATTGCTGTATAAAGTTAACATGATAACGTTGAGACTATAGTCGGTCGATTGCTACGAAACTTAAGGAAGCCTTTAGAACGTCTTAAACGTTAATCGAATATGACATAAAGTTAATGACGTTCATTGGAAAGGAAGTATGAGGATACATTTAAGTTGTGTCATCAACGAAAATGCCATTCCTGATCAGCGAGTAAAATTCATTCGGAGACACGTAGGCATTAATATTATAATTCGACAAAGGAAGAGCAGGAGAGCGTAAAAGAAAAAAAGAAGAAAAATATAATAAAAGAAAGAAAAATACTCATCTACTATACTTCGTATTACATTGACTACGCGAATTGTATATTTTTATATGAAAAATTGAGTTCTGGCTATTTTTTTTAAATATAAAACTGATTTACGATTCTTCTCTTAATATTGACGTTTCTTTGATATTTTTAGATCTTTATAAATTCAGACGTCATCATATGAATATACTGGTCGCGTAAAAATTTTATTTTTTCAATTCGTACTGCAAATTTATATAATTAAAATAGCATACATTTTCGCAATTTATTTATTTACTTTTATTTAATTATTAATTTTTCATCATTCATTTCTATATATCGTGCATTCTGGTATAACCTTCTATCTACTGTGCTGGTCCTATAGAAAATATTTGTAATTAAAAATAGCGTAATAGTTAATCGATAATTTGACAGGTGGCGGTAAATCCGGAATTCAAAGTGGGTGAGATGACATTTGACAACAATGCAGCAACTTGCAAATTATTATATACAGAAACATACGCCTCTGTGCACAGTTGCGTAATGGAACGACCATAGATTTATTTTGAGAAATTCTATACCAATGAATAAACGATAATTTCAATAATTACTCCTCCCTCTTACTTTACCCTATTTCACTAAATCCCGATACAAGCATAAGTATGCAAATCATAAGAATAGCCTTATTTTATATATTTATTAAATAGGTATGTCTCGTCGCAAAGCATTGCAATGGGATACGGTCAGCTGTTTGCATGTTGTCCTGAGAGAAATACCTATAGCAGTATGGTAATATAACGTAACCAGTTACACAATAAACGTATACGAGAACGTTTGATCTAATTTAAAAAAAATCATTATTTCCAACTATTAATAATTTTGTTACCGATTACAATTTTTTTTTTTCACTTCCCAAACAACCTTGAGCGTTTTCAATCGGGCGACCTGAACTGTCGATTAGGCATTGTACCTTCTTAAATGGCTGCACAATTCCAATGGCTAAACGCTTAATTCGTTTAAAGATGCTAGGCTAGCAGGAATATGGCTTCCGTAGTAACAACCCCTATGCAGTGTAACACCTGCCTTGGTATAGTCATGAAGGAACATCTGTTAGTCACTACGCAAGTTCCTGTATTAAATTTAGTCTCTCGATACTGTCAGACCGATCTGACGTATCGCGGTGTAAACTTGAAAAAGAAATAATAAAAAAAATTCTTTATAAAATTATTTGAATTTCCGGGGTTAATGACATATAAATGAAAGTGAAAGGCGAATGTATTTTGAAAGTGAAAAATTGATAACGTGAAATAATTTATACTCGTATCGAATCAGTCGTTTTTCTATTTACACAAAATTATGTGTCATTTAACACGTTATTAATGATTCGTATAAATCAATGTCGTTCTGATATATATGTTGTATTATAATTCAATTGATTTATTGGTAAAAGTATACAACACCGTTATCCACCATTTGTTCGACTTATGTGGCGGAAAAATCCTTCGTTTTTAACAGTACGAAGTTTGAAGTTCTTAAGAAATAAAGAAGCTGAATATAACGGTGATTGTCATCCATTCAATGAATTTAGATTTAAACTTTTGAAAAATGTCACTTGTATTCCCCACGTATGTGATCTGGTGCTTATGTTATATTTGGGGAAAGTTTTGAGTGAAGCGGCGCTGGCGTGAAACGTCAAGAGGGTTGGAAATTACTCTAAAGCGGATATCGACTAAACAGAAGAAAGGAAGAAACAAACTACGTTTCACTTCGAGACAGTTTCACTCGATCCATTTTCTTTAACCATTATTTCTTATGGTTCGTGATTTTTAACTTTGACTCTCGTCTGTTATCATTTGTCAAAGTGTAAAAATGTTCCGGAAGATCATACTTTTCCTGTATCTACTACGACAAGTTGTGACTATCGAGGAAGCCATGTGTTCCGGAAATCGTACGCTACTGGAAACGCCGGGTGATGCTGTAATATCGGGTGAATTAGCACGAATCGATATATTATATAGTTTTGAAAAAATTGTTAGTATAGAAAAATTACAAATGTTGAGAAACTCATTTAAAGGAATGATTAAACTTTTTTTTTAATTTTTTGGGATGTCGTTAGTTGTGATTTAAGAATTTGTAATTTGGTCATTGACATATGTTTTTTTTAGTATTCGTCGATGTAAATTATGGGCCTCACTGCAATATTTCTTCGCCTAAGGCATACCAGGAAGTTGCTACGGCACTGTACGTTGTGCAAACGTTAAACAAGTACGACTACGTTCCTGGAATCTTGCTTGGTACGTCAAACCCTTGTTACAAGGGTGCTTGTAAAACTTGTATTATAGAGATTCAAGTCTGTCACTTGTCGTAGAATTTCATGAGGATGAACTGCACGTAAAGGATACTCTGGGAAAGAGTTAGATTTTAGGTGAAAGTAGCTGCTCGAAAGTTATGTCAACTCTAGTATAGAAGTTGGAAAATATTAACATTGGAAATGTTTGACAGTAATGATAATATGGGAGCATTAGGGTATATATATCTATAATTGTAAAATAAATTACTTTAACATAAGCAACTTCAAGCATTACGTGAATGACTAGGAACGATTTATACACTAAAAAATTCCAATGTTTCCTGCCACTTGACATTCCAGTTTCTAATAAGGGAAAATTGATTTTTCACAGGAGTAAAAATCTTCGACACCTGCCACGACAAGATGGTGGTTTATAAGCAGGCACTTTTGACAGCCGTTGACCTAGAATGTGTCTCGCACTATGCGATGGGAATTCTCGTGGCAGAAAAATATCATGGAGTCATCGAACCACTGCAAAAATACAGTGTCCTACCTGTCAGTAGTTACAAAGATGAAAATTTAACAAAACCATTGTTAAATATCATGGTGAATTTTCTAAGCGCGAGATTCGAAGTAGTTGATTTATTCGTAACGTCATCGCAATATATTCTGGGATATTTTCTCGAAGCAAGTAAAGATGCTGGAATCTGCGTGAAGAGTTATCGCGAAATTATAGAAGCAGACAACGAAACAAAAATCACTATTGTTCTAATAGGAACAAAAGACGAGATTAGTGTCTGGATAAATAATTTCGAAATCGAAATACCTGAAGCAACCTGGATCATTTTATCCCTCGATGATTCCAACATAGATGGTAAGAAATTAAAAATACCAATTCAAAGACACGTTAAAATCTCAATAAAAAATTTGATCAATAATTACTTTCAGACATTGCACCAGTAGGATCCTATGTGATAAAATCTGAATCATTAACGTTCGATTCGCTACGAGATCCGTTCGATGATAATTCCCTCCAAACAATGGGTCCCTCGATAATTCATTCTCCACATATACTAAGCATAGGAAAGTCCATAATAGAATTGGCCCAGGTTCTACAAGATATTCAAAAGCGAACCTGTCCAGATGGTGGAGCCTGTACACTACCCCATTTCAATAGTTCACAACGTAAAGAAATAAGTAATGCAGAAGTCTACGAAGCCCTTCACATTCTACCAAAATCACATTCCATAAGATACGTAATAGTCCGGTACGTTGCCAGCGGAAAATCGATCGAGGTCACGAGTTATAAGATCGACGCAAGCAAGTACAGAATAAAAGCAGAAAAGAGTGAGACGAGGACATCAAAACTCTGTCTGGGAAAATACCTGAAGAATTGTCGGAAATGTGCAAACTTTCAAAGACGTGCGGACGCCAGAAGTCTGGTCAAAAATATTGGAAATCATGGTTTCCTCAAAGCAGCCGGATGGATACCGATCTGCATGACGATCGTTGTTTGCGGCACATTTTCCTGCATGGTCATAATAATCTTCATAATATACCGATTCTTTGTGGACGAGGTACTCGATGGGAATCCTGCCCCGACCATCGTCCTCATCCTAGCCACCATCTTCATGCTTCAAACAGTTTTCCCATTTTGTATGGAAGACGAAGTGATGGGATCGGAACAGCTGAATGCCAGGAAGATTTTTGTCTCTACATTGTCGATCGGTCTGGCATTCTCGACGATGTTGTCCAGGGCTTTGTTCCTTGCATTTTCGACAGGAGGTCTCTTGACGAAACACATTAACGGATATCTTCAGGGCCTTATGGTCTTCTTCATGTTCGGTGTTCAGGTCGCGATATCGACCATGTTTTTTATCTTGAATAAAGAAGATTCAGCTGTTATCGTGAGAAGTTTGATTTTCGTGGCTTTGCTAGGTACGATATATCGTAAAATATTTTTTATTTAAATTATCATTCGTTATCCTTTCAGGATACGACATATTTCTCCTGGTGACACTCTTCGTCGTGTGCTGCTTCATTACCCAGATACGACGTAATTACCGGGAGGGAAAGTGCTTCTTTGGTACAGTCATTGGTCTTCTGATTGTTTGGGCCGTTTGGGTGACATGCTTCGTTCTGATGGAACCTGAAACCAGAGACACAGTAGTCACTTTTGGTATCATCGCCACAGCTTATCTCATCATCATTGGAATACTCATACCAAGAACTTATTACATGGTGATTCATCTTAGTAGAGACAAAAATTTTGCCCAGAGATTCGAACCAGCCGATTTGGGTCCTGATCCCAGGATGAACACCGTAGCAAGACAGGTCAGGATGATGCAGAGTCCTAATCCTGATATGTGGAATCAACCCGCTCCTGGGTCTCTGGCATTTTTTAAAAACTGATAAATCATTTAATTCAATTGAATCACAGTTATCTTCGTACAATCTAATCATTCATGTATTACCTTACGTATACAATACGTGTAAATATTTCTAATGTCCTGTACATAAATCGTCCTTTCTTACATCCCGAAAAGCTTTGCTAAGGAAAGTTGAGAAAATCGAAAGAGCTAATTTATTGTGGGTTTACCTCGGTCCCTTCCAATTCTTAACTCGTAGCTCGAGATTAGATTGCCTAGTCCCGGTTGATCCCGACTATATACTTCCTAAGGTAGACGACCTCCAATGATTTTCAACCTTGAGAAGAGACCATTTTCGAGGTACAGTACCCCACAGTACAGCCTCCTTGTACAGTATTTACTTCCTTATTACAAGCCCAATAAATTGTACGTAAAATTTGCGCAATATTAACCCTAAAATAATTCTTTCCCAATAAACATCTATATTTAGGTCCTTTCGTATTCCATAAGAAAGTCGAACTTTTTTAACCTTTTTTAAGACTCGGCTACCGTTCTACGACTACGTACATCCAACGGAAGGTATGATGAGCGTGGGTAACCTCAATCCTATGAGATATCCGAATTACTATGGAAACTCCAGTCCAAATCCTCGATATCTGACTCGATGCAGAAGTCCTGATACTAGGCGAACACCAGGACACAATAACTATGGTTTCAGTTCGGAGATGCGAGAGGTTGAAAATTCTTACGTGGTACCGCGTGTCTGCGTCGAAAATCCTGAGGTGAGTTTACTCCATCGCTCTGATTCGAATTTGACTTTTATATATTTTCTCTATGTATTATACAATTCTGTCCATCCTGACAATACGATTCTATCAGGTGTTTTCAGGGATAAAAAATATTTTATTTGTACCATTATTACTTTGCTCTTGTACTTTTTATGACTCGGTCTGATTCTTATGAGATCAGATTAAATGCGATTAATTAGGTCATTTCGTTGGGTATAGGGACGACGAAGTCCTATCGGAAGGAACAGTCTCGACGTGGGATATGTACAACCTAGATATCCTAGAAGATCGAAAATAGTCATGGGGGAAAAGGATTGTATAGAGACTGATGTTTACGTGGAAGGACGTTTGTCTCCTGGTCGTAGAGGACCTAATGAGAATTATCCATCGAGATGTTCCAGTCCTAAATTAGGGCAAAGTGAAGCTACCATTAGAGAGGAGGATGAGGATGATGAAGTCACGAGAATAACAAGATTTTAACGAGAATTTGTTCTCTTCTCTTCATCCCGCAGTGTGGGTATACATTTTCTCACTGTGAAATAAAATATTGGAAATATTATTATTATTTTTGTATATTTACCCAGATATACGAAAAATTTCGTAATAGGATCATTGACGATCTGAGTAAAATTTGTTTTGAAAAAATAGTTACAAAGCTACGTTACGTTTGTGATAACTCTGATAGGCGTTTATAGTATCACAGGAATATGTTTCTTCTATTATTTCCACCTGTCAGTATTATCCATCTTTTGGGAAAAAGGTGTCAAGTGTATTTTTCGCATGACCGTAGTTTTCATTCGTATCTATCGGAAGCGAACAGAAAAAAAAAATATATGAAACTACAATGTGGTTGGGAAAGATTCGTAAATGGTGGATTGTCGCAGATTCAGAGTCTCTCGAATTGTATTAAGCGTATATCGTAATTTAGCAATCAGAGCACAGGTGTGTGTTTCAGAAGGCTGATGGGAGTTCCCGATGGAAATGTCCGGGAAACTTGATAGCCATTACCTCTCAAAGTCCGATATCTCATATTGAACCAGAGTATTCGTGTTTCCCATCTTCTAATGTTACTAGTTAGTATTCTGTTTGCGAACATATAGCTAGGACAGGTTTAAAAAATTAAATAACGGGAATTCGTAAATTCAAAGAATTATATTTTTATTTACTATGTCGCGTGCAATATCTCCTTGACAGAAGGAAAAAATAGAAGCAACTTAAAGATGGTATATTATTAATATTTAAGGTTTTTAAAATTATTTCTTTGGCGTTAACAATAAATTATAACGTAAATCTGCTGGGTCAGAAAAACATATGTTTTCTGTATAAAAACAAAAATGTTAGCTCAACCAATGTCCCAATGCGCAATGTCGGACGGGTATACTCGAGCCTGAAAATTTTGAAATTACAAAATCCGGCCGCCCGATTATTCCGGTCGATGAGGTCACCATAAACAGCCATAAAGTCGCGGGAGTCTGTTCGCCTAAGATAAGCCGGTATAATCGAAAGAAATCGAAAAGTGCAGCGATTCGTAAAACAGAGCTACAACAAAGCTGCACGTATACGTGTTCTGCTCGCGGGTACAAGCTTCTGCGCAAGCACGTATCGCAAAACCTATAAAAGGAACGCCATGATCGTGAGACTTGTCAGTCATCATGTGAAATCCCTAGAAAATGCATTTTTCTAATATAAACTTTGATTGTATACGCTTTATATTTCGCTGTTACTGAGAAACTTGATACGGCCGCCATTTTGGAGAACATATTTAAACGGCGTATAATTCGCTGCTCGAAACATAATGAAGCCAATCTGGCGATAATATTGAGGTCGCAGTTAAAATATAACTAGTTTGAAGTTATCTCGAGCTCATAGACCATCTGTGGTAATATTATCACTGGAATAATGAGTTTTAAAAATCTGAGAAATTCCCGCGCGGTCCTGGTGACTGTGGTTTATCTCAGTCTCCTTTTGGATAACATTCTTCTTACGGTGGTCGGTGAGTAAAAAATTATTTAATTGAATTTCAAAAAAAGAACTTAAAAAATTAATTTCCGAAAAATAAAGTTAAAAAATAGTTATTCTGGTTGAACTTGTTTAGAAAAGAATTTTTACGGGATAAATCAAAATTATATTATTTCAGTACCTATTATACCGGATTATCTATGCACTTTGGAAGGAAATTCAACAATAGATGGCGAAGCCGACGAAAGTGGCCGTGTGGGATTACTCCTAAGTTCAAAAGCATTTATTCAACTGCTTTTGAATCCAGCTGTAGGAACTCTTACGGGTACTTTGGGTTATGCCAAACCCTTATTTCTCGGTACACTCAGCCTCATGTTAGCGGCATTGCGTAAGTACCAATAATAGAATAAAGTTTAAGTATAAAAAAGTAGTCAAAAATATAAATATCTAAAAAAAGAAAAAAAATCGTAAAATCACATTTAATCAAATTTCTGGTGACTCTGCAGCACTATTTTTATCGACAAGAAATTGATAACTCATTTGTACTATCGATTAATTGAATTCTACATGATTCTAATTCTTAATTAGCTCAAACATTGATTTATCATTTGCAGTCTTTGCCTTTGGACAGACGTACGAGGTCCTTTTCCTAGCAAGAAGTGTCCAAGGTGTTTCTTCGGCATGCATAGGCGTATCCGGCATGTCCTTAGTAGCTTCTCAATACCCCGAAGAAGACAAAAGGTCAAAGGTCATGGGTTTCGTTCTAGGAAGTATAGCCCTAGGTGTCCTTCTAGGGTATCCCATGGGTTCAGTCCTTTACGATTTGGAAGGAAAGATGGCCCCCTTCCTATGGGTATCCTGTTTCGTCTTAGTATTGATCTGTAAGGATTCGACGAAAACCGATCGGCAGAACACACGTGGCATGTCTGTCATCTCAGGAAACACATAATTGCGGTCGATTACTGAGCCGTTATTGGCCTAGTTATATCCAGGGTTATTCAGGAATATTGCGTAATCCGAAGTTAGCTCATCGATTTGATTCCCATAATACAACCACCTTCGGGTTGTTCAATATTCCCAAATGACCCTGTGGATAGCCAATAGCAGTTCAGAATTTAGGGACTTTATTAATGACGTAATTTTCTCTCTAGGTTTACAACTATTGAGTCTGGATTTTCATCCGAAAATCGAAGTAAACAAACAATGGATTATTACTTAGAAATACGTCACCCGGTAAATATTCTACAATTTACAGGATATTTACTTTCAGCAAATGGAGGACGACACCGGCTGGACCCATTTACTATCTAACACAAATATCCTCATAATATCCGGAGCAATATGGTGCTCGACCTCCCCAATGGCCATTTTGGAACCATGTTTACCAATCTGGCTAAGGACTCACATAAGGCCTAAAGTACAATATACGACCTATACATATGTATATAACTAATTTATTTTATTATTAAAAAAATTAACTTATAAAATTTCCTTTTCAGAAATGGCAACTGGGTACTGCCTTTATTCCGGATAGCCTTGGATATCTCGTGGGTACAAATTTCTTTGGCGTTATTGCCTATCGTTACGGACGTTGCAAAATTGCTGTCTTGGCTATGATCCTCGTTGGATTTAGTGCCATTTTGATACCGTCTGCTACAACAATGTCACAGCTGGTAATTCCGCATCTGGGCATGGGTTTAGGTATAGGAGTGGCTGATGCTGCTCTGGTACCATTGCTGGCAAGTTTAGTCGATCAAAACGTCAACTATGGTCCCGTTTATTCCATTCAACAGGTGGCCGTCAGCTTGGCCTACTCTTTGGGTAAAATGACACACGTTTTCTAAGCTTAAAGTTTCATATAATTCAGTCGGCGCCAGTTGTTTTCCGAGCACGGGTTATTCAAAGCAAGAACTTTTCTGAGTGGAAATAAAACGAAAATTATTTTTTGACAAAATTCAAAATGGCTATCGTTACCTTTGTAAATATTACCTCGATCTATTTCTCATTGTCCGATAAACACTATCGATGCGACAATCAATATAATGCAAATAAAAATATCTCTAGCATTTCCGTCAACGACAAAAATTATGAATTTTACAATTCCATCATTTTCAGGACCCATCATGGGTAGTGAGCTGGTTCCTGCCATTGGATTTCCATGGGTAATGAGAATCGTTGGATTTTCAACTATAGCATACTGTCCCTTCTTAATTTACTTGGCAATGGAGAAAAAGAAGCCATTAGCCGAGGATGACAAGAAACACTACAGTTCGTTTCAACCACAATCTGCAAACTACGAACGTTTCTACGACTCGGACGATGGACTCTGAAAAGTCAAAATCCTCAGATCCAATAAATATCACTGTACTCCCCCAAAAGATGTATCCCAAAAAAAATCTTTTATCATAATCATATACATGTTATAAATTCCAAAGCAAACTCTTCGAATAATACAAACTATCAAATAGCCAATGATCGTATAAAAACTCCGTATTCACTCCAAATAAAAATGTAATACGTATCAATTTTCAAAATAATCGATACAACATTTTAATCAATAATCCTAGTCCTGGAATTTCTATCGTCGATTATGACGTCATAGAGAAACATTATCTTCACAGTTCAACGCCATTACGTAACAGGGCGTTCAATTATCCGTGTATCGGCAAAGTTCCTCGACGTATCTTTTGTCCCGTTTGGAATACGTCGAAGGAAGATATCGTCGAGGGTGTCGGATGCCGTGACGGCCTCCTCTAAGTGTATAATAAGGGCTGCAAGGGTTTCGGGAGGGAAGACGGCGCCAGCCATTCGGAGGGTTGGTTTTGCTCCGTAGGACCGATTTAGCGAACAACTCGGTCATCGTTAGCGCAGACATTACGTTAATGACGTAATCATCGAAGTCGTTGCTTCGTGCGGGTTTCTTGTATACCAAGTGCCTAATAGGTTCCCACATACACCCTTTATTTAAATATCATATAATATTTTCGGAAAGTCCTTAAATTCACATGTAAAGTTTCCCGTCTTATATATCGAACAAGTCTATGGCATTATATCTATATATAAGGTCCTCTACCTATCTGAACTTTTTAATGAGGATGCTCATTCGATTCCCGTAGCTCCTACTGGGTTTAACGTGCAGCCATAGTAATTAGTATATTCACGGTAGAGCACGAAGTCTCATTTAGAGATTAAAGTTGGTTAAAAAATAATTATGAAAAGACATGCAGATATAATTACCTTTCCTAAATCTTATTTATTATCATGATTTAATTTGGTTTATAGAATTTCTCCTGAATTCTCACCTAACAAGCACGCTGAATAAACTTCATCATAATGAACGATAGTGATGGGTGGTTAATCATGATTTGTTTTGAAGCACGCTAATAAGTGATGCTGTTAATTTTCTAGAGTCGTGATTGTGCCGACGGAGCTCTGGGAACACCCTAATTATTTTGAGAAAACATCAATCAACCCTTCAGGTAACTTTGCTCGGTGGAGCACGTTAAATTTCAACGGGATGCATCAACCGTAATTGTATTATGAATACACCGAGTACGTAATATCAGTCAGTGTGGAATATTGGGTATCTATTTTAAAACTGTTACTTTTTATACCTGTTTTTAATACAGAATAGAAAGCATCGATTTCACGTGAGAATAATACGCGCAAGTAACCTCAATATTATTTCATAATAAAAATCGGAAAAATAAAGTATCAGGTTAATTATAGATCATAGAAGATTTGAAGCTTCCAATAAAAAATAAAAAATGAAATCCATACTCTATAGTAAAAAATGGAAGATTATAAGCTCGGTGACACAACGGCGATAGGTTCGCCAGATATAAACGCGTGTCTAGCCATCCGCTAGATTGAAAAACCTTAAAGGGCTGGTGAGTGTTGCGCATGATCGAACGATCCCACATACTCCACTCGTTTATTGTATAGAAGGTAGAGTTTCGTGCATATACAGAATGTCCCTTTCGTGTGTTAAAGAGTCGTGTTGATTTTGAAAAAAATACCACAAAATTCATTAAAATTCGATTTTGACATTTCTAAAGGTCTTTTCCGCTATGCGAGCCAGTTGGCACGGAATAATAAAAAAATGTATATAAAAATTGAATTTTGAAAAAGTTATTTTCTAATGATATTATCCCACCCGGTGAACAATCGCACCGCGACAGTGGGTACGCACCGAGACAACCACTCCCACCCAAGAAGAGAACCTTACCCCGACAGCTTTAGGGGAAATTCTCTCTAAAGTTCGCACGAGACGCAGGGATGCTGTGTCCGGGACCATACTCTACTATCGATCTTGTAGCCGAACGACGTACACACTCCCGGCAAGAGGCACGTACACATTAACACAGACGTGAAAGCTCCTATCCAACTTTCGCAACCCCCACCGATGCCTGGCTTCAGTAAGCTCAGAGCTTTCGGCCGGTCTCCTTCCTCAGCCGTTCTTCTCTTTGTCGTCGAACGGACTTCACGACGTTCTCTCGTGCAACAGTACAAAGTCAAAGTCGACCGAGTAAAACTGGATTTTATCCCGTGAAGAAGAACGTGGCCGAAACGGAGACACCGACTGATTTAAATATAACTGATATATCTAATCCCGATGCAATAAGCGTGTCTCTTGCTGTAGGCGATCAAAAAATTATCAAACGCTGGGGTTATGCTATTAGGAGATTCACGCGAGACGTCCTGGGACGCGGATTCGACTACCGAAGAGAAAACGAGATAATCATTGTCTGTTCGTGATATTTGATTTTGAATTGGAATTGAAATTCGAAGTTTCTATTGTACAGGTGGTGTGTATCAGCTTGTTATTATTATTCATGATTACCCATAGTATCCAAAAGCAGATAAGAAATTCTCTGTTACTAAAGAGACTGGGTTGTGATTAGTTAAGGATATCACGTTGGCGCTACTTAATTATATATTTTTATTCGATATATCGAACTGGAGCAATTATTTTGGGGTGAGATGCTTATTTTTGTTTCGTGAAAAAAAAATTTTCATTTCTAAAGTACGTGAGTTAAGACTATATACTTTCTATTGCTCATTAATTATCTGTCACTTTTTGTTAGTCTGCTTCTACCAATCAGGAGGATCGATTAGAAGATTTTTTATTAAATTATATTTTTTACTCAAGCGACCAAACTCGTTACTAGTATCGTACTACGTTGTACGTTATTAATATATATATTTATATATAGTGTCTGATGTATGAATGAAATATGCAGGGGATGTACAGTGGGATGCAAAAATGGTCGGTAGCGGGTGGACGCGGTGGGGTGAGGTAAGAGAGGAGATTGGGCGGCGCGTGCTCTCCTATCTCGGCCTGTGCGTGCGACGCAAAAAGCACTATAC
>JARQTI010000399.1:1875873-1956218 GCA_030142655.1 Trachelus tabidus | reverse complement strand
ACACGAAAATGATAAAATTGTCAATTTAATTTTTAATAAATCTGAAATTTTATTATAATATATTATTAACAAACCTACAAAATTGTTCTATATTGATAGCAATTATCTATTATCATTTTTCAAATTTGAAATCTACGAGATATTTTTCTCATACCCTTCATTTATCAGAATGAGAATTGTCACTCAACACGCTCGCGCGTGTCGGGGAGTGAACGTTCATGCAGGCACGGTCTAACTTTACATAACATGGCCGCCCACAATTTCGTACGCGCAGCTCTATGCTGAGAGGATAGGCATCGGCTATCCAGTGTATAATACATATGAGTGGTATTGCCTAAAATCGTAGCATTGTTGATCTCCCTACTCATTTCTGGTAGCGTTAATTTTCCTACTTATCTGTACTTTTTACACTTGCCGTCTTTCCACTAGGGTAGTCGATAAATGTGTTCCAACTGGTTATCGGCTTCATCACTAAGCTCTTAATAGTTAATAAAAAAAAATAAAGATGAAAAAGAGTATACTACATATATGTTTAGACTGTGTTAAAAATTAGGAACCACATTATGACAAAAATTTTTATTTGATCACTATATCCGAAATATTTTATGCTAAAATAGCTCCATAAATAACAAAACGTAACACCTTATAAATTTTGTATTGATATTTAAATAAAAATATAATACCTTACATATCAAAATGATTTGTATATACATACATTCGGTTTACATCCGTTTCACACAAAATATCTTCTTATTTACATTGTATACAGATAAGTTGTGCACATAGATTAGTATGTGTTGCGAAAAACAAACTATAATAATTGCTTTAATAAGTCAGTATACTGGTTACTTATTAATGACGGAAGGTAATTGTTACAGAATAATATTGAAATAAAAAATTTTGATGAATCTTATACATCAAGTTTAAGCCAATCCTTGGGATTCCTTAGAACTTCCATAAGCTTCTGCTCTTTAGAATTATCTGCTGGCTCATGCATGTATTCCCACTTTGCAGTCAGTGGTAAAGACATTAATATACTTTCATAACGAGCCCCTGGTGTATAAAGACCGAATTTCGTACCTCGGTCATATATCAAATTGAATTCAACGTATCTTCCTCTTCGAAGCAATTGCCACTGACGTTCCGCGTATCCGTAGCCGTCATTTTTGTGCTTCTCTACAATCGGTATATATGATGGAATAACTGATTCAGCACAAGATTTTACAAAATTGTAAACTTCACTCTGATTAGGAGTATCTAAGTCATCAAAGAAGATGCCACCAACTCCTCGACGTTCTCCTCTGTGCACAATATAAAAATAATCATCACACCATTTCTTGAATCTTTCATAATATGTAGGATCATGTTTATCACAAGCTGCTTTTAGGGTTTGATGAAAGTGCTTCGCATCTTCTTCATCTAAATAATAAGGTGTGAGGTCTGTGCCACCACCAAACCACCACTGTACAGAACCATCCTTATTCTCAACTTCAAAGTACCGATAATTGAAGTGTATAGTTGGAATCATTGGACTCCTAGGATGAATGACTGCACTGACACCTGCTGCAAAGAATGGTAGCGATCCATCATCCATTTTCTTCCCACGGGATTTCATCTGTTGGATTGCTCCTGGTGGCAATATTCCTGAGACTACAGAGATATTAACGCCTGCTTTTTCAAATACTTTTCCTTCCTGAAGCACGCAAGTTATACCACCACCACCTTCCTTTCTAGCCCAACGATCTACTTTAAAATGGGTATCATCATCTTCAAACGATTCAAGTGCTTTGCAAAAATCTGACTGTATCTTCATTATAAGTAATTCCATTTTAGTTTGCATATTTCCTCGATTCTTTCTCAGCTTCTCAATACTTGTAATTGGTTCAGCCATAAATTCTTCAATGTTTATTGGTGCTTCTGCTGCTTGAACTCCAAAATTGGAGGTGCCATAGATAACTATACCAGTTCCAAGTAAACCTGCACCCACATAACTCAGATTGTAACTCTCCTTTTGTATTGTACGATGATAGGAAATAAAGGAGAAAACGCCCTTCCAGCTTCTCCCAAATATTCTAGAAGCCATTTTCACAGTCGATCTATAAAAAATATTCAATTACAGAAAATTATATAGTAAAAATATAACAGCAAATACAAATACGGTGAAATTACGTGACTGAGAACAGGTAAGGAAGGTTAAATAATATATTAACACTTCTTCGGTCTTAAATTAATAATCTCACAATCAACTTTTAAGATTCCACTTATCAATTATGATAATAATGTGGATTTTAATACCTCACTTTGAAATGATGATGTTATGAAAAGATTTCACAACCCATGCTTGATGACACTGTATGGCAAACTACATTCTTATTACCGATGCTTATCTCTTATAATGGACAAGCACTAAGGTACCACGGCGCACAAATGTATTTACCAAAATATGGTAATATGATCGACTAGTAAAATGAATTAGCTTTGGTTCCGCTTTGAGGCGCAACATATCGTTTACTGTCAGTTCTTCGAAAATGTAAATTGTTCGAAAAAAATCTACGAATATCGGGTACCATAAAGCGACACTCACATTTTATAATACAACTCACTCACTGGTTGACAATTTATAATACCTAAACCCTAGCGCTGATATGGCTCATCCCAGCACAGGCATATTGCGATGGAAAATAATTGCTTTCCTTTCAAAGAAATGATTGTTTCGAAGACCGTAGGTTCTAACATAAATTTTCAAGTAAAATTATGTAGCCCGATTGTAGAAAAATAGTCTAAAATTAAAAAAAAAAGGGAATATACCAATTATATTCATACCTTAACGTCTGTGCAGTTTTAAATTTTAAGCTGTATATACAGAACACAATGTTTCAAAAATGTTTTTTTATTTATATTACACCGTTTATTTCAAGTTGCCATTAAACATGGACACTTATTCACACACAGAAGATACTTCGGATTCATACCAAATGATATACAATAAATATATAAAATGGAATGAATTACAGAGTGATAAATCAATACATATAAGAATACTGAACTATAAAATATAAGTGAATACATCATAGCCATAATTTTATATTATACATCCTAAATCCACTTGATTTGTTCCTCTTTACTAGTTTTAACATATTCAAGTTGAATTTGAGCAGTAAGATTTATGTATGGCTTGTGGCAGACTTGAGAATCTAACGAAGGATAATAATGCCTGTAGCATAAGTACGATAAGCAAAGCCCAATCAGAGAACCAATAGTAACATCTGAAAAATAGAAAGTTTGTTTTACTACATCAGACATTCTTAAAAATATTTACCTTGCCAATGATGATGGTAATCACAAGTTCGACTTAATGCTATAGCAATAGCAATGCATAGTGGAAATAAGAAAATAAGTAATTTCCATGCTTGTCCTTTTCCTGATAGTGCGAATGTATGAAGTTTTCCCGCCAAGTATAGAGAAACAAAGCTAAGACTTGCAAATGCAACTGAAAGAAATATACTTTTAATAACATACTTTAGAATCTTATCATTTCATAAATTATTATAATTACAAGACGAATGTCCACTTGGAAATGATTTTCTCCCTTCTTTTATATTACTTGGATCTCCAGTACATTCTAATTCAGAATTCATGTCACCATTGGGAAAACATCTCCAGAAATAATCTGGCCTTGGTCTACCTACGAACAAAAGTAAACTGATAATGACAAAAATTTCAACAAAAAAAAAAGAAAGTATTATTATGAATATTATTAGTATCTTACCCACTATTAATTTGATCATATCAGTAAGTACACCATTTAGACCTAACGTTAATGTCACAGCCATCAATGCCTGACAAAAGTCGACTTTATCTTTAGTAATTATGAATGTAATACAGATCACAAAAGTTGGTACAAGAAATACTAATGGCTGTAAAGTATGGAATCATTAATAAATTACTCAATGTAATAATGCACACAATTTATGATTAAATTGTACACAAACCCATAAGACGGTGGTGGGCACATATGAGGTGGTGATAGGATTTTTGTAGAGCCATAACTCTTCCACATGGATCTTTCTTGCAAATGGTTCAGCTTTCTCCAGCTCTCTATAACATCGTTAAGTTAACCTCTTCTTTATTAAACCAAGATATCATTAAAATTATATTCAAATTCAATTGCTAAATGTATTTCAAGAGAAGACTGACAAATAATTTATAACATGTTATAAACACAGTACAAACATTCGCGGGGTTGAATTGTCATAGCAGACGATGCTTTCTATTAACGAACTTTTATTTTAAAGTAAATGACTTACAAAAATGACAATGCCAGAATAATTCGTATTATAACATCGAACCAAAATGCACCCGATATTTCCACCCCGCGCACCGAAGTCATTTTCGATTATTAAAAACTATAATTCTCTACGATATGAACATTCCGTTTGACAGCCATCTTGAGAGACTGCGCTCTGCTGCGCTCTCACGGCATCAGCCACGGCATCGACTGGATGCCAAAACGATGCTACGTAAAGAAGAAACGAAACTGCATTGGGTGCTTTCCATTTAGGGCCCAGTCACACTCGTCAAAGACGCGTTGGAACGCAAACTGTTGACCGATGATATAACACTTCCACAAGAATTCTTGTTGTGTTATTAGTCGGGACTTGCGTTCAAACGCGCGTTTGACGAGTGTGACTGGGCCCTTACTGGCGCAAGTCGACGCAAGTCGACTTGTGTTGCCAAAAGTGCTTTCCATTTGATTTGTGTCGCCGTGTGTCGGCGGCACAAGTCGACTCGGGATGACTCTGTTAGTGGTCAGTTTATGAGAGTCGATACGAGTCAACACGAGTCGACACAAAAGTCATGTAAATGAAAAGCACCCATAATAAGAATCAGAGATTGAGTAGGGAGACGCACAACGCTACGGTTTTAGGCGATACCAAAAAACATGACGCTTGAATTGCAGCGGCGAATCCGGAAGTAGAAATTTGTGATCATCGCCTCCGTGAATAATGCGGATCCCGTCCTAGCCTAGCTGACCGCAATCGTGTAGCTTGGCAGGCAGATGTCCTCCGCTACTTACCGCTGGTAGAGTCCCTGGCTGTTCAACGGCGATTGTATAGGTTGCCTATTTTCAATGCAACTTATTAACGATATTAAAGGTTGCTTTACAATGAGTTACTGATTTTATTGCCATAATAAGCAAATAAAAACACTAACTCAGTGAGCGTTTGTTAATTAATATACTCCGAAAATGTGGAACTGGTAGAAAGTATCTGTGGAAGTAATTGTAATTTTATCAAGTACTGTGCGCGAGGGTAAACGCGTGTAATATTCTTTTTCATAAAATGCGTAAAATGTTATTTGGTATATTACATGATTAAAGCTGAAATGAAAAGATGATAACGCCGTGGTGGGCTTCTACCATCTCATAAGGTGTTTATTACCACTGTGATATAAATGATGGAAATGGAAGTTGATTTGGGTGGAGTGGTGCAAAACAAAATGTGTGTTGCAGGTTTCTCAGAAAACCTCACGGGAAAAGCACGTCGCAGATGGCTGATGTCACAAAACCTGCTTCTGGCCGTGATAGCATTATGAAGATGCTACTATCTTCAGGGCCTGTGGTCCCAACAACATCTGCAACAGGCTCTGGATTACCAAGCCCAACTGGGGATACATCTGATGATAATCCAAGTCGATTAACTACATATTTACATCAGCTGGCTGGCTGTAATGAGATTGAGGTTGACATTATTCTAAAGGATCATTGTTATGCACGACCCTGGAACTGGAAGCCTGAAAATGTCTATGCTAAGCCTATCAAAAAGATATTCTTTAGTAAGCAGAAGAGTGCTATGCCAACGTAAGTCATGTTCTATTCTAGAACGGTAGAGTTCTTTGCTTAGGTTTATCTGCATTTGGAGGACTTGGTATTTTTAATTTAGTTAACGCTCTTATAGAAAGATATGTATATGAATTCAATATATCTTTTATTACTTTTCAAACTATCAGGGAGAAAGAGATGCAAGATGATGAGATTGACGTTGAAGGAGGGATAACTGATATTCCTGCACCTCCCTATGATCTGTCCAGAGCGCGCCATCTTATGGATGAATTTCAAAGATTATCAAATTTTGCAAGACCAGATGAAAATGATGATTGGGAAGATAAAATTGAGAAAATACTATGGTCACCAGTCCAGAATAGAATATTTTCTAAGGTTGTAAAAATTCTGACATCAGAGAGGCTTGCAAGACTAGCCAAGGCACAAAGTGTTCTGGAACCAGTTTCTCGAAGGATATCAGTAGACACAGCTGCAAGGAGATTTCGTGAAACCTTGGCTTCAGCTGGGTGGGACTGGCGACTAGCTCAATGGTTACACAATTTATTGTTTGATTACCTTCCTCAAGAGTACCTGGCAATATACCTTGATATTTTGCAAACATTGAGATTAAAGATTCCGCAGCTCATCGATAAAATGATTGCTGTGCAACCAAATATTAATGCTAAAGGATCACCGATAACGTGGGAAACACTTGGCTCCCTTCTAAAGAGATCATGGGATCCTGTTGCATCTAGCTTAAACTCTAATAGACCTGTAATTATATCAAATATCAATAACGAATATGGCTAGTTCGAAATTCTGGAAGACTGACACTGTATCATTTCAGAAAAAATTACCGGGAAATCCTATATTGGTAATAGCTCCATCCAGTGTTGGAACTAGTATTTCTTCCCGTCAACATAAATGGATTTCACAATTAGGTGCACTTGGTATGGTGGTTACGGTCAATACTCATTTAGGCTTGGCTGCCAATAGAATGACAATGATGGCATGCATCGATCAGTTAGTTCAAGCAACTAGAGCAAAAATACAAGATGTCAGAGGGGACTGTCCAGGAAGACCAATAATACTTGTAGGCTTCAATACGGGTGCTGCACTTGCTTGTCAGGTAAATATTTGTTTAATCTCATGGAGAACGTTCCTATCGCATTAAGAAAACTTCTCTTACGTGATAAAATCGTTTACGAAATTAATAGGTAGCACAAATGGAACACGTTACTGCTGTAATATGCCTTGGTTTTCCTTTCATAACTGTGGAAGGAAAACGAGGCGCACCGGATGACACTCTTATAGATATTCGATGTCCAGTCATGTTTGTAATAGGAGAACATGCTACCTTGGTGAGATCAGATGATCTAGAGGACTTACGTGAGAAAATGCTAGTTGAGACAAGCTTAGTAGTAGTGGGTACTGCTGATAACCATTTAAGAATCTCAACCGCTAAGAAAATGTCGGAGGGTATCACGCAAAGCATGGTAGACAGATGTATTTTGGATGAAATTGGTGATTTTGTTGGTAGCATACTCTTGCAACCACATCCGCTACCACTGCGACCCGCAGCGTTTTCAAATTATGATAATAAGAACAACAAGAAGGAATCTAGAAAAAGAAAGAATTCGACAAGTAGTTCAGTGGAGAGTGAACCAAATTCCCCGAACGTAAAGAAGTCAAGACCGGGTACCCCAATTTCATCGACTACCGTTATAGGGTCTGTTGCTACTTCAACCGTTATTAGCAGAACAGCAACATTGGCAACTCAGCCAACATTGGTTGCTGTCAGTGGAACGAATCTTAATCATACATCAGGTGTCAGACGCAAATCCAGAATAACATCTAATCAAAAAACTGGTTTGGTCGAGCATTTAATATCCCCCAGAATCACAGGGCAGGTAAGAAATGATTCACTATTAAAGAGGCAAAGAGATACTTTAGACGAAATTGAATTTTGTTGTATTAATTAAATATTTGATTTCAGCAAAACACGCATACTGGTAACGGTGGAATTACTTTAAATATCGGCTCTCTTGCTAGCTTAGCTCCTATAGGACCTATACGACTAGCTCCATCGTCCGTTACTTCAGCTATTACGACTACCGCGAAAACAAGCTCCACATCTAGGATTCCTACTAGTTTTGCTAAATTGCCTAAAATGATAACAACAAGTATTACACCACAAACTGTACCGAAAATGAAAACTGTGATGTCAGCGAATAAAGGATTTTCGAAAGTGATGTCGGGCAATTACAAGCACATTAATATTACTGATAAAGGGGGAGAAACTAAATTGGTAAATGTATTAACGACTGCTGGAAATCAAGTTCGTGTTAGTGCTTGTACGCCAACAGGTATTATAAATACATACAATTTATTATAATAATACCAGTGGGTTTAGTCATAAAATAAATTTTGAAAATAATTTTCTTCTAGCAATGCATAGTAAACCGGTTGGAAGCGCAAGTGATGCGCTGACGGCTTTGCTACAATCTGGGAGAAATTCAATAGGGATAGTAAGTGGTCAGTCTACGGGAAGAATAACTCCAGCATCCAGTATTTTGTTAACTCCTAGCAGTAACACAGCAAACACAGTTTTGTCTACTACATCCACTTCAGCTGCAAAAGGTAGAATATTATTATCTAGCCACATTTTGAATAAGTGATTGACACTTTGTAAACTTAAGTTATTAGTCAGTGCCTTCGATCATAAAGGTTTTTCAGTATAAAATTTGTCGTTGAAAAAAAAACGTATTTTGAAAACACACCAAAGAGGCCATGCTCTCAAAAGAAAATTTATGATAGATGTACATAATCATAGACGTAGATACTCTGTATACTTGATACGTGACGCTGAATCACAATAATTATTAATGTTTCTACATTGTACTACAGTACCGTACGATTCTTACAACTTTATAATCGTCATTGTATTTAGCAACAAATTCCTTGCAACAAATATGCCGCAATGGAATGATGTTTTAGAAAAATTGAGTGCACCCGCACTGCTATTATTTAATACAAAAAAAAGGAGCCCCATTTGCCAGTATTTAGTATCATTTTGTTTTTAACGTTGAGAAAAGATATTGATTAACAATATATGCATGTTATATAATTCTGCTCTTAATGCATAAAGAAATCAGACCTGACAATCATTCCATTTTTTTTCATTTAGTCGATGTATCGTAACCATTAGTTTTTTCCAATGACGAGTTGTATATAGCAGATTGTGTTAATTGATGTAATCTTTGAGAAATTGACATTTTTCATATATAATTTATGGTGTTGTATAGCGCTAATGTCAGTAGCAAGTAAATAAAAGCAGCATGTACATACACTTGATTTTAGTTAGAAGCTGCACTAATCTTTATTCAAATGCTTTTATCGCAATAATATACAACAACTAATATTCGTAGCAATTGAATATTCGTGATATCGCAATCTTTCTTTCCTCTTACGATGCAAAAAGAACTTAACCGTTGATATCTCATGAATCTGTTGTACTTATCATTGTAATAAATTACCTGACTGTTAAAATCAGTTAAAGACAATCACTTTCATTACTATCCTCAAATGACAGGCAGTGTAAATTTTGAAATTGATTGTTACGAATCAAAGCATGATCAATAAAATGAATTCAACTTGATAACATATTTTTATATGTACATATAAAAAACGGTGCGTATTTATAAAATTTTACAATCTCGACTGTGAGTTTCATTTATAAATGTCAGTTTTATGAATTTTCTCAGATATAAATGCGTTCATCTGTAAATACACCACTACAGCCTTATATTTTATGTTGAATAAATATTTTTCTGTAATTCGGATTTCTTTTAATTCCTACCCCCAATATCCTCTTCGAATGTAAATGCACGGTCAGATTTCTATTATCAATTTATAGGATGAAAGTTGACTTCATTTTCTTTGAATGGGACATATCTAATTCTTCTTTCTGTACAAAACAGTATATTAACGTTGAACCATATTACATCTATGAAATCAAGATACACTTTTTGTAAATAGGTCTATCAAGGAATTTCGTGTAGTACATAATTATCATGCTTTGCTAAGTACTCCTATTCTCGCATCTTGTATTACTCTATCAGTGCTCCAGTTGTAAAAAATGCAGATCAACATATGAGAAACCAAATAGAAAAGCCACAGCAATAGTAATTCATTCCTTGGCTCTTTTCTCTGAAAATATCTGAGAAAAGTGTCTGTATTTTGTAGTGATGGACACCACAACAGCAGGCAGCGGCTTCGATCGAACGATGCCCATATCCACTCGTTCCTTGGATATCTCGAAGGTATCATTGCTGCCTTCTCAAGCAAGTCTGTCCAACAACAAAAGCTATCCACTCAATACATCCTGCAGCAACGTAGTCATGCTAGCCGAAAGTTCACGGAATGCAAGGAGCAGTTCATCGATGTTAGTGCCGATAACAAGTCAAAATCCGATAACAATATTACCTTTATCAAACAAACTGAAGCCAGCACAAAAATCTACAAAGCCAGTACCAAAGATCACGGTGAACAGCTGTAATTTACAACGTGCCCAAAGGGCAAAGCCACAGTCGCCTACGATGAAGAAGAAATTCGCAAGTGACCTGGACGACGATCTCGGCAACATATTGGATATCCCAATAATATTTGCTAAGGACGGTGATAATTTAAGCGCCATGGAAAAAGTACCATCTCTTACTCAGATGCCTACTGTCATAGACTCTTATGACAAGAGTCAAAATGTTCCTAAACTGGGAACCACTACAAAAGTTGTTCTGATAACTAACAAACATGATAAGGTACAACAGCCGTGTGGAAAAATCCTTAATCCACCGATACAAACTATTGTACGACCAACTGTTCCCACGCAAACAATAACGCGCGCTTTGTTCCAGACGCGACCGCAAAATTCTATTGTTTCTGCAATAAGTCGGGCTGCTGTTACTATGCAGAATGTTCCACGTACTGTACAACCTACTATTAAGTATACTAAGATTATTTTAGCAAAAAGAAACACTATACCGTGTATAGGACAGAATGATAAGGGGGAGCAAGTGATTTTAACGAAAAATACTCAAAAGTTGCCAGCCTCTAAGGTGTTCAATTATGAGAAAAATGAGCATAAGTATGTTCAGATGTCTCCTAGGATACAGACCAAGTATCAAGAGAATCTTGTAGATGATACTCTTGAGATCGAAGATGCTATAAAGACTAATATCATAGAACGTAAGATGGTATCTATACCGGAGATTGACTTGACTTCACCGAGTAAGAGCGATCGTGGAATTGAATCGAGGAGGACAGTCGAATCTAATGATCATTTAAATGAAGAGGATACTAATCATATTGAGATTAATAAATTATCCGATGCAACGTCAATGCAAGAATAAATAATGGTCAGTTTTTGGAGCTTAGTTTATATTAGCACAAGAGTGTTCTGTATATATGTCTTATGTAACAATTAATGAATTTTGAGAAGCGATAGACTATTAATGAAAGAGCGTTGCAATTCAGAAAGAAAAGCATAGCGAGTAAAGACGAAAATTTCACAGTAAATGAAAATACCGTAATAAAGAATGATACGTAAAAGGCTACAGAATGCCTGAAAATGAAGACATGTGATAAATCGTCAAAATGTTATTGTTCTGTAATATATTGTATTTTTCTTATATCTGATATCGTTGCCTTGTACAAAATATTTCTCTCTATAGTTATCACTGCAAGATAAAGTGGGGGTTTAGGAATATTTTCTGCAAATGAGTGTATAATATACAGTAATATATCTCTTTGCATATGCCTCTAAAGAGAAGCTACTCTTAAATTAACTCAAGGGATCCATATTTACAGAACTGATTATTGCATGTATCACATATAAATTATATATGATAACCATAGGGAAAATATGCCAGAAAAAAATATGGTAATAGTAAAAACGACATAATATAAGAATGCAATGTTCTTCAATGGCATTTCATTAAACAACATTAGTTACTGTACGAGGCTGTAATCCGATTCAAAAAGAATCATTATTACAATAGTAATTATTATCAAACATAATCTGATAATTGTGTATGGCAAAGAATAAAATGACATAAAATTAATGCAAAATGCGTCCTTTATTTCTTGTTCGAATGTTTATATTCTATTATAATCTAAGATGGTTCACAATCTGATGGAAAAAAGGATGCACACCCGATAAGCTGGATAGACGACGAGTTCAATGTTTTCCGATTATGTAGTACTTATGTCCGGCCAAGGACCCTAGTTTGTATCCGCTGTGATAAAGCTACTCGCTTCACTACTTTTAGTATCTTTGTTAAATTTTTAATAGGCTTCTTCTTGTCAGTCTTTTAGTTTAGAATGACTGCACTAAGTGGTTTTGTTGAATTTTTCCAGAAAGGAAAGGTAAGTTGCTTGTGCACAGCTAACTGTTCATATTTGTGAAAATCTTATAGTATAACCAATTTACTTTCTATGTCATTTATTACATGAAAGTTAAGTAGTAAAACATAAAAGTGATTAGCCTTGTTACATTATTTAAGGGAATTAATAGTGCATCAGAATATAAATATTATATGTTTATATTCCTTTGTGTTTTTAGACATTCAGACCAAAAAAGAAGTTTGCTTATGGAACGCTGCGATATTCACTACATAAGCAAGCACAAGCTTCTTTAAATTCTGGAATTAATTTGCGATCTGTTGTTAAATTACCTGCTGGTGAAGATTTGAATGATTGGATTGCAGTGCATGGTAAGAAAAATTTATACTTTTCACTCATTCATTTCATGTGTAATTACGCAGTGATGTTAATTTAATATTATTGTTTTCTTTGCAGTGGTAGATTTTTTTAACAGAATAAATCTTATATATGGTACCATATCTGAATATTGTGACTCAGCATCATGTCCTGCGATGAGTGGTGGATCAAGATTTGAATACTTATGGGCAGATGGAGATAAGTACAAGAAACCGACAGCACTGCCAGCACCACAATATGTTAGTCTTTTGATGGATTGGATTGAAGCGCAGATTAATAATGAAACTATATTTCCTGTATCAACTGGTGAGTCATCTTTTTTCCTTTTCAGTGTGGCACAATGGAGAATTGTTATTCTTTACAGTAACTAGTTACTGTCTTTCATTGCAGATGTACCTTTCCCAAAGACCTTTATACCTCTCTGCAGAAAAATTTTAACTCGACTATTCAGAGTATTTGTACATGTATATATACATCATTTTCATCGTATTGTGACTATCGGAGCAGTGAGTACTATTTTATACTTTCTTACAAGTATTAATGCTAAACCTTTCATATTGAATATTTTCAGGAGGCACATGTTAATACATGCTATAAACACTTTTACTATTTTGTCACTGAATTTGATCTGGTGAATTCCAAAGAATTGGAGCCTTTGGCTGAAATGACCTCAAAGGTTTGTAAGGATACAACATCACCGACACAAGTCACGGCACCTACAAATAGCCATTCAAGGTAGTCATTTACAAGTCCGATATTTGCAGTACAAAACGATATAGATCGATACTTTCAAACCCTCAGCTGTGAAATTGGAGCGCTTCACACTTAAAGCAAAAAGGGTTTGACTAAAATCTCAATTATATTTATAACAAGCTATCTCATTTATTTTTCAATTTTGAAAAACAATGAAATTAATATTTGCCACCCATGATATTGATTTTGAATACAAATTGTAATATTTAATTTCATGAATTAAAACAATGAATTATTTAACTACAATAACAGCCATAAGAAAGTTAAAATTTAGTTTCTTTTTCTAATTAAATAAACTATTTTAGTAAACTGCACTTAGTACTTTTATATAATATGAGCAATAATGACGAGAATTTGCATATACATATACATTTTTTGGAATATAAGCGATGAAAGAAAAATTATGTTAGCTCGCGAAATCTCGAGTATTCTATCGAAATAAAAAGAGAAGTAATTTATAAGCTTTTTAAAAGAACTTGGCTTTTGTATTCAAATATTAAAATTGTATAATTATAACTGCATAATAAGAAGCGTAATACTATAATGTAAGACTAAACTCTTAGTATAAATTATCTATAATTTTGGTTCGCAATTTGTTTAAACTATGACGTACTGGGTATGCCGTAAACAATGCAATTGTAAAATGATCTAGAAAGTTTCAAGCATAAGTACTATTTTTTTTAATGAATGAAGAAAACCAACTTCTACTAAGTGTATACATCCAATAGCAGCTTGTATTGGCATTTAATATTATTGTGTAACATGGCGTCATATCGTTTACTTACATAAGATTTAGAAAATGAATTATTTTCACTACTAGTTACCGTACTAGGCTTAATTATGTTGCTATATTAGTGTTGTCATAATAATTTGTAATTACTTAATTTCTCTAGTCAGTATTAAATCAAAACTTGTGTTTATGTTGAGAATTGACCTTTTGCATATCATTTATACCCCTCTGCTTAAATATTTTCCATGAATCTTTGGTCCCCTTTAATAACGACAAGAGCAAATTCTGTTATACTAGTTCAACTTCATGCTAACTACGTGTGTGGTTTGTCAGACGTAATCGTTCTGTGGTTCAAAATTGAATAAACAAATTATAAAACCAAATATATGCAAAGGTAAGTATGTTTTTTGTTACTTAAGAGATACATTCACGGAAGGCACACTTGACTTATGACGTAAGGTATATATTAATTACTCGACATCTCGTGCATTCAATACAAAGTAATGCAGTATGGTTATGTCGTATGGTATTAAACATTCCTATATATCCTCATTATTAAAATCCGATTTCAATTTATATACATAACATGCTTAGAGAAAATTGTGTATGCAGTTTTAAATTGTACAATAATGAAGCTATAAGCATATATATAATAATAAAAAATCTGTAACAAAAACAAAACATTTAATATTGAAGCATCAGCGCCACTGCATTACAGTGTCGAATCGTTGAGACTGAAACGCGTGTTCAGTACAGAGTACAGTAATTATCTCCTCATGAAGATAGACACGTCTCCTCAGACAGTGCATAAAAAGTGTTATCGATGTATCACACGAGTCAAAGTTATTAAATATCCGCATTTTTACCGAAAGCATTCATGCGGATTCGATAAAACGTAGAAAGACTATACTGCAAATTCAATATTGACTTTTTCAGATGGAAATCTGTATCGATTGCATGGAATCAGCAAAGAACGCCATAAATGGAGGAGCAATGAGACTCGAAATATGCTCGGCTTTATCGGAGGGTGGATTAACACCTAGTCCAGGATTAGTCAAATTCCTTAAGAATTATTCTACCGTTCCAATGTATGCCATGATTCGCATTAGATCTGGTAATTTTGTGTACTCGCATGATGAAATGGAGTCTATGCTCTACGATTTGAAAATACTCAAAGAACTTGGCGTGGATGGCTTCGTTTTCGGTGCTTTAACCGAAGAAGAAGAAATCAACGTGGAATTTTGTCTGGATATAATTAAAGCGGCTAGTCCGCGTCCCGTTACATTTCACAGAGCTTTTGATGAAGTCTCTGACCCGTATAAATCTTTAGAAATTCTCATCGACCTTGGTTTTGAAAGAATTCTAACGTCCGGTCAAGAAAGTTCGGCTGAAAAAGGAATAAGGATAATCGAGCAGTTGGTTAAACAAGCTCGTGAGAGAATTATAATAATGCCCGGTGCTGGAATAACGACGAATAACTTATCATTTATAAAGAAACAATCTGGAGCAAACCAGTTTCATGCCTCTGCAAGAAAAAGAAAAATTGCAAGTGGCACAAAGATCAAAATGGGAAATGCAGCAGATTCTGATAGTGTCATGATTACAGACGAAGAATCAGTCAGAAACCTTGTGAAAATTATCAAAGAATTTCCAAAATAAATGTTACATGATCCATGATTTTAGGTCATAATTATCCAAGTAATAAATCCGTGATAATAAAAATACGAATTGCAATATTATTGGATTAATAATCGTATTTACAATCTAAGTTCAATATATAACATATTTACAAGCATTGTTTAATCATAAAAACATTAAAATTAACTAATGAATTGGAAAGCATGCAGTTCTAAGATGAAACATAAATATACTATCTAAATCAAACTTGGCCTTTGATCTAATAATCGTGGAAGTCATATTAAACCAGTTAAATCGAGCTTAATCGATCAAGCAAGCAGTTCTAAAGTCCAAAAGACGCGTGCACATTGATGATAGTTTAGCTAACTTATACTTTTCCAAATGAATGTAAACTAATTAAAAGAGTTTATACGATTATTGAGATCAGACGTTCTATTTTCGTTACAGCCAAGTTGCAGTTAGCTAGCACGCGAATCATGCATGTTAATCACGTTAAAGTATAGTAAATCACATGATATCACAATGTGAAATAGTATGTAATGACTGTGTAACACATATAAGCGAATGAAACAACGTAATAATTCAAAATTATTGTATTCCCTTTTATGACTGACGCATAAACAAAATCACAATAAAAAATGCCAATTGAAAGAGTTGTCTTCTTAAAAGTTAAAAAAGAATTATTAAATATAATACAGATGGGCTGCGTCAAAGAGCTTAGGACTTTTTTTAAACGACCTGAATCGTAACTTTATAACAATAAACATAAATATAAATGGAAACCTTGAAGTCAACGTCACTTCCCGCAGCAGTTTATTCTATGTAAACTTTCGCGATCCATTTTGTTTGCGGCTTTGCCTTTCACGTTCAATTGCTGTAATCCTCGTCGGAAGTTGCTCCTGCAGTTTCATAATGCTTTTGGGTTATTAATTCTCGACTAATCTTTTTATACTATCGTGATATAGTGATAAAAGAAATTCAGGAACACAAAGACTCTAAAACGTGAATTATTAATGATACGTCAATTTGATATTACCATTGGATTCGCGTATTTCATATCTACTTGTTTTTTAGCTACGAAAAAAAACGATGATGACTTTATGCGCGGACGTTTAAATAAATCGCACAAAAGGCTTCGGCACACGCTACAAGGAAGACAAGTGGGGACTTATCGCAAAACTGGACCGAACCAGTTAAGGCAGCCGCGCATTATTATTGCGACGCATGAGAGTAAAAATGAAAATGGGATTGAAATAATTGTCAGGTATGAAACCAACCTTAGGCTGGGTACATATGAGCGGCAAAAGGACGCGAGGACGCGGCGCCCACAGAGTGTTTTGGAAGAATGGTGTAATGCACCGTGACACCTTGCCGCTGCACCATTCTCCCAAAACACTCTGTGGACGCAGCGTCCAATGGACGCGTCCATTGGTCCAGCCTTAAAAAGCCCAATTTTGTCTGTAATAACATAGTATAAAAAATACTTAGTATTATCAGTACCAAAAGTTATAATAATATCAACTAATCATCTTATATAATCATTTAGGCTCTTAAAATGTTAAAAAAATACATAATCCTTAGTACGTTATTAATAGGCTGATGATTTTACTAGAATAACAAACTTAAAATACATCTGTACAAAAGAACCTATTTTTTCGACCGTTTCTACGAATTTTACTGTAGTAGCTCCTTTAAGTATGTAGATTAATGACTGAATGAAAAGAGTTGATTGATAAATGTAAGTAAGCTGCGCATCATTTGCAAATACTTAACGACTATTTCCGGCCAATGAAACGACACCAAAATTGTTATTAACCGGTTTAACCACAGCATATATTTTCACCGTGTAGGATTAAAAAAGAGTTAACGAATTAGAAATGAGATTTAAGCGGAATAAACTAACTTGATTGAATCTATTTTAATTCTGCATGGTGGGAATATATACACAGATAATAAAAGACAGTCTTTTATTTTACTGAAAGGAAATATATACTGCAACTATGTGAAGACTGCAAGTACATCAAGGCACAGAGATAACAGACGAATAAGAACCTGAACAATTTAAAGCTTGTGGGGAACTACCAACAAGATTAAAAAATCTAAGAAAAACAGTCTTCAAATATTAAAGAAAATATGAAATTGATATAATATCTTATTGTGACACGTACAATTCCTGTCGTCAATTCCATTTATAGAACATTCTAATTTCATCTTGTCATTTCTTACCGCAAATTACGTATTGAAATTATATATTATTCAACGCACCAGCATCATGATGTTCAACAATACTAAACCATGTCATAAAATGCAATTGAAACGTTACCAAAGGAAGGAATAGAAGTATCTTTAAGTATCGTATAATAAATAAAAAGTAACATGTGATAAATAGGTGAAATTGGTTAAATGATACAAGTTTTTATCAGTATATTCATACATACATATATCTTGATGCACAAGAATGCATTTTTACATAAAAAATTAATATCTCTAGTTATTTTGGAATAATTAGCACTAATGTGCATGACGTACTTCCATATCCGTTAATTTGAAAATACTCTTATATAGAAGTAGAATGTAGCATTCCCGTTAGATGCTGGCCTTATTGCTTAATACCTCAATAAAAGGCAATATTGCTTTGCGTATACTTTTAAATATAGCATATGTCAGTGAAGTTGTAAATATTGATAGTTATGTATATCAAAACATACACTCCACTGCCTTCTTTCTCCATGAGTTACATAATTAAGCAAATCACAAAGTCACGCCGAAATTTTCCTATGAACGTATGATAAATAGTAGAATTTTAAATGAATTTGTTTAGAGGAATACAAATTTTTGTATACATACGTACGAGCCCTAATTTAACTAGCTTGGAGAGAAAAATTCAGTACGACGTTAATATATGCTGAATAAAAATATACGAATAATAGAATACACGATTTGAATAATATTACAATCAATGACCTCAGCCATTTTGCAATATCTTACGAACATCAACAGTTTAATTTCTCATAATGTAACAATACATGGTCGCCATGCGATTACACGAATTGTAAGAGACTTATTTATTTATTTTTCTACGTCAATCGCAGTAAAGAATAATAAATATCGTTGAACTCTTTACGTACTGAATTATAAATTTTGTTTCTTCACAACTCATACGTCATTAACACATCTGGATTGATGATATATTTTTCTTTAATCCGTCCCAGTAGGCCGGTAGTGTTTCTCGAGAAATTCCTAGCATCAGTACTTCCTAACGGTATAGTTATTCAGAAAGAGCCATTCGCTACTCGCACTGGCTTTACGTGTAAATCGACTCATCCGCAACTTTCAACGGAACTTTGTGAAATTCTTCGGAAACTTCACACGAGAGAGGATACAGCAGTGTCACCTGGCGGAAAGAGGATGCACTTTTGTGGGACGAGAAATTATACGCATAGAACAGCCTATACTCGGTATCATTCGTGAAAAAAAAAGCGACAAATAAAAACTCGAATAACTTTTTACAATCATCGAGTACGAGATGTCGGTAGTGGAATCTTTAAATATTCGTTAACAATAAAAGGGGAAATATTCCACGCGCTTGTTTACTTAAAAAATATCTGATCGTCAAATGTGTAGGAGTCGTTTTTTCCGATCTGTGGGATTTTTATTTTTTGTTTATTAAATAACGCTTACTAGATATTTTAACGGGTGGGACGTTGGTTTACGATTAACCAATCAGAGGACTAATCGTATATTTCGTATTTCAAATAGCGCCATTGTTGATTGAAGTTAGGAAGAGATAACAAATATGAGATAAGCTTTTCTGTTATATAGAAACGGCGATCCACAACAAACTTTAGTCAAAGTTCTGTCGGTACTAGCGAGAGTGCACCGGTTGCTTCGAATATTTCAAAACATTGTATATCTGTTCTAAGAGAAATTTTCCAAAGTTTCACAATACAGATTTACACTGTCACAATGGTTGTAGGAACTTCGAACATGATTCCAAAGTTTGTGGAATTAAACGAACTTGCTTCGGAAAGTGTAAGAATAAGATTTCTATGCTTTATTTAGAAAAATGTGAAAATACATAGAAATTTGATCAACGGCTTTCGTTACGCGAATAGTAGTTACCTTTTCAAATATTTAATCACAATAACGTGTATACATATTCATCGAATTTACTTATTGTCGCAAATGTGTTTTATTTGTACACGACGTTAGAAAATTTCAAGCGAAAGCCCAATGCTCATATAATGCGTTTACATGCCAAATGAACAAAGGCTTTTTTCATTTCTAACAGAAATGGAAATCACTCTTATCAATATGGGTAAAAGGTTTTTATTCGAATTTTACACCGTACAGCAAACGAGGACGTACTTCAAAAAGTATATACATCTGTATAGACTTTTTCCACTAATTATACGGAATCCACATGTACCGGACTAGCTCTTTGTATGATTTCACTAAAGAGAAAATATAGTATATGCGTTCGTAGCTGCGTGTCCCTCGTTATTACATCCCGCGTCCATTTTCACGCTCAGTGAAACGTCCATAGTTTTTAATCTCAATGAACGCAATGTAAATGACCTTAAGATTTAGCATACATTATATAGAGAAAAAGTGAAACATATTATAAATTATATTAAGAGCTATATTACAGTTGTGTGTATAATAAAATATTTTTCATGTTTCAGAATGGCGGAAAAATTCTTTTTGCAACGGACGATTGGTTTGCCAATGCCGAAAATTTACTCAAAGTAAGTTAAATATGACAATTATGACAGAAAATTCATTTTGCTACCTGTATCAATTTCCTGTTAGAATTCACAAAGTAGTATGCTATTTTGGGTTTTGATGAAAACTTAAAAAGACAAAATAATAATAAAAAACGCTTGAAGATCATCGAGTTATCAGGCCATACACAATGAATAGTTAGCATTTTGATAATTAATGACCTTTATCTATGGTTATCTGGATTCGCTAATAAAAAGTTACATGAAATACTGAAAATGTATTAATACGACAGAAATTGTCTCTTAGGTAGCCATCTTAAGCTTTACTGTAAATTCCTCAAAAATTCGTATCCTTCGAAATATTTTCGTAGAACTATTTTCAAAGAATTTTCCGTATACGCATCTTAAAGATGAATTTAGAATTTATATGTTGTTTGGGTGGATGAATTGAATTTACGTTGTACGCGTGGCTTATATGTAAAGGTTATATCGTGTTATCTGGAAGTCAAATGTCTCAATAATGTTTATGTTGAATGTTTTTTTCCAATGATTTTCAGGACCATGAACCCGTTTGGAAGGAAGGGGTATTTACGGAATATGGAAAATGGATGGATGGTTGGGAAACCAGAAGGAAACGTTGTACTGGTCATGATTGGGCTATCATAGCTTTGGGTCGTCCATCCGTTATCAAAGGTATTTGCATAGATACGGCGCTCTTCACTGGAAACTACGCCCCAAGATTTTCTGTACAGGCTGCACGGCTTTCCGAAAAAGGTGAGGATGGATATATTTAATTTAAAAAAATTCGAATCCTTTGGCTGACTTTGTGCTAATTTTTATTAACAGATAGCAAAAAATTTCCGGCTCGAAATGGTGTAATTGGCGTTGCAGCTAATAAGGGGGATCTGGAAAAAATATCTGCTCTTAAAACAGAGGTAAATAAATGCCTAAATCATGCCTAATATTTTATACGTACAGTATAAATGGATGTTTCAATGTTTTCCTGTTTTTTTTTTTAGAATTGGACCACAATCATCGATATGAAAGTACTCGGTGCCGGATATGAAGAAACGAGACGAAATTATTTTACAGTTTCTTCCAGTGAGATTTGGACTCATCTGCGTCTCAACATATATCCAGATGGTGGAATTGCAAGATTTCACGTTTATGGTTTCGCGTCACCCGATTGGTGCAGCATCAATCATAACGAAGAGATTGATCTTATTGCCAGTGAGAATGGCGGTATTTGTGAAGGATACAGCGATGCTCATTACGGTCATCCTAGGAATTTGATTAAACCAGGTAGTGGAGTCAATATGGGAGATGGTTGGGAAACTGCAAGACGACTTGACAGACCACCGATTATAGAAGTTGACAATGCTGGAATTTTGCGGGTACGATATATCTTCTTTGTTCATATTTTCATAAATATTTTCCAAATTTTTATTATTAATCTTGCCATTCGTTACAGGTACCTGGCAGTGAATGGGCAATATTCAAACTGGGACACGTAGGCGAAATTCATCGAATTGAAATTGACACTAATCACTTTAAGGGTAATTTTCCAGACAGTGTAAAAATTGAAGGTATTATGGCGTCACCAGGACAGGACATTCGAACTGCCAATTGGAAAGTTGTTATGACTCCCAAGAAGGTGAGCTATATTTTCTGGCTAGAATTACATATGTGGATATATATTATAGCATTCCTTAGAGTGAGATATTATGTGTTAACGTATAGTTATGAAATTAACAAATCTTTATTTTACATCAATTTGTCATTTATTATAACACGTGTCGGTATGTGATGTTTTACAGTTGTCGGCGCACAGGGTACATGAATATTGTTACGATGACATGATCTGGCATGGTCCCATAAGTCATGTAAAAGTGTCAATGGCTCCGGACGGTGGGATTTCCAGAGTAAGAGTTTGGGGTTATATAAAGCAGCAGTGAATTTTGGTTAACGAGTGATAATTTTTTTAAGTTTCAAGTTTATCATTAAATTTCATTTTATCACATCGCCGTAAAATTGAACTGCACGATATTATCGCCAGTCATATTTATATCGCGAAAAAAGATTCCAAAGGAATAACAAAAAATTCATTTTACGGTTAATTTGTAAGAACAAATGATATTATTAATTAAGAATTCGAGTATGAAATACAAACGATAGTACATCACGAGATGTAATCGTGTATATAGGTATAGATTACTCATGATCAGTATAAAATGTTTGATAGAGTATATATTTATAAATCTACTGATACGGTAAAGTTGTAGAATTATATAATGCATTTAATATTGACTAATAAAATACAAAACTTGATACGGTTGTGGAAATTTATTATCGTTTTTAACATCCTTATCAAATATTGCAGTATCTCCCCAATTAGTTAAGTAACAGGAGATTTCAATGCATGTGTATTATGACTGATGCAAGATTCTTCTCATTCTCTTTATATTATCATTCAATTTCCTGATGTCGTCTCACTTGATTGAAACAAGGAAGAGTAGAGACCATCCCCAAGTAAAAACAAGCATCGAGCCATCCAGGTAGGAAACAGCTAATCGAGAGTGTTGTACGAAGTGGGGATAAGGACTATTCCAAGTAAAAGGAGAGGTTCTCTCGTCGAAGATCGCGGTTGAATTGCAAACTACACTTTCATTCGGTGCAGAGTCGCGTAGTCGCGCATACTATATACATACGCGTTTACCTGGTCGAGAAAAATACGTTGAAAACAAAAGACGCGCATTTGTTATAATAGTCCGTGCGGGGGGCGCCACTGATCCTTTCTCGTTAAAGAAATCCAAAGCAAAGGCTTCGCGACGCTGACGAATGTTAATCGCATCGTACAGGAAAATCATAAATGGATATTGAGGTGCCGCTAAGATCTCCTGGTGTTTCAGGGAAATCAAATAAAGGGGAGCTTCCTCAGAATCACTGGAGATCCTCCATTGGTTCTTGAATTCCTTCCAAGCCGGTTTACGCGCAGCATCGCTTGGAACTGATCCTAAGAAATTGTCTACGGACATCTACGTTCCGTAATATATATATATATATATATATATTGTTTTCTCGTTGTGGATGTCCTGAACTTGTGCTTGTGTTGTTGCTCAACCTGAAGTCCTCAGTGCGGGAAATATTTCTAGACGGTTCGGGCGTCTGTAAACGCGAGACACAATACGCGCTCTGAAAACAATATTACATTTGACACACGTTCAACGGTTTGCTGTGACTTTTTGAAAACGCATCTTTATGGTATTAGAGTTAATTTATTCGAATAGATAGGACCCCTTTTTTCCCCTTTGATCGTTACTGTTAACGGATTCTTGTTGTCCTGTGAATTTGAGTGGACTATTGGATGCTACTGACTGGCCTTGAATTCCGACGCTTTATTTTAATGGTCTAGTCCGCGCGGCTGGTGAGAATGGAATTTATCATTTGCGGGGAATAAAGCCAAGTCTTTTGAAATCCTTGCGAATACGTTACCGAAATGTAATGGTGAATTATTTTAATTTTCAAAATTGTAAAAACTGTGAACGCTCGAGGACGTAATTTCAGTATTGCGAATTTGACGAAGATGTTGGTGACTTGAACCCGCTAGTATGTCTGTCTCGGTCTTACGCACGAAAGCAGATATTAGTTTATCTCTGTCGCACTCGTGGCAAGTACAGAAGCTTGGAAATATTTGAAGGATGTCTTCACTTTTTTTTTTGGTTTATAACGTTAGCGTCTTGTCAATGAATGCCGGACGACTTTGCTAGTTTTTCGAATGTCAAATGATGCAAAATGATGGGTAATTGAAAAATATCCGTAATAACTCAAATTTGACTTGTAACAACAGAATGTAAAATACAGTGCAAGTTTAGGCACCTATAACAACGGCATACGAAAGTAATGATTAATTGACACCATTGACATTAATATTCAGAAGAATTTCCAGTATGAATTTGACTAAGGAAGTAGGTCAGCCACGTAGTGGCATTTGAATTTTTAAGGAAGACAAATGATAACTAATTCCTGGTTGAAGTTCAACAAACTTATCCAATGACGTAGGAATAACGAGAGATACAAGATACTTTCTAATAGTTCCTCTTAGAACTGATCCAACTGGATGACATTACGGCATGTAGCATTGCTTCTCTTTAATGCATCGATTATCGCACGAGTCAGTCTCGATTCTTGGATTATTAATTCAAATATCTTTTTTGCAAAGCAACGATGCAATATCTGAACATCCGGCCAATTAGTTGTTTTACACAACTATAATATTTAATGAAGAGCTCGTCGAATAGCTGAAAAAAATTATATACTTTAAATATAAGTATTAATTACTGTATATCATAATGAGGTTTACATTAAATTCATGAGTTCAGGAAGCTGATGTAACTTCTTTAATATGTATTAAGATCAAATGTGTAACAGTCTCTTGGAAAGTTATAGAAATTGGTCACGATGCCACGTAATACAATTAGTTGTACCAATAATTAATTGAAAAAAATATCGGCCATTAGATTTCTCGAAAAGGCAGAGAATAATCATCGATGCGTTCTCTAAAGCTGGTTTCACTTTCAGTAATTTCTGCACTGAACGGGATTCGCTATCCGGGAATGGTATGTTTGTAATTGCCTGGAAAAATATGTGCACATTGAAATCACGTGGGACTAATCTGTGAGAGCTTCGCGCGAAATTCACTCGTTGGGTACGCGTACGTCGTATGGAACTTTAAGAAGCCCCAAGATAATAAGAAAAATGACTGGAAAGGACGAGACTCAAAGCGAGAAAATAAGGAAGATGTTCAGTTGGAGTAATGGATTAACGAAGTAAGTAATTATACAAAAAAAATATAATTATTTATTAATTTATTCAAAATCATAAACAGTATCGGAAAATGATTCGATCGATTCCTTAATGTTAAATTTAATTATTAATAGTGCAATATGATATTTTATGGATCAGTGCATACGGCAAGTAAATTATAATTAAACTCTTTGGATTCCTGCTTAATGGCATGCTCTTGAGAAATACGCACTGAAAGCAGTTAGATGTTGAAACCAAGATAAAACGATCAAAGTTATTACGCAAGGGGGAGATTGAGTACAGTCTAGGGTTAATCTGGAGAATGTGTAAATTTTCCACGATATAAGAGTCCACGTTAATGTTTCTGAAACAACTTATGAGCTCATCAATTCAGATCCCGTTTCTGTGTTTATTATAATGGTAAAAGTGGTGAAAAAGGAAAATAAAACGAATTGAGAATAAGCAGTGATTAATAACACGACGAGTGATTAATGAATATTATACAGTGGAATTATATCTGTAACGTATAATAATTGTGGAATCGTCCTTGCCTGACAAAGTGTTATTCCGAGTTTTGTAACCTGTTACAAGGACGACTGGCAGAGCCCACCTCAAGAACGTGATCAGAGCATTGAATACAAGAATTCACAGCGAATACAGATCGTCGGTTTATGATAACTAATGTTCCGGGACCTGACAAGTATCTCACTGCGAAAGGCAAAAATATTCAAAAAACCATCCATACTGCATGCAAAGAAAGATCACTAAGTCAGTAGGATCATTAGTAAACATGTATAGTATACGTAAATCGTAAAAATTTTCCATTGACAAAGATCGAATACCATACAAGTGCGAAAACTTTAAGAACACTAAAGATATGCCAGAGAAGTTCAAAATTCCTAAATTCTAAACCAATTTCATAAAGTCCACGACTTCTATAGAATTAATAACAATCTGACTCTCAACGTATAAGCTCTTTTTTTTATATAAGCACGTTTTTTTAATGAGAAAAAAGAAACCAAGAATTCCTTTTTTCATTCCACCAATCAAATTCGTAAAATTAACTTATTATGGCGGCCGACCGGTGAACCCGGTTGACACCGCGCGTGAAAGTGGTCGGCAACAGCCGACAGCCAAGTAGCAACATCCACCGGTAAGCAGCTTGCATTGCTGGGTTCCTGGCATAGAGTGAAAGGCACGAATGCAGACAAAACCTGTACGCGTTGACTGGATCGTAAACCAACCGAAAAGATTCCGAACGCAGTTGGTTGGTTGTACGGGAGGAATCTGTTGGCGATAGTAGAACCAACTGCGATATAATACGTGTCCATACGCATATACATATCAATACGTATTCGTTCAACCTACGTATGAATGCCTGTACCAACTTATAGCTTGGGTTACTTTCCATCTTTGCAGTTTGCAATTTATCGAGTCTGGTCGAAGTTCGAGGTACGAGGTCGCTACTTCTACTAGTTTCACGATGCGGAATATTATGCACGTTTTATGCTGTATCACTGTGAATCCCAGTAGAGAAAATAAAAGCTGAGTATGCTCCTTTGACAGGGATATCCAGCGCCCCATCTTGAATAAACGCTAAGGACTCTCGTGGGCTGCGTATGGTAAACGAGAATACTTGTTGACTCCAGTGACCAAGCATCAGACGGGTTCCTGACCATTTCCTACCGAGGAGGTCATGCGTAACGTGGTAGCGTTGAACGGAGAATCTAAAAGGTGGCAGCACTATTCGAGATGACATACGTGTATCGAATATACATATTTGACTGAATTTAACGAAGCTTCTCCCACACTAGGAGTCATTATGGTTATGTTATTTTTGTGACTTTCATATACCTAAGTACGACTTTAGTTGAGTCTAAAAGTCCAGGATTTACGAATGTGACTCTTTGATGATTTGAGAGACACGTGAAACATTCTTCATTACGTAGGTATATTTAGATTGTAAATACGTCATAGATTCTTGAATATAAAAAAGTGCGATCTCTCGACTAGGAAATGAAGTAATATCGTAATAAATTATCAAGGTTTGATGGAACATTATTTTCATAACTTTACAAAATGTTCACTAGTGACCCGAAAATAAACGTTTTAATTTCTCTTTAATTTTGAACGCCCTAACGATTCGAAATGTCGTTATGTTGAACTCACTCTTTGCATATAAGAATAAGAGATCCTTTTGTTCCTGATATATTATCATTGCCATTGATATTAAATATCGATGATGGCTATCCGAGCGTTCTTCCTGGAATTTACATAACACATCGGATCGATCACTTTCACAATCTATACGAAATCTTCGTATTTTGCGATATCATTCGCGAATATTTAGTATCCCGTTATATTTCGTAATTTAATTTTCACGGGTCTTGTGTCATACTAAATAACTGGCATCCGCATTATTACAACTGTACCCTCATGATAATTATACCAAATCCTATATAAAGACATGGACATTATCTTGTAGCTTCGTAATCGAATCGACATTTAAAAGAGAATCCGCGACTTTCGCTTTTCCAAGAAGATCGCAAGCAACGGCAGAGGACACGCAATAACGTTGATACTGTCGGTAACCTAGATTTCTGTATCGACTTTCCATGCAGCTTGGAAGGACAGAAAATAATGAACGATGAACTCTTGGTACAATGAAAAATTTGCAAACCAATGATAAGCATACACAAACAATAGTTTTACAGTTGATTCTTACGGCAAGCCAGTCATTAGTAATTTGTCGGAGAGGAGGATGTGGATACCTAATTGAGCTCGTCTAATTGTACGCAATGAGATAGCGCAGGAAATCGTTTAACGATTTCAAAACGATTAACCAGAGCCAATTCGCTCGATGATTATCAATGACTGTAATCACCATTCTAATTAGCTCTTAAGGAAAGATGTGCGAATCCTAGATTTTAGACCTTTCCAATCAACCTGTGCCCAGTGTACCGAGCTGGAGGACATATCACATTTTAGAAAAGCACGTGCGCATTATATAAATAATATATATATATTCCTCTATTGAAACGTGGACTAAGAGCGTGCAAAATTATTTTGAACGCCATTGACCGAAGCTGTCACATTCGTATTCGCGTAATTCGGTGATTAGAATGCAATTCGTAACTCCATACTATGACAATGGGCGACCTCCCTGCCAGCGTTGACACTTATATTCCGTATATATTCAAGCGCAATTCTTTCGATGCTCAATAAAGGTCTAGAAGTCACGAAGGTAACTCGTCAAGCTTTTCCTACGGTTGACCCAAGGTCACTCAACGATTTGCGAATCAGTTAATAAGACAATTTCCAGTATCTTGACATCTTCGAAAAATGCCTTCATTAACCTCAAAAACCATTTCAAAGATCTTTACATACTACTGTCCATGTATCGCACAAAGATATCGTATACATAAATTCATGTATTATAAAGACTTATAATATTTTCTTTTCTCAATTTTCATATATATATTTTCCGACCTTCGTAAACCAACAAGTCAAGGACACTCGTTCGCCTCTTCGGTTCCTTCCATTGCATAAGCTTACTGCAAGAGGTAAGCGTGAAGTAGGTACTAGTCCCATTGGGTACAACGATACTGGGTCACTGGGATACTTTCCCCTCTTCAAGTATCGATAATAAGCAAGCACCTCGATTAGTTACTTGATCGATCGATCGTACTATCGATATGAGACTACCGTTCGAAGGTCGTATACGCCCGTAGTAAGGTATATATATAGGTATAAATATATACAGGTACATTAGCACTGATGAAATTATATAATTTTCGATTGGTAGATCCCCTAGAAATCTTTCAAACGTAGTAAAGATCGATGTTGAAACTGTTATAAACTCAACGGATTGGCCTCGAGCTCGGAAACTATCGAAATCGCATTCCTTCGCGAATACCAAAGTCATGTGGATGAACATTAACGCCACCGACGCTTTCCCTATCGATTCGATGGTCTTGCTGAAGAAAAGTCTTCCGTCAGCGATTATAGCCCGTGGATGTCACTTTGGCTTTATTTATCTTTGATTTACACTGATTCAGGATACAAGTGTATTTTTAGATCTCTACATATATAAGAACGTAGCGTAAACGTAATGGTTGAGTTAGGAGAATATCTTTGTCATTTATATTCCGTATACGTAAGCCATTCTCGTGAGGACGGTTCTTCGTGCAGAAATACAAAGGCTAGGGGAATATTTGAATTATACGAATTTTTTGCGAGTTCGTCTAAAAATATTCAGAAAACCTGCTGGAAACGTTATACGGACTTGCGAGTATTTCTTGTATGACTGTGGTAAGTTATCTGTGCAAATATGTATGGCTACCTGCTTAGCCTTTCTACGACCCCACTGTTGTAACTCTGAGCTTCGCGGGAGTCTGTCTTAGCGTTTTTAAGACTGGTTATTTTTTCGGAACGCAGAAACGACTTGCATACTGATAACATAGGTTGAATATACGTAATTCTTGATGCTCGGTATAAAAAATAATAATAACAACAATGCACGAATAATACGAACAGCTTGAAATTACGTTTTCCTTTATGAGATTTAGGAACGTTTATTTTATTAATTTTGTGTATCGTAGTATTAGGCCTTGGACTTGTATGATTTTATGGACATACGTCGCGTGAAATATTCACTGATTTTTTGGTAGATTTTGATCTTTGTGAGGTGTCTGCTAAATTTGCTATTGTTACGACAAACCAAAAATTGGCTGTGATCCTTGAACGGAAGCTTGATGCGCTCTTTTATTATAAGGCGTAAGACATAGTTATTTAACCCAGCCGATATTACGTCACTGAGTGTGGCCATCTTGCGCAATGATGGGGAAAGTGCGGAGTGTTCTGACCACCGTTATGGTCGCCACGTCTTGAGCTGAACTAAAACTGTCTATCTACTGTCTCGATCATTGGAAGCCATCTTGGATCCACAGGTTATACCGATTGTTTGACTATGTTAATGTACCTATATGGAATATTAATTTTCAAAAATAACAGTTCGTAAATATAATTAACAGTTTTTAATAGGGATTTTGTATTATTTTCTACGGCATTTAAAGAAAAACAAGGTTCTTTTATTCAGCGGTATTGGAGTTTCTATTATCGTACAACTTGCATATCGAAGTTAGAAAAAATTAAATATTCAGATTTCGATGCATAGCATGAATTGCCGGTCAGTTGATTTGCACATGATAGTAATGGCTGTTGATATGGATACTTGTGGACGTTAACCGTGATACAAAAAAATGATAATACATGATGTTTTTTATCAAAGAAATATCTAGCGCCCTCAGAAATAAACTATTTACGATCATGCAGACGTTTCTTTTAACCATTGGCTGTTTAATTAGACATGTCAAATGACGCCTGATGTATATTCTGACGTATGACGTCTCCTTCACCTTAAGCACTCGGTTGAAAATAATAAATTGAAAGAGAAGCTAAATGATGTTTAATCGTACGGTAAGAATTATGTCGGGTCAAAATAAGGGGAAAAAAGAAAATTATTTAACTTTTAAAATTTCCAAAATTTACTGACACTCGAACAAGCAGATTTTATACGATGCATTGCAAAAAGTTTATCGCGTACGATATCATGAAATTCTGAGGAGAAATCGCAGATTTCTCCTGTGTGTTTTTGGAAATTTACATGCTGATTTTAAAAATAGAGAAGACACTCGACTCTCGTCTCGTTTAAATATATTCAGACATATGTACGCTGTTCGCCACTAATTATTAACTATTCAAAAATTTCGTTTCTCGCCTCGATACTGGTCCATTGAAATTTTAATTTGTTCTCTGAGTCCTAGTGACGTCACGTTAATTCGTCATGTCGTACTTGCTGACGTGAGCCGAGGTGACCCCAGACGTCATGACCGCCGTGTATAAATTTGAATATTTCTTTGATCTTCACAGACAGATTACAAGTGTCTCTGTGTACCATTTTTGAAAAGGAGAACTATCGAAAATTCCGACGTCGGGTAACGCGACAAGTGATTTTGAAAATTATGCTTGACATACATTAACACAGCAGACATTGATGGGCATGCATTGAAATTCAATGTTAACGCCATTTATTAATTTTCGCCAATGTAAAACATTACTATTGACCATGGTCATGATTATTTTTAACTAATTCGAACCTGTGCGTACCACTGTACTTTACTGTGACGAACCGCGAAATCATTTCAGTTCTTTGCCTATGACTTTTTATCATTCGCAATAACGTACACGTTATTACGTTTATGATGAACAAAAAATAATGCCGGTAACATACGTGCCGTTACGCGGCACTGAGTATTACTTGATATAATCAAAATTAGTCTCAATTTATTTGTCAAGGGAAACACGATGACGAGGACGTTCGACGGACGTTGTTTTTCAAAATACCGCGGATGATCGTAATGCTACGATAATTAAATTTCTGGTTAAAAAAGTTGCCTGACCTCCAAAATTTAGTCACTATAACAATTCACGATAATCGGAATTAAACAAACTTTTTGCTATACGATCACGTGTCAGTTAATCAATTCCTCGTTGAACGTATTACAATTTTTTTATCGTATAAGATAATAGAAATTCTTGATAAGAAAAATCGTATGACGTACATACGTTTATTTCAAGAGTTCACAAGTCGTATATGTATGGCAAAGTCCCGAAGACGCGGTCATTGAAATCACCAATGACCAGCAATATCCGTGTGGTTTAAACGCACGCATATCAATAGTCCTTAGTTTCTAACAATAATTAATCAACAGTCAACGCGAGATCGTAATTCATTTACGGTAGATAAATCGGCATTTATTATATAGAGGAGTATTTTTTGCACCGTATAAAGCAACGCGTGCGTAAAGACATTAGTTCTGGTGACGTTAACGCGACGAATGTCGTTATTAAAAATAATAATAAAATTATAACGTCACATTATAACCGTAAATATACCGGAAGTTAACGTCAGTCGAATAAAAAAGATATGTACCTGATTCCTTATATTTTTTAAACGCCATTTCAGATTTCAGATTACTATATATATATATATATACATATATATATATATATTGATCCGAGCTTTATTTTGACTGAACGTTACTGCGTCAGCGTGAAGAAATTGCAGGCGGAATTCGATCGTGGAATTTTTAAAACAATAGATCCTTTGTTTGCGTCGGTAAGGCAGACGGGATTACTAGTCCGCTGAGTCAAATGTCTACGGCGTTAAAGTATGTAATTCGATTAACGCACATAAGGAAATGTTAGCAGCTCACAGCTTGAGAATTCTCAGCTGGTATCTTGAAACAATTGAATTAGCCGGTACGTGGGGATGTACATACATTGTTGGTGGGATTCGACAGAAAGTTATTTCTTCATTTTGTAAAGTCGTAAAGCATTTTACTTTTACTCGTACTTTTACTTTCACGGGTATAAACGATATTGCGTTACCCAGGATCATTCCTTGAATTTGGCAATTATCTAATTTTAGTTCTTGACCTATTTCCGGGTTCGGTATATCCTTCGAATTCGAAGGATTTCTGGTACAGATAACATAAGCGTCGTGTTACATGCAAATTGTCAAATACAAAGGGATGGAAAATCAACGTGGCTGATAGCGAAGGACGTTATCTAGACGTTGCAAGAAAGTTACGTCAGTTGGTAGCCAAAGGATTGCCAAACTCGTATACGAGTAGCATTGCAGCTTCAACGGGTGTCTTATGGCTCTGGTAACCTTGACTCGTGCTGAAATCGTCGCACGTAGTACAGTAATTGGCATTGAAACACCGACAATTTCAACAGCATTGATCATCAACACCTTTTCGTGTTGATCAAGACCTGCTTAACCTGCACTCTCTAGTTTCTCTTTTGACACCCGAATAAACACTACGATACAACATTTTAATTATTCCTGTCTCTGAAATATTGTCAACAAACACTCGTTACAGTATCTCCTATCCGTAACAATGCAAAAGCGTGACCCCAAAAAAACTTACATTCACGATACAACACTCAAAATTCAAATAGGTGTATAATGAATTAAAAGTAAAATTATTCAGAAAATGGACTTTCCGTTAAATATTTTTTTAACGTCATTCAAAGAAACCGTATAGCAGACTCAATGAATTTGGAAGATCCTGAGATCTTATAAGTCGAGCGTCGTAGACTTTATAGCTATGGCGAAGGAAATGCTAAGGCTCAGACCATATGGGACTCAAAAGGTATAGAAGTGGAGGTGGAAGTTCATGAGGAAAAGGTGGAGGCTTAGGAATAGTTGGAGGGAGAATACACAACGAGGCTATAGCTTGACGGACCTGGTGAGTCGGTTCTCGTTGGTCAGTCTTGCGGCAGGACTCGAAAGTAGAAGAGGGCCTCTTTCGCGATCTTTATTTGGCTCTACGTTTCTCTCTTCGCCTGTCCGTCCGTCGGTAAACACGACTTTTGTACACGTTGCAAGGAAACTCATACGGAAGAGGCAGGTCGTGTCTCTTACGATTAATACGGCTGTACGGTAATACGGCTCGATTGTGTGTGCTGTGACGTTATAATAATCCATGGTGCGTTCTATTTGGAATCATCATTCAATGACGTTCACTGGACGGGATTACACTTAGTTCGTTGATACGAGCAGAAGGAGCGACTCCAATTTTGAGGAAAATCATACTGATTGCGCTTTGCGAAACGTCAAAAGGGGTGCGGGGTGCAACCTTTTTATCTACAATTGTACGCGTATGTATTTGCAGATTTATGTGTATTGGGAATATTTTTTGAAGTTTTTGTGAAGAATCGAGAAGTTGAAGAATCGAGTGAATATTAATATTTATGGTATACTCAGGAATTTTATGTACAGGGTATTGTATAGTAGGATAGGTATTTTGTCTGTACGATATAATTATGTTATCGACTGTCTGTCAGATGTGACAATGTAATTTGAATGATAAGTAGTTAAGTCTCGTGAGAATTTATCTTAGTGGATAAAATGTCCGTCGTACTTTATTATTCATTATATTGAATGATTTAACGGTTTCCGCGAAAAGCTTTCAGGTACTTATGGATATTTATTACAGTTATGTATACGTGTATACGAAGGTCTGACATGACGTAGGTGTTAGAATTGTGGAAATTGGAACGTTGAGGGAACCAGTGTGGAGAACTTGAGGAACGTTGAGAAATGGACCGGCAAGTTTTACAGTAACGGAATGACTTGATTCGACAGGAATAACTAGCGCGAATCAAATTTACAGATTTTCTCAAATAATTAGACAGGAATTCCTGTATGGCATTGAAAATAGTATAACAATTATTATATTAATTTAGTACCCAATGACTATTTCTTGTTTCGTTTATGTACATTTCCACATAGTACTCAGAAATCCTATATGCTATATTAACAGGTAGACGGGTGTGCAAGACAGCGGGAAAACAATTTCGTAAAGAAATCGCCTCACGATAGTCTGACACGGCGTGAAAGACCGAGAGAAATATACTTTCTAGACGGCACAAAGGAAAATGCAAGTTAGCACGAGACAGTAAAAGTATCGTCCATTAGCGCTGGTCTCGTCACCTCTTATAATTGAGTCAATAATTCCGCCGCGACCTTCGGAAACGTTATCTCAAATCCGCAAAATCTTACATTTCTACTATTAGATTCGACCTGAAATCCTTAATTAATCGAATGAAAATTTTAAGTTATAGTAAATATCGTTTATCGAAAAAGGAAAATTTAACATCAGTCATTAGCTTGGATCCTTCAATAAAAGTTCTTGTACAGCTGCATTTGAATTTGGCGCCTCGAACCGTGAAATTGAACCCTAGTGTCTACAAGGCGACTGGAGATCGATCGTTGACCAGTATTTTCACAAATTAGGTAACTATTTCTGTGGCAATCGCGGAAGAGCTTGGCTATAAAATAAATATGAATTTACAACAAACCCGTGAAACGCTGCTTATAAATGATGAATCTAACTGGAAAAACATGCTTCGTCCATTTTGCTGTTAATTCAACTATGATCAATATTTCTCATGTGCTTAATGATCCATGGAAATTATTATTTTATTGGGGAAATATTACTGCCAGTGCCATTAGTCAGTACTTCAAAGAAAACTGGAACATAAACTTTATCGACTGTATATACTATACGCGACAGTAATTCACTGGACAGTCGACGGTTTATAATAAACGTAACTGACAATCCATAACAGTCCTTAGAAAGTAAGACGAACAGCCAACTGGTCGATACGTGGTTACGTTCTTCGTGAATAGCAGGAACGTCGCTAAGGTTGACATTCCTCATTTTGGCTGTTAGTGTCTAAGCGTGCACAAGTGAAGAAGTTAGAAATTTTTGATCGATGCTAATCGCCATATTACGAAAGGTTGATTTTCGAGTAAAAAAATTATTAAATATCGTGAGTTTTATATTAGCTACAGAAAACGACACTATTCACGTCTGATGCTTCGTTTGACCTCATTTTTCTTCACAATTGATTGACGGCTTGACAGAAAGTGCGGTTAACCTCTTAAGTCTAGCAATAAGAATTTTGCTCGCGTACACAAAAAAAATATCAAAATCTAAAATGCGTGTATACGGATTACAAATCTCATGCGATTTTATAATACGCATAATCGATAATCTCTCAATGCCTTCTTGTACCCTTTATTTATGTCTCATGTTAGATATTTCGTAAAAGCCACGCAACCAAAGTTTCGAAAGAAAAACTTTATTTCAGCCATAACCACAAAATGAGATGTCTTCGGAGCGTAATGAAGTGGCCTATAAAATAATACCCGGATGTATTACTACTTGATATGTAATTCTCATTAGAAGAGAAAAAAATAAAAAATCGACTAATCATCAACACGGTCAGTTTATCATAAAATTGATTCTCGTGAAACGAATCGCAAAAGCTTCACGATGGAAAATCACATCCTTTGCTTTTCTCTTCTCGTTAATTCAAGAGTTAACCATACCGATGCAAACAACGTTTTATTTGAATTAAAAATAAAATATTTTCACCACAATAATCGAATTTGACTCAAAGAAATTGTCCAGGCTTGTGACGTAAGTAGTAAGATTTTAATTACGCTCACAAAAATCATACCGTCTGACTTTCCCCGTGGGTAAACATTCTTCCTTGATGTAACTGTCGTCCCGGATAATTCCAGTGGGTTATGAGTCGAGTCGAGAATCTTTGGTCATAATCTAATGCACGATTGTGTGTTACGCGTAGAGTCGGGAGACGGTCGAAACTTTTCCTGAAGGTGGTACCACGAAATGTCTGGTTAAGAAGTTTTTAGTAGGTCAGCTGGTTATACGGGACGAAACTATGACGTAAACATGACTGACCGGTATTCGGGATGCACGATTTTGATACCAACCACAAGGGGCCAACCCACGTAGATACATAATATGTAGATATTGCTTTTTTTTCCTATGACCTAGAGACTGTAATTCGGGAATTTCATAACAGTCAGATAAAAATATACAGATTGAGTTGTTATATCAATCATTTTTTCTATCTTACATGATTTTGTGGAATCTTCCGCTGTATGAAATCACATACTATTCCATGGTAGTCATTGGTCTTGTGTAGATGTCATTTTATACTACGAGGCAGAACTTGATTTCTTGACCAACTTACACGGCATAAATAATTAGGATTTTTTTATTGACTTGCGCAATTGCTCTCGCTTCTCATATACGCGCAGGTGTGTTATGTTTAAAGTGACTTGGATTGCAGTTTATCCACGAGGAATGATATTTAGAAAGGACTTTTGATACTAATTTTTCTACACAGTGCGTAATTTATTAATGGGGATCAGAAAGTATCTGTGGAAAATGTAATTTGAAAGGAAAGTAAGATTTAATTAAATATTGCAATGCACTTACGGATATATAAGGTTATTCCGGAACATTGCACCGAGTGAAGTTAGCTCGTTCATTCGAATCGGTGGTACAATAGTCTCCTGAATAGGTCTCTGTAGGTATGATAAATTTTTCAATAAAAATATGCGACTAGAACTGACAATATAATATAACAGTATATTGTTATTAGGTTATATTTTATTTCTTGAAATCTCTTTAATCACTATTTTATTGGTCAAAAGAAATATCGCTGGCCTTCGCGTTAGATTAATTCACGTGGAGTGGCGTATAGATATTTTATCGTAACCACCATGACACTCATTTGGCATTGGCAATGCTAAGGATACCAGAGTGACCAAGTATACAAATATAATAAAAAATAAATCTGGACATTCTCGGGTTTTTCCTAAGCTCGAAGGGAACACTGTGAGTCAGATATTTCTCAACAGGTTATTGTATTATAATTGACTACAGAGTAAATATCACATTTGAAGTAGAGTTTCGGCGTAAGACTACTTGATCGGTAACGAAGTTATTAATTGCTAAATTTCATGGCCAAAAGGGTAAATCAAAGGGGAATATTCCATTCGATGCAAATGTCCTGTTAAACTATTAAAGAAAATAAAAGTAAATAATAAATAGTTAAACCTAATAGCCATAGGTGTCAATGCAGTATTCCACAATGGCCGACACCTTTATAAAATTCGACTTGACCATGGCCCATTAAAAACAAGGAATAACTCAAGCTAGTCTTTCCACATGTGTCTGGGAGTCAAGTAAGCGCGTGTCGTCGTATTCCGAGGCGGAATGCTGAATTATCTTGCGCAATCTACACCATCAAGCATTACGCGGCCATCTTGGATTTCGAATTTCGAATACTAAGCATCATTACGTACAGCACCATTAATATTGGCAAATATGATGTACCCTGATGGTATTATGCCATTCATGTAATCCGAACGCACAAACCGCATCGATACCCAACTGATTTCGTTATGTGATTTCGTCGAAATGCACTTTACGAGACGGCTTATCAAAATTCACTCACCTATGCGCTGCAAAGGTGAAATTTAAATAATAACATATTTTATGATCGAGAAGTAGTGGTAAGGAGCTGCTATTTGGCTGAATTTAATTATCGAAGGATATGGGTGATATTGGTCGTCAACAAGAACGAAGTCATCGAATTTCCTGTAGTCAAGCTTCGAGAAAACAATGTCTCGTTCCCACTTATTTAGCATTAGCGGAATGACATCATTGTGATGTTACTTACTCCGGTAATTAATCAATATCGTAACTATCGATTACGCCAAGTATAAATTTACCAGTCTCTTACTTCTATAGAATCTTTCCTTGCAATCATCCGTGAATATGAATTTTCTTTCGTGTAACGAGAGGGAAGCAGAGATGACGTAATTTTCCGGAAACTGTGCTGCTTCCATTGGTTCATTTTTTTTACCAAAGAACGAAGTTGATTAATTGGTAAATAATTCGATCGGATTCGCCAGATCTAACAATCATTTCGCAAAACTTCTTAACGCGGACATTTTCACTTTTATCCTTTTTTATGTCTCTCGCGTCACTTTTATTTCTCTCGTAACGGAAATTGCTAAATTGTTTCCTTTGGTTTCGGTCTCTTCCCAGAAAAGACGTTACACCGGACGTCGAGGGCTTTGACACGGATACATTTTGGCGGTAAATACAAAATCTTAAGCACCGACGTAAATATGAAGGAAACTGTCATCCGGATGATTCATGAGGAATTTTTAAAGAGAAAATAATCTTTTATAATTTCTAGATATTTTTTCTTTTTTTTTCCTACTATTTAACAACAACTCTACCATTTATCAACTCGAACGAAGCGTATAATGTCTATCGCGTGGAAGCGTGAAAATAATATGAGTCCGCGATCTTGATGCACTGTTAAGGATAATAGATAGCAATGGTGTAACACGCGATGACTAACGATATATTGCGTGTACACTAAAGACTATGCTAATTTTTAATTTTTATACTGATTCTTTTACATTATTCAATATATTATCATGTTGGATCACATAGAAATTTCGAGGAAAAATCTTAATATCTCTTACGCCGGTATCTATGTACCAAAATACATAAAAATATTCCTACACCTAGTACAAAATTCCCTAGAATTTTCTTACTAGAAAACCATCATATATATCGTCTCTTATTGGACATGCATAGCTACGCTACATATACCGCCATAATACACTCAGCATGTGCTCCCGTATGTGAACTGGTTGCCCAATGAAACTGCTAAGCGTCAGCGAAAAGAAAGCCGCGAGTTTACGTAACAGTCTTTGCTGACTCCTTCTGCCAGCGTGCAATCCAGAATAAACGGCCGGCTGCAGGCGAGATTCCTTTGAATCCTATACAATTCCAATAGAAAATATTTGATACGTTAAGCTGAATTTTTAGTTGAAGAATTTAGCACTGAAAAACTTTTTCTTCAGGGGTTACTAAATTTTACCTTACGGTTATATAGTAATGTATGATCGAACTTTTTATTACTGTACAGCACAGTCCATGACGAATTTATATTATCATTTATTCATATGTCTTCCATAATGTAACGGTCAATCGATTTGTATCCCCTTTGTCATTTGCACAGTTAAAAATACGATTTCCGTATATTTCTCGAGCCTTTTCATTGTCCTATAAAATTTCTTAGTGGCTTTATATTATTATTATTTTTTTCGCGTGCCTACAATCATATGTGTATCTGTCCATGTATATTTATGAGATTCCATTCGCATAAAGGTAGACTCACATGCTCGCCCCTAGTACATGATGCATACTTGACATATATTAGAATGCATGGGATGTCTTACTTGGCAAGGCGTAACATTTTTATGATATTCAAGTTTTCGAAAAGACATTGTGTATTCGTACTTGAGAAATTCACAGATTGTACAATTGTGACGTTTTTGTTAGAAGTACTCGTATAATTGACTATGGACCGTATATCGGTAATAGATTTTGTAGGGGCCACCTTCCTACGACCTTTAACGCAAATGAGTCACCTAGACTGGATCTTTTACCTGTGGAATGGCTGTAGACGATTTTTGAATAAATTTTGAAAAAAGCATTTAATATTAATTTTATACAATGTCAAGTCCGACTTGTGTCTCGAGAGGAAGTCGAGTGGGGATTTAATGTTTATCGCTGCGATTGTTCCTTAAATAGTTATGCCAGTTACATTTTTATTGAAGTAAATTAGATTTAGGCAGATTTATTGGATTATTGGTCCGTGATTTGATTTGTAATTCTTGGATTTCCTTTGTTCTCTTTTTCAGCGACATCACTACGGGAGTCGACGGTGTACTTGGTAATTCAAATTCAATCCACACTATGCAAACTACGGAAAACGAAATGGACGGCACTATAACGCCTAATGCAGTTCTTGCAACTCCTGGACTGAATAATCAAGCCTGGAATCGTCAACAAGCCGTGAGCGTCAGGCACGCCTTTAAGACTTATGGCAGTAGCAAGAATCCAAATCATGTTATACAAAATCTTAGTATGACAGTAGCCAAAGGATCTATGTAAGTACATATTAGATATTCAAGCTTGTTCCATTGTATTCAGGGATCGTTAAGCGGTTGGCGGTGATGTAAAATTAAATATTTTTCAACAACGAAACATGAAATATGAATAGGATTTTACGGGAAATCATTAACCGTTTGTACATTTTTCTCATTAGTTAATGGAAAATTATCTTTGGTATTTGTTGCTTTCGCACTTTTTTTACATCTCTTTCGCAATTTATGCGTAAATACGAGGATGATGTGTACGCATGGAGATGACATGAATACGCAAATTTTCAAATGTACTCGACGCTTCATGGACGTCACGTTCTGGGAAATAATAAGGATCTTGGAACGGAGTGTAGTCGGGTTTAAATTTTCAAAAAGAAATATCTGCAATAGTGGATATAAGCTGGAGTTTACATAAAATATACTGGCTAAACCGGTAATACTGTTTGTTAGCAAAATACCCAAAATGAAAGCATCCTTGCTCCAAAGAATATTTTTCATTAGCGTATTAATTATTTTCCTGCAAAATCTTCCGACGACTCTTTTTTAAATTCTCATGAGAGATTTGAAATGCCGGCTATATTTATATCACAGCCTCCAATGAGATTCATTCTCCTTCATATAGTTGTGGCTCTCTCAATAAAATTATGCTTTATAACGTTGCGTCTATATTCGTAAATCCTGATTGTAGATAAATAAAAAATTTATAAATTATGATAATTCAAATTCCAATCAGCAAATTCGCATTGGTAGAACACGTACCTAAGTCGTATCCTGCTTCAATGTTTTGCCCGGAAAACAAGTTTTTAAAAGCGCAAAAAAAATTTTTTTTACTTGTAAAAATGAATCAACGCCGACGATCGCAATCAATGGAACTAATTATCGATTGAAACAAATAATATTTGTTCAAGCCATATAAAGTCGAACGAGAACTCATCGATAACTACCGGATAAATTGATTGATAGGAAATCACATAAAAAGCTTCAATTAGAATATTTAAAGTCGATCGAATGATTTACACTTGTTATAGATCCAATCATCTCGTGCATGAAGATAAAAAATTGTCTGACGTTCCAAGTAGATAAATGTGCAGTTACCTTGATGAGCGTTATTTGCATTTCCTTGAATTTTACCTTGAACTGTACAATTTTTCTTTGTATCACGATAATTCGCCAAGAATCGCACGCACCTGTCATCATCATCGTAATATTATTTTCCTTCGAGATGATGATCCTGTTGGACAAAAAAAAATATCTATGGAGTTACGTGCAAATTATTAAGTACCGGATTCGTGCACCTCGTATGGACTGTCAATCTCCATGTTTGGGCTTATGACATAATCGGTACGGTCGTGCCTAATTGGATTAACAAGCTCGTGTAACAACTAATAATAATTCAATTGATGATAAAGTTGATAAACTCAATTGTCAGCCAATCAAGACTACACTTACAATCGGCAATATCAATAAAATATATCTATCCATTAAAACAATACAGATTGACATCTTATTAATCATACAAAAAAATTATTAGCAATCGTATAAAAAATAATCGTGAAAGACCTATCACAATTTGATGTCGTGATTAAAATTTCTAAGTCAGTGCAAGCGTACGATCCACGAAATATTGTCTGAGTGCACGTGCACCTATATTCACGTTACAAAGGAAAAATATCCCCGAGCAATTTGCCTTCCCTTTTGGTAACTATCGACACTGACACGTGTTAACTTTGTACCCTGGCGTGACTCAATTGGAAAGCCGGACATGTTTTCGGTAGTAAGGTGGAAATTTCTTGGCGAACATTATTTTTAGTCTCAAGAAACGTGTCGAAACTTTTTGGTACTTCTTATATAATTACCCAAGCGGCACTCGTGTACATCTACACTGTAAATATGCACGAGTCTTTTCTCCTCTTGCCTTTCTATACGCACGCCGAAACGCCTACATTTACAACAGCAGAGTTTCTGTATCTACAACGCGTAGTTTGAGAATACTTGTAAAAAATTTATCAATCGCTTTCGCCAGCTCGTACTTACTCGTACGTCACGTGGTGGCATTTACGATCGATCTAGCTAATAGACACGATGCATTTAGTCGTACGAATACCAAAGTACGATGATTACCAAGGAAATGTAAAAAATTTTGAAATTCATCACGGAATTTTTTTGACCAATTACGAAGTCATAATTTTAAATTTTACTGAACGCAAACGAGAGTAGACCTTCGCGAGATCACTTTCATTTTTGCCAGACCAACCGAAAGAGAACGCCTTTCCCGTAGTAGCGATTACTGGTCACTACAACTTCGATTACGTCAGGAACATTTCTCCCAAGATACTTCGCGTACACCTGAGTATCGGATGCTGAACAAAGACGGAAATGATCGAATTTATGATTAAACGTGACTGTCGGTATCAGCGGGTGGTGCGAATTTTTTTTCAGCGATTCTTTGTTACCCGAAGCACATTGCAAATTCGTATTGAACGTCAATCTCCATTTAGTTTGTATATCATTGTCTGTTACGTGTACCGTCATTATACGAATTTAAGATAATTTCGAAATCGCCCCAAAAAATAGTGGACGTTCGCAAATCACAAAGGGGCACGTAAAATCAACGCTCTTTTGCAAACCGGAAGTCGCGATGGACGATCCAGACGCAAACAAGACGGTTATGAATTTTGGAGAAATCGACAGAGGATGCGCATAATGCGTTGTTTCGTTTAATTTCCAAGAGAATATTTTCTTGTAAATTTCGCAAGCTCTCGGGTAACCTCGTCCGTAACGTCCTTAGAGAACGGTACCTGGTTATTTTCTCCGGCGTAATATATTTACTACGTGACGTCTTGATAGGAATTCTTGGCTTGTCGGTAATTGTCATTATACGGAAGGTTAGATGGCAACATAGTACTATTAAGATTTTTTACGCTTTCTTCAAAAACACGGTTCAATAGATACTTTCGCATCAATGGTTTATGATAGCAAGGAGTCCTTGTCGATGTCATTTCCAAAAATGAATTATGCAATTTTCAATTATGTAACGTGACGTCATTCTCACTAACATATATTTTTTTTGACTTTCCTTCAACAGATATGGTCTCTTGGGTGCTAGTGGTTGTGGAAAAACAACCCTTCTGTCATGCATCGTCGGACGAAGACGCCTGAACTCTGGAGAGATTTGGGTACTTGGTGGCAAACCGGGTACGAAGGGTTCTGGAGTTCCTGGCAAAAGGGTTGGATATATGCCCCAGGAAATAGCCCTCTACGGAGAGTTCACCATCAGAGAGACTATGATGTACTTTGGCTGGATCTTCGGCATGGGCACTGCTGAGATTGTTGACCGACTTCGATTTTTACTGCAATTTTTAGATTTGCCATCTCAAAATCGAATGGTGAAAAATCTTAGGTGAGACTCCGAAAACAATTATAGATCAGAGATTTATTTAATTCGTAAAAGTTACTTTGCATTTTGCCAATTCATTCGGATGATCCTCGATGACTTGACGTCATCGGATTGATCAGTTCGTTTGTATTTTCAACTTAATTTCATCTTTATTGTCTGTTTATCTATTGATTATATATTATACTTGAATTCAGATTGTCCATGTAAAATGCATTTTCTTCCGAAGGGATAAAGTGCAGTGTTGAATAAATTTTTGCTTGCAAATTCAGCGGAGGCCAACAGAGGAGAGTCTCCTTTGCAGTGGCACTCATGCACGACCCGGAACTTCTAATTCTGGACGAACCTACTGTCGGCGTGGATCCCTTGTTGAGGCAAAGGTGAGTCATTTTTTCAGCTATTTATATAGATAACATAATCGCGTTAACGTACCTGACTAATTATCGCGTGCAAGAATCATTTAAATATTCGAAAACATGAGTCTGGGTCTTAGATGCTAAGGTTCCATTGGGAACTTTGGACATCGCAAGATGGTTGCTGGTCTCTCTCGACCACGTCTTGTTGAACTATTTTTGTCTGATCGACCGCGAGGAAAACCAGTTTTACAAATAAACACGTATGGAAAAATGAGGGCTATTATACCAAGACATGATTTTATGAATTTTAAACAAAGGAAATAGAAAGGAAAGAGGTATTACTCTTCCGGTGAATATTCATATACTGAACGAATTAGCACTACTTAGGTGATTTTATGAGAATGATAGAGACTGGAATATATGAGCATTCTTAATCATCTACATGTCCAGCTTATCGATTCGGCCAGTTATTTTCCTGGAAACTAGAAAATTTTTCCAAATCACGGATTTCCAAAGGTAGATTAGTAATTGTACGTTAATTGTGATTCCCTTGGAAAATAACATAAAAATAGATGTTTTGGAAGGTCTGTTTTTCCAATTCTACCTGGTCTCGTATTTTTACTGACCTTCGTATATTCACTGTGGAAATTATTGTGAATGGAGTATAGATGGAAAGTCACGCAATGTAAAAATTTCATGAAACTCGTAGGCTAAATAATCAATTAAAATTTTTCCACTCGAATAATATTAAATAAACTGACTTGCATTTTCGTCTATTGCTTTACATCGACTGTAATAATATTTGCAGCAATAATTTTCTCTTTTATATCTAATAGACTTATAGCTTCCTTTGTCCAAGTATCAGGACCCACGAAATCTTTAAATATTTAATTAGTCACTCGGATATAATAGATCGCCCGACGCTTCTCATTAATGTTCATCGATTCTTATAATTTTAACGTGTTCCGCGGAATTCAAAAATGGTTTAATATTCCATGATAAATTTACATACGTTAAACATGCCAATCTTTGCGGAATCTTTAAAATCATCAAAACTGTCATTCTTAGATGGTCACGTGGGCTATTTTACGTTCCGGTTATAATTCAACTGTTTGAATGTTTATCGATCAAAATTAAAAATAAAAGAATTTTTAATCACCACTATGTTGTAAAATTTTCTAATTCCCGAATTCGGACAATTATTTGTTGTATGAAAACAATGTTTAATACCTTTCAAGTTCGCTAAAGCTATTTAATTGTCATATTCTTTGATTGGGTAGTTATTGGCTCCACGCGACTTGTTATGTCTACGGGATCACGTGAACTCTTAAAGATTAATCAAGTTCAAAAGTATCATTCTAACACAATACAGATCAGGGATACAAGGGATAATCGTTCGGTAATTTTTTCGCATCGAACGAAAAAACGTTACTGTTGCGTCAGATAAGATATAACGCACGAGGCACGCAAATTGCTAGTTTTTAACACAAGATCGTTCGGTGTCAAGGTGCAAGTATTGCTAAGCTTGAAAAAGCCGCTTTGCGTATAAAGTCTCATAAATAATGCATCAATATCGTCGCCAGGACATTTCAGCGCGGAACTTTTTCGAACAGATACCGTCGATAGTTTTTCATTTTTCAATCAAGATAATTGGCCACGTTCAGATTTATTTTTACAACAATATCACCTATATTTCTTATTGTACGATTCCAGTATCTGGAATCACTTGGTCCAAATCACCAAAGACGGCAATAAGACAGTCATTATCACAACGCATTACATTGAGGAGGCTCGACAAGCTCACACGGTAAGTTTTTTATTCCTTTATTAGCCATCCTGATTGAGAAAAAAAATAATATTAGTCTAATGGAATGTCTAAAAGAAATAACTAAATTTATCCAGTGGCACTGTACTAAATGAGATATCTGCTAAAAGGTGAAAAGTTAATGTGAAGCATTACATGACACTAACGCTTGTCCAATATAATGCCAAATTTTCGTAGCCAATAATTAAAATATAAAATTACTAGAGATAATTTTTCAGAATATCTTTTAGCAAACTATTAAATACAAGATTGGAAGATTCCGGTTTATATTTATTGGACACTGGTTGATTTGTAACAATAACCTGCAAAAATTTCTGCTCCGTTGATTGTACGATAAAAAATATTGAATGGCAAAGTGCATGAAATTCTCTGGCTGTGTTAAGTTTACCGTTTTACCTTTCGCTTTTTTGTTCCCTCTCAATGGTGAACGAACGCAGCTCGGTACCGGCTTACGTAGGACGGTACCGGTTAGCTCGATTCGATATCGTTGCATACCTGTGCCGAGTGCATTTTACTTCTTTTATCGCTAAAACTGCACATGCGAGAACGATTCTCTGCTGTAGCCAGTAATATCCAATACGGCGTAAATTTCTGTATCGGATGAAATATTATCATTTCAGATTGGTTTAATGAGGAGTGGACGATTATTAGCTGAGGAGTCACCCAGGGCTCTTCTTACCATGTACAACTGCCCATCCCTTGAGGATGTCTTCTTAAAACTCTCCAGGAAGCAGGGACAATATGCACAACCCACCACGGAATTAAATATCTCAAATAATATCAGTTTGGTAAGCATAAATATATATCTGGGTGTCAAACAAAGAGATATACTTGATAAATTTCATTTGATAACGTTTATCAGTCAGGAACTTAACAGTTCCGTGACTTTATTAGTTAGACTCTAGTTTTCTTTTTTTTTATTTCTTTTTACCCTTCAAGCGGTCACCGATACTTGTCTACGAATTTCCAAGTCAGTATGTGGCTTCCAAGTGTACTTATTCCAGGAATCATTTATTAACAGGCATCCTTAAACTGGGGCAAGAAAGACGAATCGGTGTACGTGACTGATGAGTCCGGAGTAGTCGGCCTTAACTTTCATCAGAGTAAAGAAGTTCTCATCCATGACACGACGAATGGCGTTGGCAGCCATTACGACGTAAGAACATCCTGAGTTTCATTGCGACCCCAGGAAAGCTTGTCGTCCCGTTCGAAATTATTCTCACCTAAATCCATGTTTTTTTTTTCTTTCTTTCGGATCATCATGTAGCTCAACGGGAAACCATTGCCAGGCGTCAAGGGGGAATCTTCGTCCGTGGAGTGTGAAGATTGCGGTGACTGCTCGGATTGCTATAAAATAACCAGTCCTGGGAAAATGCGGGCGCTGTTGCAAAAAAACTTTTTGCGCATGTGGAGAAACGTTGGGTTAGTAGCGAAGGATTAGATTATTTTTTTTTCCATCGTAAACCATACTATTTTAGGATTATGTCAGTCGTACAGATGTTGCGGTCATTGGAATATATTTCATTTCGCGTACTCTTATTTTCCTATATGGGAAATCTTGTAGGAATGTCATGTACGCGAATACGTGTGTGATTTTGTTAGACGCATCTACGCGTCTTACCAATGAACGTGACTATTGTATATTTATATTATCTTCACTGCGTAGTATTTTACCTTCATACGTAACGAACCTATCGTCTTATCACGTTACAGAGTGATGCTCTTCATCTTTGCTCTGCCGGTCATGCAGGTCATCCTTTTCTGTCTTGCTATTGGACGAGACCCAACTGGACTAAAATTAGCCATTGTCAATCACGAAATGAATTATGAAAATATGTCTTGTCCAGTATCGGAAAATTGTAGTTTCACCAATTTGAGCTGTCGATATCTCAGATTCCTCGACAATAATACAATGATCAAAGTAAGTATTATGACAGTGACAATGGTGATTATGATGATCTTGATTGAGGCAGGGTACTCAGAGTTTGATGATTCTTTAGGAATATTATCCTGATCCTGAATCCGCGATGGAAGCTGTGCGTAAAGGTCAAGCTTGGGGTACTTTGTACTTCACGGAAAACTTCACTGACGCTCTGGTAGCGCGAATGGTCCTTGGAAGGGATGCTGATGACGAGACGCTCGATCAGAGCGAAATTAGAGTCTGGCTCGATATGTCCAGTAAGTATTTTTCTTAATGTTAGTTACGTCTAAGAGTAAATAATTTTATTATCTTCAAAATTATGTAATATAGTTATTTTTTTATTATTTTAATTTTTAGATCAACAAATTGGACTCATGTTAGCTAGAAACCTTCAGTACTCGTACAGGGACTTCGCTAAGGATCTGTTAAAATCTTGTGAACGGAACGAAAAATTAGCCGATGTTCCCATCCAATTTGAAGAACCGATTTATGGTTCCAGTGAACCGAGTTTCACGGATTTCGTAGCTCCTGGTGTTATTTTAACGTAAGTTTACTGATCTTATTTTAAGGAAAGCTCTCATTAATTGTCTCAGTAAGTGTCTCATTAATTAAATCACTAATCTTTCAACTCTGATTACAGCATCGTCTTTTTCTTGGCTGTGGCACTGACATCTTCTGCATTGATAATCGAGAGAATGGAGGGTCTTCTGGATCGAAGTTGGGTAGCTGGTGTCTCACCTGGCGAAATTCTATTTTCTCACGTTGTCACACAATTCGTTGTGATGTGCGGCCAAACCGCACTTGTTCTCATCTTCATGATTCTCGTATTCGATGTCAAATGTAAAGGTGACATCGGCTGGGTCATCATCCTTACGATACTTCAGGGTCTATGCGGCATGTGTTTCGGTGGGTATTTTACCTTGAAGAATCTTCATTTTCTTACCTGGATTTCATTGGACAATCAGATAGTATATCATTAAAACCATATAGGAGTCTAATTATGAGTGACCTTTTATTTTGCTACAGATCTCTTGAATCTTAATATGCAATGATAATTATTAGACTCGGACAAAATACATTTATAAAAACCAGATCATGCTCAGTGATCGATATGAAATTGTTATAAGTTCTTACGCCAGTTCTCTCTTCGACCAATCACACACTAGAAATATTTATAGTTTAATAGTCTCGTTGATCGCGCAACTATTCTGTAAAGTATAAAGAAACTCATACTGGCATATTACATAATTATATATCGATTAGGAAAACGAATATATTTATCAGAAACGTTAATGATTTTTTTCTTTTCTTATTTCATAGGATTTGTGATTTCGGCGATTTGCGAACTCGAAAGAAATGCCATTCAATTGGCCCTTGGCAGCTTTTACCCGACGCTTCTGCTCAGTGGTAAGTAATGCCAATACTGCATTGACAATTATAATAATAACACGCGTTATTGTTTTCTGTCTAATGATCAAGGCCGATTTTATAGTTTATCAAGTATTAATACACCAGACAAGTTCATGATGAACTTTTTATTAAATCGAATAACGTCTCCGATTATCTGAAATTCGTATCGATTTATACATTTTTTACATGAAGCTCATACATCACAGTCACAACATACTCAATAAAATCACCTGTTATTTAGCACAACAATAGCATTAAATAAGCGAAAGAACATTTTAAAAAAAGTATGAACGTTGCCATAAGTAAGCGTAAGCTTGAAAAAGAGTAACATGTTCTTTTTTTGAGTTATTCTAACCGAACGTATAGTTAAAAAACTTTAAGAGAAACTTCAAGTCGACGTATATATCAAACAAGTTCTATATTTTTCCTTTTATCTACTTACACAGTACAGTCCAATATCTTAATATTTTTTCTTATTAATATTAATGAGTCTTTACTAAAATGTTTCAGGCGTCATTTGGCCAGTCGAAGGTATGCCTACGATACTACGATACATATCCCAAGCTTTACCATTAACAATGGCTACCACGTCACTACGTTCAATGCTCACCCGCGGTTGGTCCATCGTCGAACCCGACGTCTACAACGGCTTCATCTCCACCATCCTCTGGATCGTCGTTTTCCTCACAATAAGCATGCTGGTTCTCAAGTTCAAACGTGGTTAAACAAAAGCATACCACCGATGCGGGTCCTATGTACAGTATGTGAAAATTATAAAGAGTGACTACGCAAAGTCCATGTTTACCGAAGAGCATTGGGAGAGGAAAACGCGCAGATCGACTTTAGTCCTTTACTCGATCGCGCGATTATCCTTGGCAAGGTCAATGATGCCGAAGACATCCTTGCCAGCCTTGGTAAAGTTTCAGTCGGTAAGAACCACCGGTTTCATCCGGACGTGCGCTATCGGAGAACTACCTTTACTATATTATTATTTTTATTTTATTAATTATCCTCAAAATTTAATACCCTTTATCGATAACCGACTTGAGACTGTGATGACGGAGAAGAGCGAAACCTCAAACCTAGATGGTCGTAAGGGCCCATAAATTTTGAGTGGCGATGCTGGCTGTAATAATGCCTCCAGCATCTCGCGATCTTAGGGCAAGACGCTGTTCTGCCTTTTTTTTTGTTTTACAACCTTTGCTGTTCTTAGTAAATTTAAGGACACGCAGAAGCTGTGGCTATTCGCAATGTTGATGGTGTTAAGGTGGAGCAGATACATTGATGAGTTATATGAGTTTTCTTAACTCTTCTCATCTTGCGGAAGATCTTTCTTATCTTGTAAAATCAAAACCAACGCATCGATCTTAATCCATAGGCACGGCGGTCGTAATGGACCGTCGCGTGCTTCTGTGTGTATTATCTTATGCGTCCCTGTGTGCTCAACGATCGCTCGAGTTGTACGAGTGTCTCGCGAGATGACGATCTTACCGTTGTGGACCATCCTCCTATCCGTGGTACGGAATGTCAATGTTATGGGAAAACGTGTGGTTTTTTGAATGTTATGTTCGAAGGATATGTTTTTGGTAATATAATACGTTGGTGAAACTCTGGTCTTGTAACTTTTGGATTTTGTTATTGTATCAATCGGTCGACTAATGACATTCGATAACATCATTCAACTGTCTAGTTGTCTATTTTATCGTAATGATTCAAGACGAGTGTTTTGGTTTTGTATAATTGTTGGCTATGGTTTTTATTAAATTTCATTGGGTTCGATTAATTATTGGATCATGAATCCTAGAGGTGTTCATTGCGGTAAATTCGTTCTCGTGGATAAAAAAAGATTGTAATTAGTATTTTTTTTATAAGTTATTAGGAAGTAGCTATTAGTGTAGGACGATTATACTTGCCCATGACTTAAGTATGTTTTATTTAACTTGTAACAATTAAAGTGTGTGAACGGAAGGAATTCTTACACTTTTTGCAATAAAAAGATTATATCATCCGTCCTCAAATAAAGTTTTTAATTGTAATTGTACATATAAATATATATCGTAATATGTTGAATTCGAAGAAACGTAATAAAGTGGGTCACGGTGTGTTTTTCCGAAAAAATCTTCAACAAAGTTAACTTGAGCGATTCAACGTTGTTTTTCCTTTCCTTACAGTTTCCGCGGGTGCTTCGACCGTATAATGCAATCAAGACGAAAGTATAACTGATCAGAATATATTGGTATAAATATTTTTATGTGTATTAACTGATACAAATTTTTTGCGAAAGTTAATTTTGTTTGCTATCGAATATCAGACGCGTGATAAGGTGTTATCGTGCGATACTATCGATGCACGATAAACAGAGTCTTTATGCACGAAGTTAGGAACATCTTTTAATTTCATGTGTTATCAAGGGAAAACAATGAACGCGTAAATGAGCATTCGAAATAAGAGTAAAAATCTTTTTTGACGAATCGCTTCATGTAAAGAATTATATACTTAACGATTTAAGAAATTCTGCCGATGCTACCGACGACGGGAAAGCTACGTTGCGTGAAACCATGTTTATTGAATTTTTTATCAAATGTTTAATTAAATTACGACTACAGCATTTAATAGAATTTAAGACGAAGCATATAGTTAATTTTTCGAGCAGTTTTGTTAAACATCGAGATATACATATAATGGGAAGGATATCAAAATTTGTACAATGGCGTGAAAATTGTCAAGATATTATAGAAGAAAATAAAAAGATTTTTAGATAATGTACTAAACGTGTGGGACGTCATCTGCAAAGCAGACTATGGATTACCCGATTATGGCTTATATTGTAATTGATGTATCATATTATCGTATCCACTACTCGTTGCGGAATGCACCTTTACGCGAGAATACAAATTTTTTATTTAGACTTACATAATTGCAGTTTACGAGAAACAAAGAACGAAGAGTCATGGAAAAATTCATTGATTCATAAAGTTTTTCTTCCGCCAGTCATTTATCAATTTTCCACTCGTTAATTAATTGATTAATAAACAGTAGGTACCAATAAACGGACACGAGAAGAAGAAATAACTTTTTTTTAGGAAAAAATACAAGTACATAAAAAGGTATGCTGACGCACGAGCTAATAATAATAAGTATGTATATATATTGTAAACACATAATAAAGACCGTAATCCTATGTAAAAAAAATATTCGAAGGTACTAACAAGTTGTGCTAATTATTTTATATCTATTCTTACCTTACTGCTTGATATTATTCGCCCCATCTTTATGAATGTTCATTTCATGTTTACAAAATCATTTTGTACTTGTCATCTTCCGCGAACCAATCTCGATTATCTTGAACGACATCTGTCCAGTATTCTGTTAAAAAGAGAGACAATGACTAAAACAGTTTGAATATAGGGTAATATATGTTTTTCTAGCAGAAAATAATACTTTAATAAACAGACCTTTCAAATCTTGAAGAGTACCGTCAGTACCGCCATATTCGATTGGTAAGATATTCGTGGGTACTATTTTATGTATTGCTTTGAGTCCCTGATTATGAATATGAATTCTCTTTCTTAACTTGTGACTCATAAATTGCTTAAATACGTTCAGCACCACGTTCACATAAATAGGAGCGTTCACGAAATCCATAGATTGAATTCTCATAGGGTAACAGCCTTGCCACGAATGCACAAGACGCTTGACAACGCTAGGTGGCAATTGAAGAGCATGATTCAATGTTACGCCATTCAGGTCGAAAACCACTTTGACACCATGTAAAGAAACCATTTCGTTCTGCTTTATTGCTACATCCAAGACCATTTTACCAGCCTGAAATTCAGTATTTAGTTAATCCACAACGTTTTGTTTGCATTTCACTCTATCAATATCCTAACCTTGAATACGTTGGATTGCTTATGTTTAATTGGATCGTGCACTGCTACCCTGACAAGGATTACCATACGTCCTTCATTGTCTACTTTTCTCAAAGGTAAAAAAACCCTAGTAATTAAATAAATGTTGTAAGCTTTCGTCCATGCACGTTTGAAAAATTTAAATAAATCCGCAAATACCCCAAATTGAACAGTTCCAGAAGTTCCGGTAGAAGAGGATCTCGATAACTGTACCACTCAGGGCTGCGTGCTCTTAATTCATGGTAATTACGAAACTTTTTCTTGGTCTTTTCAATGTCGAATTTACAAGCCCGTAGAAACCGCAGAATAAAAAAGTCGTCTGAATAGATAAAATCACATTGAAGGGTTATGAACTCAATTTTTCAAATCTATCCATTCTATCCAACTAGTCGCTTCTCTGTATCTCATAGGTTTCGATTAGACTGATATTTCGCAAAGTGCGGGATGATCAAATAACAACAATTTGTAAAAATAGATAAATATAAAAAAGAAAATCAAGTCGTATCATTAAAAACATTATTTTTACCTGTACGAGCACATAGATCCTTGTTTCTTAAAATCCATTGTCGAATCTCCTCGATTCTTAGCTCTCTAACCGCATCAACTTCGTTTAAATTAACCGCTGCGAATTCTTTCTCCTCAACCGACAACTTGCATACGTAAACTGGTGGTTGAGACATCTCACATAACAACTTATTCTTGGAGCAATAAATTAGTATAACAAGTCTGTGTTCTACAGAAGTTTAACACTCGAAGTTCTACATGCGTATCGAAATTTCTCCCTAACGTACACTGAACTGGAGATAAAATAATAACGATAGCGGCTCAGATAAATTAAGCGTACAGTAATGTGAACACGAATTGTACTGCTCACTAGCTCCACCATGCGGTAAGTCATTGAATTATAGCTATTTAAATATATCTACAATGGATAATTTAAATTGCACTTTATTTTTATTCAATTTTTTTGTCGATCGCAGTGCAGTATATTCTTTGAAAAATCATATTTATATACCTTATATTATTATTATCCACGATATTTTTCATTGACTTCGTTATCGTCGTTTAGTCGCGTAATTGTTCCAAGGTTTCTTTGTCGTGGGTTTCTGCTAAAATTATTTTGCAATGAATAATCTGTACCGAATAGTGTCTTTAATTACCAAGCTAAATTGGTATATATGTATATATATATATACTTTTATCATGTGCTTCATTGTTTGTTGAAGTTGATTAAATTTTATCTTCATGCATTCAGACGAATGGTTTTCGGCTATTTCGGATTCCAGTGTCTGCGGAGTTGTGTTATTTTTTGGTATTGGCTGGCGATATGCAGTCACACAGAATTTTTCAAAAGCAGTTTCCAACTGCTGCTGAATTTCTGACCGGTTGTTAAGGACTTTTTTTATATTTAATTTTACATGATTAAGTTCTGCTTGTGCAGTTTTCAAATTATTTTCTAAATTCATCACAGTCTGTAATATATTTTTCTCCATTTCTGATATCAAGATTCTTCCTTCTGCGTCGTATTTTTCATTTCCTTCAAGATGACGGAGGTTTTGCTCTTTTGTTAATTCATTTCGAGATAACTCCAATTTTAATTTAGTCTGTGTACAAATAGATAATCAATTTTGAGATACTTATATTATTATTTCTTTCTTTATTTTTGCTTCTATGGTGATTTCGAAAGTTTTACCTGTGTATAGCTTTCGATCGCTTCTGTCAACGTTTTTCTTTGCGCAGCAAGATATTCGTCGTTTTTCTGTAACTCTTTGTTTAATCGAGCAGCCTCTTCAATTTTATTAATAAACTGATAATAGGCTTCTTCGTGAGTTGGTACCTATTGATAAAGATAAGTTATAATATGCTGTTTACGAATATATCTGCATTACGTGTTAATACTAACTGTAATATTTTTAATGAAAATTAATATAAATATTCTGCAACTAACTTGAGATACCAAAGAATTAATTTCATCAGCAATCGCAGAATCTGGATAGGCTAAACCATCAGAAAGCTTTGTATACCTCGTAATTTTCATAGCTTTTATAGCATTGCCTTCAGCTGAATCAGGTAACCCAGGCCCCAAAGTAATACCTGGCATACAATTTTTTAAAATATTTCGCTAATTTTAAACACTCATTCAAGTTATTAATTCACAAAAATGATCATACTGGATTTCCGAAGGTCGCCCACTTTTTCTTTCACTTGTTCCATTGACGCTGCCGATTTTTTTGAATGTAGACGTTCGATGTCTCTACGAAATTTATTACTCTGCGACGAAGAAACATTTTTGATGCTTCCCATCTGGTTTTTACAATTATTCAAATTATCCAATAATAATAATTAATAACCAAGTGTTACCTTCGTTATTTTTAAACTACTCGAAATGTCGAGATGTTGCGCTGAATCCTTTTTAGATGCTGCCAGCAATTCAGCATTCTTCACTGCTTCAACCTTTTCCAAATTAGTCCTATATAATAAAATATTTCACATAGCATCATCCATCATATAATTTTTAAGCCCTAAAATACTTTCCAGAAAATTATAATTAAATAATATGTACTTGGTATATAATTCCTTAAAAGCTCTCAGCAATACTTGAGCTTGCGAAACACTTAGGAGCGTTAAATCAGGCAGTGCCCCATTTAAGAAATTAATGCCATCTTGTTTTATTTGTTCAACTCTAGCCTTTGACATATTCATCAAAGCTTCCTTGTGAAAAAAAATGTCATTAATATCCAACTCCCTCTTTAACGAATTCACTTCATCTTGAAGTCTTTGAATGATTAATGATGCTTGTGGAATGATGTTGTATTTCACTTTTAAGGGTTGCAATCTAGCAATTTTGTTACTGAATCGTAACATTGATAAAGTGATGTCAAGATCTTCTCTGCTTGCTCGTATATGAGCTATACAGCTGATTGATAAATTGCAAAACAAACTATAAGTCATTTTTGGAGTAAGTTTCTAAAAAATTGGACTCATTACCGTATAATAGATGTAACTCCAAGAGCATTTCCTAAATATTTTAAAAAATTGCTTGTGCGAGCAACAGAAGTTGTTGAAATATTTTCAGAAGTCCCAAGATATATAAAAAATTGTTCCAGCTGTGTTTTAGCCAAGTTTGCATTGCCCACATCGAAGGCTGTCTTAAAACAATTGGGTTTGCCAATTGTATCGATACCCGCCATGTCAACAATGTGTATCTAAATTGATACGCAAATTTATAATGAAATATTCTTTAATATTTTTTTCAAAGATATTCCAATTGGATCTTACTTTTGATGCTGTCACGACAGCCCATGATTTGATTAAGCTGGTACTTGATATATGAAATGTAATTATAGCAGTTCCTAAATGAGAGTTTGGGTAAGTAGACCCCTTTATGATTGTTCTATGTGCTTCACCTTCAAAAATTATTTTTAAGGTATCTTCCTCGTTGAGTAAGGGAACTGATGTGATATTCTATATAGGTATAAATATTTTGTTTGGCTTCGTCATGATGGTGTATCTAACAAAATTTTACCTTGAAAGAATCAAGTTTTGGAGTACGTGAAGTATTCCCATTCTGAGGAGTGAGAAGATCCTTAACGTTGTTCCCACGTAATTCAATGAAGCTTAATCGATATTCAATATCACTTATGTGCCTCCTACATTTTTTTTCAATAAACAAATCAGTTGACAGCCGTGCCAGTAATCCTCTGTTCTGTATACAAATGGTATATAATTTGTACCATTTCTTTTAGTTCATTTTTTATTCTAATTCATGTAATAAATATGGCTTTAATAATTACTTCCCAATTACTTCTTAAGCCACCAATTGTGAAGCTCTTTCCAGAAGCCGTTTGTCCATACGTCATTATCACGCCATCCACACCATCTAAAACGCTTAATGGAATTTAATTTCGCCACGACTTTTTATCTCTGCTTTGTTTAATTACTTTTTTAGAAAATCTTTCATAACCCCTTGATAAACGTCTTCTTGGAAGGAATTATAAAATATTCCATCAGTTGGAAATCTCCAATAGGTTTGATCCTTTGCTTTTGAATCTTTGAATTTAGCATCTTGCAAGCATTTTACATAAATTATCTAATTAAAAAATGGTACTGTATTTTTCAACATAGAAGAAACGGGGTATGAGAAATAGATTGTGTTTAATGAAAATATGTCTAACATTGCGTTCGGGCTGAATTTTTACACATGATTCACGTGTATTTACGGATGGAAGAATCCTTACGAAGACTTTTATATTCTTTATTATAGTATTGCCTTCCTCTTCATTATCAGTCATAATAGGTAGATATTTAATATATTTTTTAGCGTAACGACCTGGTATTAGAAGAAATTCAGTGATATTAATTGTGTTAAATTTTTTTAATGGTTTGAATTGTACGCGACAGGTAAGGTTAGATCCTCATTCATAAATGTGCGCCACCAGTTGTAGTGCGCGCGCATCTATTACTGATTGTTGATAAGTGACGAAATGTTGATGCGCGAATATGGAACGTTGGAATTGAACCGTAATGGCTGATCCGAGGCAAGCTGTCAAAGAATGTTGCAGATTAGTACGATATTAAACGTCGTTTTGCAAGATTTACAATTCACTTTCTTACGCAAACAATTAAACATAAACAAAAAGCCGGTTAGTCTTATGTTTGGTACTTCATAATGAAATTTTCGGCCATCGTAGTGGCGTAGCTCATACAGGAAGGTGGACGTATAGTTTGTGACTAAGAGGATATAACATTTTTCTTCGAAAAAGTGAAGCGACGATACTTGAAAAATAATTACGGCCAAAATGAATAATCGAAGACGCACAACAAACTATACGTACGTTAGCTCGTGCGTAAAATACATGATATTTCTGCTCAATTTTGTCTTTTGGGTAAGTACATCTCTTCCAATATTTGTTTATTAAGATATTATGATTAGAATTTGTTAAACTGCTAATACCGGAAGGTCCACGCCTATGTAGCATCATTTCTTTTTACAAACTAATTCAAATGTTAGCTCATAAGAAAAGTATCTCATTATCTATGCCTTATTTAGAAATATTTTTCCATTTGATTTTTATTTTAAAGTATGCTATAATTATGGAATTACATTCAAATCAAAGTTTAAACTGTAAGTAATTAGGTGTTGTAAATATTCTGTAATAAGAATAACCATTTTTTCCCCATACAGCTCTTTGGTGGATTATTAATTGGAGTGGGTCTATATGCCTTTGTTGATAAATGGCAGGCAACTGGTTCTGTCAGAGTGGAAAATGTTTATGATGTTGTTCTCAACATTTCTCTTGTGATGGTAATTGCTGGAGGAGTTGTATTTATTGTCAGCTTTGCTGGGTGTGTCGGAGCACTCCGAGAGAACACTTGTCTTCTCAAATTTGTGAGTATTTGTATAAGACATCTATGAGCATTATCATATTTCATTGGGCCCTAATTAATAAATTATATCATTACAGTACTCCCTCTGCTTATTGGTATTTTTCCTTCTGGAAATGGGAGTCGCTATAGTAGGCTTTGTATTTCCACATACGTTGCAGTCACTTTTAGAAGAATCATTTACTGACAAAATCATTCAAACCTATCGAGAAGATCCTGATCTTCAAAACTTTATTGATTTTGGCCAGCAAGAGGTAGGAATATTCTCTTATAAAATATTATGAAAATTATGCATTAAGAAATACAGCTTCGTGCGATGGGTTCACAAAAATAAGTTTAATATTCTTCAACAGTTCAAATGCTGTGGATTGAGCCAAGAGGGTTACATGGATTGGGGAAAAAATGAGTACTTCAACTGTTCTAGCCCTAGTGTAGAACGCTGTGGTGTACCCTTCTCCTGTTGTATGAATGCAACGTCCATTTCCGTGAGTTTATCTTAATTACTATTTGTCTTAAAAGAGACTCGACAATACAATCTAGGCTATTTGAAGAAAGGGGTCCTCGACAGTAACATTTACGTTTGAAATTTCACAGAGTGGTCTGATCAATATAATGTGCGGATACAAGGTTCAGATGCTACCAGTATCAGAGGCCAGTAAGAAGGTATGGACAAGTGGCTGTATAGAAATTGTACGAAGCTGGGCAGAGCGTAACCTTTATACTATAGCTGGAATTGCGTTGGGTATTGCTCTGAGTCAACTATTTGTGATTTATTTGGCAAAAACGCTGGAAGGACAAATTGAGCTGCAGAAGTCGCGCTGGCACTCCTGAGCCTGACCTCAGGCCACCTACCGCTACCAAGTCAATTCCTCAGTCAGTCGGCAGGTGGCCAGTTGCCAAACACGAGGCCAGGAAGCCGAGACCAGTGTAAACGCTCGAATGGCACTGCTCGTCCTGTTCGCCATCTCTCTTTATGTCCTCTGCATTCTCTCTCTGATCAGGCTCATACTGTACTTCAGGAACTATTTTCAGTCGTATCTTCGTAGAGGGTAATTCGTATACTTCCACTTAAATGAAAGATCACGTAACCGATTGCCTTATATCTGTCGAAATATTTTGTTCTTGCGTCACCACTCTGAGTAAATTATAAAGAATCTCCTGGGTACCTAGACTAATCCCAATTTTCGTTTTACTTTGCATTTACAAGAAGCGCTTATTTTTTCATCAGTATTTCTCAAATTATTCTACAATCATGACTCTCAATAATTAATGGACTCAGGGTCGAACCCTCTGAATAGTGAACATCCCTTCCCTCTTGATTTACTGTTGGGAGCAGCAAACAAGGATCTAATGGACGATATGTTCGCTGGCGACAACTGTAGACAGCTCTTCGTCCATTGGTCATTTTATTTGGAATGGTATCGGAGAGGTTGCTTAAGGAAAAATCTGTTCACTATTGAAGGGTACACTATTGAATTTATTCTTAATGATTAACTTAAGAAACACAGCTTCCAATTAATTGTCTAATTCGATGAGGTATTATTCTGAATATATCTTTTGTTTTGTACACGAAAAGTAATATTTACAAGCGTTTGAAATATAGGTCCAACAAATGATAATTCATAGAGTATGTTTAACTCTTTAGTATTAACAAATTTTGTATTTTAAAGTATTTTTTTTTATTGCTTAAATGAAAGCACCCGTACTCAGTGACGCGAGGTGAAATATCTTAACACGTCCAATGCACTAATCCTAGCCACCAATTGAATATTGTAGGATTGGCTGTGCCGTTCCTCCCCTAAAAGAACTTAGCCTGCGAATGCATTTCGCGTCAGAGAAATCAACATCGTGGACTTTAGATGGATTCTTACTCATAACGATATTCTGTTTCCTTCGGATATTATTGAAATGTGTGTATCGTTAAAAGAAGGCACATCTTTTAAGTAACAATTGTATTATTTACTTAGCTTGAGACGGTCACTAAGCACAATTAATGAACTAATTATCATAAAGCATCTTAAAATGAATTTGCGCTTCATTTCGGCATCAAGACTAATTCGTCGAGAGACTCGATAAACGAAGAAACTTCCAGTGCCAAAATCTGACCATCGTTAAATCTCTAGCGAAATTTCGGTGCATTTGCTATTCTTTCTATTAACGAGATCTGACAATAAGAGTGCGTAAACTTATTAATTTTTATTGTTATAAGTACGATTCTATGATCAATAGTTTATTATAAGGTATTTGAGTCTTTTAATCTACTTTTTTTTATTCAAACGGATATAACACATGTAAAATAAGTTGACGTAAACGAGTGAGGCACGACCGTTTTCGCAAATTCTCACTATATAAATAAAAGAAAAAGTATCTCCGTTCTCTGTTTGAACACTCGCAAAAAACCGTCAAGAAGAACAATTGGGCTAGAACAATCAAATTTTTGATCGCGCAACGTCATAAGCGTTTAATCACACGTAACATTACAACGTGCGAAAGTTTGGTTTATGGAAATCTAAAAACGAATATATGAATTCTTGTTACAAAGAAAATTTGACCCAATACCGGGATAGTTTCCAGAATGTTACGTGATAAAAAGCTGTCTATTATTTTTAATCATTTCGTAACAAACTGACTCAACATTGGAATGACAGTGTTCTTATCTGGTCACTGGTATTGCATGTGATATCTTAATGACAGTTCACACTTGATGAACTAATCATTGTCAGGAATCTCTACCATATTACGTATTATTTATCTCATGTATACATTCATCCTAAGTCGTTGCTCTAAGTTCGATGTTCGTGATCATAACGTTTGAAATTGTATCAGCTAATAAGACGGAAACATTGGGGGACCATGTGCATAAGAAACTTGACTTTTTCTTCATCTAATAATCAAAACTTAGTACAATCATCGTAAAAAATCAACTTTTGTTCACATATGCGAGATTTATCAGAACAAAGGATATGTGAGAGATACTATAGTGTTTCGCGACGGTCGTGTCTTACTATTGACGTGATAGTATCGTGTAGAACCTTACCTAGTTTTAAGTACTATATAGTGTAATATCCTTTTGCCACCATAGTGAATAAACTACGAATAAACTAGACGATTCCGTTGATCAATTTATAGAATCCATATTTGAGCTCAAAGTCTTTAATTTAATTAAAACATCTCTATATACAAGACTTTTAGAAATAAGACATTTTAATTGGCGTGGTATGTCATGTGTATTTAAGGATTAAAGAATCTTATTGATTTGCTCTCAGCAAATATTGTCAATCGGATATGCCGCAGTTTGATTCTGCTTTATAGGCAATTCAGACAGAATATAATGTGTAATATATGTATGTTCGGGTATAGTTGCCAGTGTTTGGGAGTACCGGGTTTGATATCACGGCAGGGACAGTGGAGCTTATCTACCTGAGATAATATATTTCTTATATATCGGTAGCTTGTGTTCATCCAATAATGTCTAACACACATGCATGAATTTTTATCAACGTCCAGCTTGTGTTTGTCCATCTGTCCCTATCGGTAGCCGATATCTGTGGGAAAGGGGACCAACAAAACTACGTATGTTGAACTACGTTTCCTACAGTCAATCAGCTTGGGGCCATAAAACTTGTACGGAGTTCAATTTCGAGCTGTTCGATATAAAATATTTGCACTTGGCCTAGAAATATAAATGGTATTCGGTTAGGAAGATAGTCATCAAGCATATGTAATTAATCTGGCTTGCAATGGTGTGCACTTGGCAATGGAATTTTACGAATATTTTGTACGGTCATTGTGTTTTAACGTAACGCAGTGAAAATATTTGTAGGTGGTGCGGTTGTTTTGTGAGAAATTTTTGATACAAACCTCATTGTTAATTTTCAACAGTTGCTATTTATGCTACTGTTGATTATTGTTCGTTTTTTAAAATGAAAAGTGAATTTCGAAGCCGATTGATATTTTTGTGAATCATTATATGAATTGTTATAATTGGTAAAGATAAGTAAGAATAGTCTATGAATTCAATATGAATTTCCTTTGAGAGTCACATCGGGCCGCGTGCTGGCTACGATCTAAAAATATCAAAAGTCAAACAAGCCGAGTACGGACTAATAAACAGATCATAAATATTAGAATTGCTCCTGGTCGGAATGAAATAAACCAGCACTTTGAACTTTGGGAATACTTCAAAGGAACAATGTATACGGGCGCAGTAGTTCTCTTAGCTGTGAGCTTAAGTATTGCTGTCATTGCTGTTCCTAGACAGGAATCTGAGTTTCCCAGTAAGTTTTTAATATCCTCATTTGTTGTATACAATATTTATTGCGTATCCATGCAATAAAATTATATGGTACATTAGCTCCTCTTATGAGACTGTATTAGTCGATGCTTGAAGCGATCGTAAAATGTTAAATTCAAACAAATTAAGAAGCACGTACAACTCCGTGTTCGAAGCAGCACGAGTCGTAAAAGCTTATAATTTTTCTTCAGTTTTAAAAATCCTAATTTTCGTATTTATAATGTATAGTTTACTTTTATATGTTTACTCGGTAACATTGAGATACTCATAAGTTACATCCCATATAGTTCTATCGTTACTGACGTACTGGTCAGAAGCAGAGAGCCAACACAATTTAGAAACTTTGGATTTTGGTGCCAGTAAAGAACTAGTTGATGGCAGTAATATAAATACACGAGGGAAAGTAATACAGGCACGTGCTGGTCGAGAGATACATCTTAAATGTCAATCTACAGCGCATCATCCATCGCACCGACAATTACAGTGGCATTATTTGGTAATTATAAAACAGATGTCTATTATCATAGTGAAAATGAAATAGTAAATGGTATAAGTCATATTCTCATCATTATATTCCCAATTCTGTCTTATGCTCAGCCTTGTGGATCTGGACATAATCAAACTTCATGTAAAGTCGTGAGAAGTGCGCTGACTACTGACACTGAATGGCAGCTGGTACAAAATCAAAACTATCTTGGTGAACTAGTTTTAGAATCCCCTACGAAGGCTGATAGCGGTTTGTACAAGTGTACCACGATACGTCACGACCGTACTTTTAAGGTAGTGCGCATGTTCCAGCTTGAAATAATTGGTAAGTGAAGCACCGTGAAGAGATACTGTTTTGTGAATTAATTTACCTGCATACATGCTTTTTGTTTCATGATAGATGGTACAGTATATCAACCAGAAATAGTAGAAGGGCCTTGGAATGCCAGTGTTCCATGCTGTGGTGAACAAAAAGTATCATTGCAATGTCGGGTGCGTTCCAATATCCATCCGAATGTTGTTTGGTTTCGAAAATTCAGTAGTATCCCTAAGTCCAATGAAGAGAATGCGATAACATATCGAGATGCCGTTTGGAAGATGCTGCCGAGTAATCAAATATATTTAGGTAATCAATTATACTTGTCGAAATTAAATTTTGATCGGCCAGCTATTGAAGATACTGGCTACTATGCGTGTTTGGCCATTAATTATAAAGGGTGGACCATGCAGGGTGCTGAATTAACAGTGTATCTTCCATTGAGTTTTACGCCACTTAGTAATTCCAGTCGTAATGAAGATTGGGGAAGATTTCGGTTTTCTGGTCTCTTCTTGATACCGGCGTGTCTTGCTCTCGTGCCCGCTTCGGCATGGCTTTGTTATTTGTATCATAAACTTCGAAGCAAGCATACCACGCCGTTTATTAGTTGAGTCTGGCTAATATATAGGTACCTGAACTTAAAAATATCGATAACTATGTTGGTTTTTGATCAATTATTGGAAACTGGCAGTTATTTTCAATTGAACGTACTACAGAAAACTCTGAGATTAACTGTAGCAAAGGCATATCTGTGATACTTTTTATGGAATGGATTATTGTGGATTTGTATTTTTATTAAGAATAAAGGTTATTTCATGTACGTTAATAAAGAGTACTGTAATTCATGCAGTGTTACGATGCAAAATAAGGATTTTTTTACTATTTCATAGCTTTTAATTGTATAAAGATGAATCTATTTCTGCTGTATCAGAATATTCCAAAATTAAACTTTGACCGTCAATAAGACTGGAACCATCCAATAGTTCTGATAAAAGTACATCCATTTTTTCAGACACACAACTTCCACTGTCATGATGGAATAGCTTTAGTTTTTTTGCACTTGCTACGTTATTCGTATTTGGTACTCCAAGAATACTTGCTAGGCCATCGATGGCTCTGCCAAGAGACCATCGAACACAGACAAATGCAGCTTTTGGTTTTCCAATGGTTTTAGCAGAATTTGTAATTGGTGGATATATGAGGAAATATCGTCGTTCTGTGGATGGTATACTGGTTGGACCAAGAGCTTGACCTTTTAATCGCATTAACTGCACCTAGATATAAGCAGACAACAAATTATTACAGTACATTACATGTAGACAATTTAAACGAACTCACATTACTGTTAATTACAGAAATTCTTAATTCTTAATTTCAAAGCTACATACTTTATTAGCCATGGATGTATTCTTTGCCTTCTTCAAAGAGTTTGTAATTTGTTGATCTACAGTTGCCTTAGCTTGTACAAACTCCTGTTTAGGTTTCTGCCATTTTTCCAATTCTTTAGCTTTTTGTTCCTCACTAATTTCTAGACAGCCATGGTATCTATGTGCAAGACAAAAGTGTAATCTGCACTTGACACAATTCATTTCAACAGGTGAAGTTTGCTCACAAGAATCTTGAGAACAACAGTAACTAGCTGAATTTTCTTTTGTCGATACGACATTATCAATGAATTTCGAACAGGCATGGGATGTTACATTAAAATGTTCCTTGCAGAAAATTGCCTGACAATGGAGACATGTGAATGGTAAAAAATCTAACTGTTTGCAGATATTAACAGAGCAACGAATGCCAACACTAGGAAACTCCATTATAATACACCTAATGTAACTGATATAATTGTAAAGAAATAAATGATCTATAACAAATATCTCCCAATGATTTTTGTAACAAATTTAATTATGAGATGGAGTTGGAGAATGCATATGGTTTTCACTAAGTGTGCCAAGTGCAAGATTATTCCATTTTTGCTCAAGTTCTTTAAGTGTCATATGAGAATCGCCGTTGTCACTTTCAGGATCAGGTAATTCAGTTTGCGGTACTATAATTTCATCAATTGGAAGCCGATCCTTTCTCCAAGCATCGTCAATCAGATCCAACAATCTACCATCTCCACACACTTGACTGTCCATACCGCGAAATCACCTGTAAAAGTACACACGAGAATTTACAATTATAAAAAAATAATATTTCACAAAAGAATTATAAAACTGCTGTATCATTGTTCATAAAAGGTTAAAAAGATTTATTCACACTGCAGTAGCTAACTTTTCAATCTTTATGATTAAGTCTTTTTTCAGCATGTATTATTACTATACTAATCAATTACAGAAATATTCATACTTTATATTGATATTTTATGACAAGTCTTGCTTGCTAACTTATCACAACAAAAATAAAATAACTTTATGAAATGTGTTAACGGGTCACAAACTATAATTTAACAGAGAAATAATAATATACAAACGTACTTGTACCGTAACTTTATTACCAAATTTTAAACACTTTTTCTCGTAATGCTAGTTAGTACGATATTTTAATATAATATTCACTGAGTAAGATATATCACTCCGATTGTAGAACTTGCAAAATGGAACACAATAACACCGTTTTCTACTCAACACAGTATTATGTCTAGTTCACGCGAAACCAAGAAGGACATGCGCTAGCAATGCAGACATTTTCGTTATAGACATCATGAATAAAATATTACATTTAACACGCAAAATGTTCACCATCAACAAGTCCGTCGTTAAGGTAAAATATTTTTCTTAATAATCAATTAGCAAATTAGTTTAACTATAATTACATTTTAATATTATCGTCGCATATAAAAACAAACTCTAGCTAAGCAGTTTGACAATACAATTTGCAAGAATTACTACAAAGTTAAAGTAGCAAATGAAGTAGAGCGGCACATTTTTGATTGCACTCGTTACCAGTTTATGGTGCAACCTACAAATTCAGTGAACAGGTAATAAATAGCAAAGCGTGGATTCATTTTAAAAAAGATTAAGAAATGGAAGAGTATGATGACGAGAGAGCAGAAAGGCGTAGTGTGTGCGCGCATTATTAATGGCGACCAGCTCGTGCGTTCGCCTTCGATGGGAGAGCGCGGTGTCTCCTTATCTATTTGATAAAAATTTCAGCTGAAAACTGATAATTAGTGAGTATTATCCGTGCAAAGCTATCGGCGGTTGCGGGTTTAATATTGCTTGCTTTTTCTTCTTACCGCGTTCACGACGAAGCTCAAAATGTCCCTGGTAAGTTCGTACTACACGCACTTACTCTCTCTCTGTCTTTCATTCTGGATCCTGTCAAAACTTGGCCAAAACATTTCCGAATCTTGAAGATTCTACAATCCCCTTTGTCACGATAACACGTCAGTTTGTCTTGTTTTATTTATTGGAATTATTAGTAGCAACTGAACCTTTTCTATATGCTTAGCTTAACTATCTTCTCTTTTTGAGTTTCTCATTTATTACCCTTGGGTCATGGATTATTTTTTGGTTAGATGTCTCATGGAGTTGTTATTTCATTTGCAAAGATAACTATTCTGTGTAAAAAGTTTGATTAAATTCTTATGCTAATTTTAATTGGTCTATTTGATGGGTACATTTAGTTTGCATGTTTGATTTAAGACTGGTTCTGACATGTCAGTGTTGCATAAAGGAAGGTGCTGTATTTTTATGTGCAGTAATAATGAAATTCCATTATTTTTTAGCTCAAAAATGAAAAATAATTTGTTGTTGAACTATAAAGCAATTATTGAATGGGAGTACTAAATGAAAAACCACTTGTAGATTTTAGATTCTTACTACAGATATGTTACCAGATAGTATATTAATGAAGCTTGTGAAATTTATTGGACACGAAAAATATATTTAATACATATCATAATTAATGGACAAGTTTCCATTCCACAGGGAAATCACACAGCTCTTACACCTTTGGAAGACATGTCAGGTGCTCGAGGTCAAGGTGGAGGAGGGCCACCTCAAAATTGCCTGAAAGTTTTCATTCAGCGAGATTACAGTGAGGGTACTATGGTCAAATTTCAAACTAGATTCCCTTCAGAACTTGGAGACAGGGTATGTACTTTTTGCAATCGAGTTTCACTCTTTAATTCTAAACCTTGTGTTGCCTTAATTTTAAATTCCTTAAAACAGTAAATAGAAATCGCTAGTATCATTAACAAAGTATATAAATAAATTTATTAAATAATTTCTCTTTAATTTCATTAGCTGGACAGACAATCCTTCGAATACACGATCAACCAATTGAACAACTACTTCGCTGAGGCAGAACGTGCTAGTTGTTCGACATACTGCGAAGGTTGCCTTGCCTGTCTAACTGCCTATCTAATCTACATCTGCACGGATACGCATTATGAAAAATGTTTGCGGAAAGTGGCCAAATTTGTGAATGAACAGAATGACAGAGTGTACAGACCACGAGGATTACTCCTCACAGACCCAACCACGCGAGGTCTTAGGTTAATAGAAATATCGGTCCTGGATAGACCCGCGTCGTGACTGCATGTTAGCCGATCCACGGAGTTTTTCATGTGACCCGCGCACCTTCACCATTTCATCAGAAAGACCCACCCACAGGCCGTTTACAGTGTCTCAGGATGTCGTAGCATCCCAACCTGGCCTGCCTCCGCGAGTCGCGCGAGGTGAGTTTTAACAAACTCATAGTGGGATAATGAATCAAGGGGTACCGTGAGTACTTTGTTCATTTTCCATGCAACGACTAAGGATCTTATACTACTGTGGCTACATACTATTATTATTACTATTACGTCATTATGAATGGGAATATCATGCACGACTACTGGTTTTACTATTATACGATATGAAGATTGACTCCTTCGTCTCTTGGCCACGACTTGGGCTGCTACCGCGTAGATAATTAAGACTGCGTAAGAGAACAGACGTTAAGGGCATTTTTTAGGAATACAAAATCTTTCTACTATTTACTTTTCGGTATTCCTGGTATTTCCCGTTGACGTGCACTCTGGTTACGACAGTGAATTCCTTCGTTCAATACCTGCAAGATTTGGTGAAGCGCGAACCACTGCCTTTTGCACAGTGAAAGAGTTCATTCTCATTTTGTAGCTGCATTCCCGTTAGCTACTACGAGCGTTATCGTTGTCGATCCCCTCATGATTCATCATGGATGCGTATAAAACAAAGGACTTACCAACGGTATCGCCGTTAGTTCAAATATTCTATAATAGTCCACGTGCGAGGAAAATATCTAGAAGATTATATGGAAAACGTATAGGACGTGGTTAGCTGATTATTATTTCTTCTGTTATATTTGTCGGCATTGCATTTACACTGCATATTTAAGGGCAATAGATTCAGTTTTTAATTACACGAAAGAAACATATCTCTAGCAAAGGTGGTATCGAGCGCCATTGTGCGACTTGATCCTATTAATTTATTTTATTTTTTTTCGGAATACCCAATGATTTCATAGATAACAATTTATGATGAATACGTTCTAGGGTTCTTAGGTATTTACGTAATTGTTACTTCTTCCTTCCACGTTATAGCTTCCATCGTTATCTTTTTATTATATCATGATATATGGTACGAGTGGGTGGCGATCCTTTCTTAATTGCAGTTAATTTTTAATTGCTAGGATCATAGGTTGGACATTAGATGGAACATGCGTTCGCTGTGCAAATCGGGTCGAAAAAAATACTCGCGAAAATGATTTGCGATGAGGAATCCATGGATTGGCTAAGAAAATGAAAAAAATGCATTAAAGTGAAAAAAAGGTTAAATTGATAATTTAATATTATAGCAAATGTACGATGTACGAGGGAGAGAAAATTAGGGAACTTCAATTTAAACGATGTATAGTTGTAATCGGGAATGGGCGGTTTTGGAAAATCACATGCAATTATTTTCATATGTCCATCAATTTTGAAATGACTATACAAGCTTACAGTGCACTTTGACAATGGGAATAAAGAATAATGAGACTACGAGCAACTTTTTTTACATCAACATAACATCTAAGTACCTCTTTTACAAGGCATTCAAAAAATATATACTAAGAGAATATATGTATATTTATGAGACTGTTTTTCTTTTTTTCATGACATAACTTATCCCATTCTTGCCTGAATATTTATATGCACGATATTTTGATATATTATTAAATGATTCCAGCATATAAATCTATATTATACATTTCAGCATATGTATCAGGATCGTTGAAAACCGATTTTTCCAACTTTTCACGTATACGAGAGAAGGAAATTCGACTAGTTTTTCTCAATCATAGCCGCCTCTTCCTGATTATAAAAACAAGATGGTTTCTCGTGACGATAGGACGACTTGCGGATTCGTACAGATACATGAAACAGCGCATCACTGCCTGAGCATATATGTACATATATGTATAGTAGTTTGTCCTCGGTGCCAGGTGGGTCGATTGTGACGAAACTAAATTTAAAAAAAAAAGGAAAGCTCTCTCTATTTGTCGAAGCCCCAAAAGCCGAGCGAATTCCGTTATGTAATCGAGACTCCAGGGTGTCGCGTGCACCAGGTCCTGCAGTATCACACGAGCCTCCCTCGAAAATTGTAACAAGTAAATTGCATAATATGTAAATAGAACATTATCGACCTATGGATTATTGAGAAGTAACAGATTGTTATAATTAATTTAATAGTAGGACCAAATAACTGAGAATTAATAATTATAAATGATATCATGGTTTGAATGTAATTTCTAAATGTTTTATTAATAAAATCAGCGTAAATCCATTCCTTGCAGATCTACAGCAGATACTCCATTGGTCTTTCGTAAAATTGTTCACTTATTATTTATCAATTTTAATCTACTCTGTGGTACTTTTTTTTTCATTACTTTCTCTGAAAGGTCTTATCATTTTCTTGAAGAGGAAATACATCGACACTTCGTATACATTAAAATTTTATTGAATCTCATTTAATGTTCTCTCAATGTTCACAGCTATATCAAAAGACTAGAAATAGGTTTCACTTATGTAACTTAATAGCTGAAATTCATCAACAGTGATCGACGAGACTAACCTTTGTCTTGATTCGCCATTGGCAATAATAATTAACGAGGACAAGGGAGTAACGATCGAACGAGGGTATTTAAAGGGACTTTGCTTTTAGAGGGGGATGAACATTCAAAAAATACATCTTCGACCTTGCAGATCACATTGTAAAATGGGGAATCGAAATGGATAACGATCTACCTTAATTTCTACCTTACAATCTACTGGCTCCTTTTTTTAGCGAATTCACTCTAAGGATAAGAGGCTCGCCATTTTTCAGCCTGAAGACATCGACGTGTCGCCTGGTCTATCCTAGTATATTCAAATTATACAAAAAGATTGTCAAAATTCAACATATTTTTTCACAATTTTTCCATTTCGTCTACCGCCCCAATTTTTATCTTGTGTTTTTTCTGCTTGCTATTCACCACATTCGCTAATATCTGGTAGCTTGTTTTTGCTTTTTTTGTCTCAACTTTTTTACCTGTACGACCGTGAGCAATTCATAGGACGACACGAAGCCGTCGTCGCCATCTAATCGCCTAGCCATATTCTATTCTATGCTCCTCCTACTCTCTAGAAAATTTTCTTCCCTCTACGACTTTTTTGCATCGCGAAATCGAACAAGGTCTAGCGACAGTTCGATTTTGGATATTAGCACTGACATGGATCAGACAAAATCTTAATCGTTCTTCATACTCAGATTGATCATTAAAATCTTTTGGTTTTCTATCGACTAAGTCCTTCGACCTGTCAATATTACTTTTAAAAGTTCCAAAATCCTAAACAGTGATTATCCAGGTGTAACAGGAATCACTATTCGGTTGAAAGCCACTTTAGGCTTTTTCTTTTTTTAATCACGCAAAGATCTTAAATCTCTAGAATCATCAGTCACTCAGGAATATTGTCCAAGGTGGCAGATGTCAGTTGTCAAATGAGTAAACAAAGCTTGTTCCTGTTCTTCCTTTCCGGTAGTAAAACTTTGGCTTTTCCAGTGTCCTCGGAGCTACTCCTGGCGTATAAGGATCTACTGAACCTGTGTCTGACGCCTTTGCTCAAGGTCCTGCCACCCTTTCTAAGAGACGCAAATTTTCCAAGGGATGATTTAGCGGCTTCTGGAACGTGCGTGGAAGCTTCTGGTACACCTTCCTTCTTGTCTGTATGAGCGCAGTTCAGGGTGGTGACTGTGAATTCAATATCCTTGGGTTCCGAAGAGACAAACTCTTCTACAGGTTCTTCAATGGTATCCCTGTCTATCCAGGTCAGACCCATTTCCACCTTCTCGGCGAGATCCTGCCAGTGCTTACGGTTCTCCATGGTGCCCTCGTAGAGTGGCATGATCCAGGGGAAGGTGTCCGATAAGACCCTGTACAGCGGCAGACATATCACGTCGATGAACCCTACCTGCATCTGAGGTAGTTCATCTCGTTTCTCCCGATCCATCATCGCCACGGGCTGCTGATTCAATTGTAATTTCTCCAGGTCACCCTGGTCGAAGAATTCATCAGCTACCAACTTGGCGACGCGATGCTGAATCTCCCAGGGTTTCGCAATGGCGCTCACGTCACAGGCTGTCATCATCATACCACATAACACTAAAAAAAATATTTAAATCCAATAATCTTTAAAACGGCACCCTCTTTTTTTACATGAAACCTACACTCTTTCTTCTCTTCGCTCTGCCAGTCAAACTCGCCCTCGTCTATGAGCTCCATGAACCGATTCTTCTTCTTAAAGTACATGGCCAAGTCAGTGGAGAGGATGGCGTTCTCGACGACCCTCATAACTTTTCTATAATCTTCCATGGAAAGACTCTGGAAGATGTTATTACTGTCGGAATTGAGTATCATGACGCACTGATCAAAATGATGATGCTCCATGGTGCTGGTCGAGTAGAGAATCGCTAGTGGCGACTCAGTTTTCGTTTGAAAAGCATTATTTGTACCACGATGATCCAAATCATGACAAAGACAAGCTACCAATAGTCCCAGGATCTCAATGTCTGTCATGAATTGTTCCATCTTGCCAGTTTTCAACATGGCAAACATCGTCTGAGCCACATTCAACGCGTGCCTCCAGTTGTGATACTTGACTGGTCTGTGAGATGTGGATGGAACAAAATATTTATTTGGTTATCAAAAGTCTGTCTTAAGCTTTAAAACTTCAATTCTGATTGTCCATTAGTAATTTACCTGTAGTTCTTTTTCACACTTAATATCCAGCGACACAAAACGTCATACGGTATATGAAATCTCTGAATGAGATCGCATTGCTTAAACATCCTTATAGTAGCTCTACACGTATCCTCATCCTTGAGATCGAAGTCGATAAAAGTGAAGCTGTAAAGGTTGTATTTTTCAGCCGAAGGAATTGGATCTGACGTGAGCTTCAGGGCGTCTTCGTTGCTTGCCGTAGCATGATAACTTAGACATTCCAGAGCGACTTTCTGTTTAGCCATTAACTTGCAAGCTGATTCGTACATCTGTGTGTTGTGTATACCGAGACCGCAAAAAATGGCAAAAGCCTCGAATATCGAGACATCCGAATCCGTGAAGGAAGTTCCGTTGTCCTGGACAATTATTTAAATTTTTCAAGTTTATTAGAAATTTATTGAGTTTCGAATATCTTTAATTTTCAGTAACTTTGTACCTTGTTGATCAGCTGTGCCACTCCAATGACTATTCTTTGCCCATTTACAATTGGCATACATAGAATACTTCTAATTGGTTCACTTCCGGCGTCAAGGACCTCTCTCTTCAACCACGTTGCCACGTCACCGATATTCAAAATTTGTCCAGTCGTTGCTACGTATCTGGCAATTTGTCCTAAGGGACTCGAAAGATTGCTCGAACTTGGTCGATATATACGAGCTTCCTGAGTTTCGTTTTCCATTTCGAATACCATCGTGAATTTGTTGCCGCTGGTTGCCTAGTTCATTATTTCGTATGATGCTAAATGCCTTTTGGATTTTATTCTTACATTTAACATCTCGCCAAGTCAATTTTTTGATAATGGCAACGTGACAAACTTTATCCAATGTACTTACGTGTTGCTGGAATATATCCTCCATATCAATGTTATTACTCTAAAACATAATTATCTTATTCGATACAGCTCGGTTCAATTTTTAAATTCCACTGTAATTACCTCTCTTCTAGATAACGGTTTTCGACTTTCTTGAATTGATCTTCCAGGTCGTTCAACGATTTTCTCCAGATGGCTCTGCAATACAGACATACTTTTGAACTTGGAATTAATTGTAATTAACTGTCATTTTCTGCTATATCTCGTAATTAATAGTATCGATTTTCCTAAGTTTGAGAAATCGATATACCCCTCCCTCCCATTCCCGGACTCCGCCCCATTATTGAATCTCGTCTGCAGACGTATCTTAAGGTCATAGAAGAATCAGACTAAATTATTGCTTAAGACGAACTCATTCCATTTCAATGGTATTCAAATAGTACAGTACGATCTATTGAATTGTCGCTATAATCGACGCAAAGCAATTGCATCGATAAAATACTTTTTAATCAAATTTAACAGATTTCAAATCTTTTTCTTTATTTTTCTTGATCCACAGGGTATAAGACTCTTACCGCTTCTCCGCAATCCAAATCTAACAGATAAACAGCGCATCTTTCACACTTGAGCAGCTCCTTTGCTTCCGTCATGATTTTCGTAACGAGGCATTCGAGATTGTTTTGTTCCTCGAAGATGCTTCTGGCCAAGTTCAAAAGTATCTGATTCCTCCTATACTCCTGAACCGAGAGTTCAAACAGTTGGGCATTTTGAATTCCAATGCCGCAGAAAGTTAAGTACCTGAGTCAAGTGTAACGTTTATGTATAATAGAAAAATAATTAAGGTTATGTTCTGCATCGATGAAAATTACCTTTGGAAAACTTCTACGTCTCTATCAGTAAACTCGTTACTACCATTGGTCTTGTTAATGATCTGAGCTACTCCAATGACGTCACCCTCGTAGTTACATATCGGCATGGACAAGATCAATGTGGTTTTATAACCCGTTCTCATATCAATGGCGCTGTTAAATCTCGGATCCTAGAACAGTCATAACTCTCCACAGTTATATCCATTTCCTATGGTAAGGTAAAGTTCATCAGTGTTAACAATAAAAATATTAATATCCACAAACCTTATAGGCGTCCTTGATATTGATGATCTGCTTACTCTGCGCAACCGATCCTGCTATTCCGACCCCGAATGGGATCCTGATCTCCTCGTTCTTCGCTCTCTGCACAGCTTCCTCCAGTTCGGTATCCTGGGTAACGTCAAAGAGTTTCGCAACCAGATATCTGTCCTCGAGGGGACCTTTTGCCAGGAAGAGGCTACCACGATCAGCATATGTAAGTAGACCGACGTTCACCAGTATCTTATGGCAGAGGACATTGATATCCAATTCATTCGCCACGTCACGAATCAATTCCATGAACAGGTCACCCTCGTCAAGCCTATTCAGTTCCTCTCTACGTCCCATCAGAGACGTCGATGTCCTGGGGAGAAAAAAAATTCCAAAATATCCTAGCAGGACCCAGTCCCATTTACTAGCGGACAGTAAATCAAGACATCTTCACCTGTTAGGACTCTTGCTCCTCTTCACCGGTGAACTTGATGCTAACCATGATTGGAAAAGATCAGATGTCACGCTATTACGCTTACTTCTGCTCAATACATTCTCTTCTTGGTGAAGACTCGAGGTCGATGATTTCGTCACGAGACTTGAATTTTGTAATCTCTGACGTAGATCGGGGCTCGCCTTTTCCCGTAACCATACTTCAATTGCGATTGGATTGGCTTCCAGGTATCTATATTGCGATTGGATGTATAACAATATTATCCAATCAACGATATCGTGAATTATTTCTACCGACGTTTAGTTTCTTCTGCGATATATTTTCGAATCGGGTTTTTTTTATCAAATGGCTATACGTACTTTCCTACTTTGTCCATCGTGAGTCCTTCCTCTTCCTCGGACTCGTGAATCGTATCTTGACAGGTTACTCGTCTGCTCCTACGTAGCCTGCTGATATCGCCTTCCTTCAAGTCAGTCTTCGTACTCGAACTTAAGGTTAGTTTTGATTCCTCTAGCACTGTTTCCTGTATCTCTGAAGAATCACTTGCGGGATCCGAATCACCATTTTCATCCAATGCGGAGTTCAGGGAGGACTGTACCAGAGCACTGTCTTCCCTGTCAGGAGTCTTCGAGGATCTTGACATCGTCGAAATCTTCATAGTCTCAAAGTTCTCGAGGTTATTGTTGTGATTTACCTGAATTCAATTAAAATTATGGTCAGCATTAAGTCTTGATTATTCTTCATCAATTTAATGGATTTGGCCTTTATTTTAATCAATTATGTTATTTTGTAGAATTCTGAGACTCCCCGTAGGCCATCGTTATTGCTTTCAGAGATTTGATTGAGCCAATTCAATTTAAGGTGCAAGTATATGTATTATGCAAAATTATCTTATTCCTTCCTGTAATCACCTCGAGATCATCCGCTTCCGACAATTCCTCGTCCATTTCGTCCTCGGCCTCCATATCATCTAAAAATCTCGCGAGAGCGCATTTTATTTATTTCGATGGCAATTGATCGTCGACTGTTGTTATCGGCGGCGAAATTGATTTATCAATGTCCTCGGGATTCTTTTTTCGTGAACAGAAAAAGAAAAAAAATTGTAATCCCGACGACTTAACGCACGCACGCACGCAAAGAAACGCGTACGCACGTGCCCTCACATATTGCCCGATATCCTCGCCCTTTGCAACTGAGAGGTACTTCAGACCTGAAAAAAGAATTTTTGAATCCGTTGAAATTTGATTTTTTAAAAATTGAATTCGCACTATATAAATCTATATACAGGTATCTGAATTGGTTTTTTTCTCCACTTAAATCCACTTTACTATCATTATATGCTATATCCTTTTTTCAGCTACAAAAATTCAACGGCAAAGCTTCTCCTGGGACGACCTAAGTTTATTTAGGCTTCGTCAAGAGATGTCAATGGTCTTTTCACTTCTATTTTTTATATCTATTTTCAAAAAGTCCAACTACTACTGCAGTAGGCACTGTGACTCTTGGAAAGAGCAAGTTCAAGTTTTTTAATATTGACAAATTAAAATTAAATTTCAAAGTGCACCTACAATTTTCTTTATTGATTGGAAAAATCACTAGGGAATAAGAATTATATTCGCAAGATAATAATCCACTTATGCAAAATTGATCGATATACGATTATGTAATATTTAGTTACACATTGTCACTGGTATGTCACTTCAGTATAGAAACACAAGCAGAATAATTTCCAACTATCCAATAGAATTATCCCAATGATGTAATCCCGTCGAGTAATTACATCCCTTATTTAGTACCGGTTAAGTGCCACCCACATTTACACCCCGTATTTTATTCTAACGATTCTCGAGTCTAATGGACTTTTCCAAATGAACTCACGCGACTTTCCTAGGGCTCGTGTCCCATTTTCCAGTCCTCCTTACAGGGGAGGGCAGTTATTGCCTTACTTGCCGAGAAATGGGGTGAGTCAATACCCCAGGATTCAGAGATCCAATACACGTACCTACGTCACTAACCAGGAACGAATTCGCGATTTTTAGCGGTGGGTCATTTTTGTCTAGTACCCTTCACAAATGATGCCAGTTCGGTACTCGAGGTCGCCATATCGCCTAGGAATGGTCTTTTAAAATAAGCTTCAAATCGTTGAATGGACGTGAGAAGCATGAAGATGCTCCGATAAAAAAGTACTCAAAGCCTGCAATAAGGGTAAGTACAGATCGATGCTTAAAACGAAGAAGACCTGACCTAACCCAACTTTATCCTCTCGCCTTTTTCTTCCTATTTCCTAAAATTCAAATAGCTCCCATTAACGTCAACCTTATACCTAGATTTTTCAAGGCAAAACATATGCCTCTTTTTACGCGGTAGGCACTTTAAATGTATTCAGTCTCGCAGAGAAAATGTCATCTCGCAGTTTTTTCCCTATTCCTACCTTACCGACAGGACACTTTATAAAAATAGCACATAGATTACAGACCCTCTCATCTCATCCATACCTAAAAAATGTGGACACCATTTTTTTGTTGATACTGTATATACACATATGTATAGTGTATTCAAGAATACTGTACCAACTGAAATTAGCCCGTCAAATCGATTCCTACGATAGAACCATCTTCAGGCGATGCAATACTGAATAACTGTAGTATTTATCTACGTCTTAAGATCGTAATTTTGATACAGTAGGTACCAGGTGCAAGATGAGATTTTCTTTCTTAAGTATACCCCGTCACTTATTTTTCCACTGAATCTTTTTTTAATACTCTCGCAACCCCTGCCCTCCGTGTCGATCGTTCTTCCTCAACTCAGCGATATCTGACGCAATCGTTTTCGTCCCTTTTTATATGGGACGAAGTTAACCTCAAATGACATACCGTATTATACATTAACACGTCTACGCATCCAATCTTCTTGAATGGTTAAAAAAATGTCCTCAGGGTATCTCTGCTAGTAGTCAGACTGGCTCAATATTATTTTTTAATTTAGACATGTCCGAAACATTTGCCATGTCTTCGTTCTCTCAATAGAGTGCGTATATTATCTGATGTAGGTAGCCGTCGGCAACCTACGTTAATCCCTTGCGAATATTATGCGATTAGCCAGAGTTTCCGCGGCTCGTGAATTTGTCAAAAGCTCGCGATGGTAAAAGACAAAAAATATAGTGCCACGAGTGGCGAATATAATTGTGGAAACTTGATGACGCACGAGAGGGGCCGTCCATTCGTTTTGAGGCCGTTTCAGAGAATTTATGAAGGCCTTAAGCAAATACTCGTGTCGTTCGAGCAAATATTGACTCCTCGATATTTTTATGTGTGTTATTATTTTAGGCGGTGTTTGCCTTATCGATCTTCCCCGCACCTAATCGAACAGCAACGATGAACGAAAGGCTGACTGTAGTGAGAAAACTATGATATTTGGTTACCCTGCTGGCAAGAAAAAAATCTTTTTTTTTTAACGAGAAACAAGCCTTAAAAAATATCACGTCTTGCTGAATATTTTAACTGATACTACCTTTTATTCGGTGTACAAGTATGCGAGAGGATCTTATAAATTTTGTGTATGTATCACAACCCTGTTACATTCCCATGGGGGGACAATGGGGTCTCATCCCTTTGAGAATGGAGGGATGGATGAAATGAAAAAGAAAGATACGTCGCTCTAGGGAAATTCACGGTCAATTATAAAAGTCTAATAAATTCAAATTCAAATTTCGAACTTGACAAGAATCCTCAACTTCGTTGGAAACTTTGGTAAATTTACACTCGACCCTGTTTCATCATCTGGTCAGTGGATCCTTTATTCTTGAGAACGTGATTAGTTTGTCAAACTCAAATTTTCACTTGCGATGAGACCTCCAACTTTTTTTTACTTTCATTTTCCTCAACGACCCTTCTTTGGTTTTTTCTTTATTTCCTTTTTTTTAGCCTTAGCAATTAACGAAACCAATCCGCGCGTCTTGTCTTAATAGTGTGTTATCCTTTCTTCTTCTCTGTTTTTTTTACTCACTCCACGGCCGAGCTACATGTCTACTTTGTCGGGCAAACAACGGAGGTCCGATTCTTCTTCTGGAAATTTAATTACGGACATCCATTATTCCCGTGAAAGCATTTCTAGATAAGATTCTATAAGAAAGCACGGCTGCCGTTGCCGAATTGAATTTTATTACGTATCCCATTTGTCAGGGATTTTGTCTTTCGATTTATCCCAATGACAGAGAGAGAAATTACAACAAAAAATTTCTAATCAACGTTAACCAGATACACGTAAGTATGTCATATAGATTGAATGGTATAAAAGATATTTTTGAAATTTCTACAAAAATTCCTACAATCTATTCAATGAAAATTTTATCATAAATCAATATATATATACACACACACATATAGTATGAACTTGCTCTTTCTTAATATTTATGTAAGTATATCTAATATTGACTCTTACAAGTGGTTGTCTTATTAATCTATAACTGTACCGTTATCTCGAATTTGGCTTCATATCCGTATGACTCGGGCGTCTTCAGGCATTCGATACGAATGAAGATAGCGGCATTTTTTTGAAGGAACAAGAACGTCTGTACGTTTCCTGTTTTTATATCTTAGTCGTCACTAAAAAAAAAAGCATTTCGATACCCCGATGCAAAAGTGTAAGAAATCGATTATGTACAGTGGGATGCAAAAATGGTCGGTAGCGGGTGGACGCGGTGCGGTGAGGTAACAGAGGAGATTGGGCGGCGC
>JARQTI010000399.1:1814322-1832784 GCA_030142655.1 Trachelus tabidus | reverse complement strand
AACATGGCGATCCTGCGCGACGGTCAACTTGGTACGCCGCCAATCGCCCTATCGGCTATCCAGTGTATAATACATATTAGTGGTCTCCCCACTCATCTCTGTCTGGTATAAGCGTAGTCAATCTCCTAATTGACGGAGTCGACCATTAGGAAAGGTAGGAGGGAAGTGTAGTCAATGACAGTTTTTGAATACACATTTTTAGACGTACGAAAAGACTCGTTATTAGTGATTTTGTAATTTTATCAATATTAGGGTCTTGTAAGTGGAATCGTCATGGGTGGGGATGATAAAGATTCTCCTGCCAAGGTATATACAACAATTTCCTATTATTCTATTTCAGATAGTTATAGTTTAAAATGAAGAAATTTAAATTTTATGTTTTATTGTCTTTGCCTATTCTGTTATTTAATATATTCTGGTTTTGTGCACAGAAATATAAACGTGATACTAAGGAAGCTAATAATTCTGATTCCGACGATAATTATGAACCATATATACCAGTCAAGGAGCGTAAAAAGCAGCAGCTTATTAAGCTTGGGAGACTAGGACAGTTAAAAGAAGAAGGCATGAGTGGTTTTGGAGGCAGAAGTAGTAGTGAAAATGAAAAAGATGATGGGGATGATGACGATGGCCAAGTGTGGGGACGCAAGTCCAACATTTCTCTTCTTGATCAGCATACAGAATTGAAAAAGCTAGCTGAAGGTTTGTCACTCACTTTACCTAGACTATAATGTTACAAAAGTCTCAATTTGATTCTGATTCTAGCTAAGAAAGAAAGTGCTATGGAACGCCAATTGAAAGAGGAAGAGAAGATTTTGGAAAGTGTAGCTGAAAATAAAGCTTTAATGGGTGTTGCTGAATTGGCTAAAGGTATTCAATATGATGATCCTATAAAAACTAGTTGGCGACCACCAAGGGCAATCTTAAGCTTTGGTGAAAGTAGACACGAAAGAGTTCGACGAAAACTTAGAATTTTAGTCGAAGGTGACGAAGTACCTCCCCCACTAAAAAGTTTTAAGGACATGAAGTTTCATCGAGGAATTCTAAATGGACTAGAGCAGAAAGGAATCAGTAAACCAACACCCATTCAAGTTCAAGGAATACCAACTGTGTTAGTTAATGATTATTACTCTAAAAACAATTGCGTTATTAGCAATTACTGTTTTTAGTAAACTGACGTAAAACAACACTTATGCAATGTAAAAATATTTCTAATTGTTTTTACAGATTATCAGGCCGCGATATGATTGGCATAGCTTTCACAGGTAGTGGTAAAACACTGGTATTCGTTCTGCCATTAATAATGTTCTGTCTGGAGCAAGAAACAGCTATGCCTTTTATAAGAAACGAAGGTCCTTACGGTATGTAACACATATATTGGTTATGTAAAAAGAAAATTAAAAAGCTGAATATTTTACATAACAATTAGTTGCTTTCTTAAATAGGCCTCATCATTTGTCCATCTAGGGAGTTAGCAAAACAAACTCATGACATTATACAACACTATACTAATAGTTTAAGACAAGCAGGTTGCCCGGAAATTCGTAGCTGTTTAGCAATTGGTGGCGTACCAGTTTCTGAATCTCTAGAAGTTATAAACAGGTATGCTGGCCTATGTCACCCGTGTTTTTTTAACTGTTGTTATTGTATTGTATTCATATTTTTCAGAGGTGTGCACATAATGGTGGCAACGCCAGGCCGATTAATGGATATGTTAGATAAAAAAATGGTAAAATTGGGCGTTTGTCGTTACTTGTGTATGGACGAAGCAGATCGTATGATAGATATGGGTTTCGAAGAAGATGTTAGGACAATTTTCTCTTTCTTCAGGGTATATTTCTAACAAAAATTATCATCCCTATAAAATTCATTTATATTACCTAGAAATATTAGATACAAAGGACATATATTGCAGGGTCAAAGACAAACATTACTCTTCTCAGCAACTATGCCAAAAAAGATTCAAAACTTCGCTCGATCCGCCTTGGTAAAGCCAGTGACGATAAACGTAGGAAGAGCTGGTGCTGCGTCAATGAACGTGATTCAAGAAGTAGAATACGTAAAGCAAGAAGCTAAAATCGTATATTTACTGGAATGTCTTCAAAAGACTACTCCGCCGGTGTTGATATTTGCCGAAAAGAAGCAAGACGTGGACGCCATTCACGAATATTTACTTTTGAAGGGAGTAGAAGCTGTTGCCATTCATGGTGGAAAAGGTATACCATTATAATATTAAACTGAATACTGTTGCTATACCATAGTAATTCATTACGACACAAGCATTATGTTACGGAAAGCCTTAGAATTTTAATGCCTTTAGACCAGGAGGAAAGATCTCGTTCGGTAGAAGCTTTTCGTGCAGGACGTAAAGACGTTCTGGTAGCTACGGATGTTGCTTCAAAGGGTCTTGATTTTGCGGATGTGCAGCACGTTATCAATTATGATATGCCAGATGACGTGGAAAATTACGGTGAGTTAATTTACGTAACAGGAAATCAATTCTTCATATAATATCTTCATGTTATAATTAATTGAAACAAATGCAGTTCATCGTATTGGAAGAACTGGTCGTTCCGGGCGCACGGGAATAGCTACAACATTTATCAACAAAGCTACTGACGAGTCTGTATTGCTGGATTTAAAACACTTGCTCATGGAAGCAAAACAGAAAGTACCACCGTTCTTGTTGGAACTCTGTTCCGAGAATGAGAAATATTTGAATTTGGGAGGTATAGTTTATATTTATCGCTTGTATAACCGATGTGAATATTATTGTAAAGAATGCTTTAAGCAATGGACAGTAATAAGGATTAATTGATATTACTCATTGTATTTTTAGATGAACGTGGTTGCAGTTACTGTGGTGGTCTCGGTCACAGAATTACAGAATGCCCCAAATTGGAGGCTATACAAAACAAACAAGCATCGAATATTGGTCGCCGCGATTATTTGGCCAGTAACGCGGCTGATTATTGATTTATGCGTTTTTATTGGATGTATATACATAATACGTTATTACAATTAATTGAATTTATACAGTGGGTATTCAAATCAATAAATGAAACATCAAAAGCAAACAGTATCCTGTAACGAATTAATTAATTTCAAGCTTCAATTTTTATATCCATAACCATAAAAAACTTTTCTCAAAACCAATTCCAATTAATATCAAAACCAAATAGTATCCTGCTACTATCATCATGATCACGATCATCTTCCTAATACCTTTAAGGTGAACGAGATCCCTAGATCAGGTCTTTTACTCGTGGAATGACTGTACTACTGAATAACTGTTAACCTTACGCATAAATAAATTCAATTTAAAAATATACGTAGCATAAGCTGTAAAGAGGTATAAAAAAGTCAAAGAATATTATATCTAGAATAAATAACACCTAGCAAATTTTCCTTTCATTTAGATTCAGTGCTCATTCAAGAACTACATACAGTGCAATCTCTGGCATTGCCCGCACTTAGGATGAATAGGATGACAGACGTATTCGATGGCATGACGGTGATACGACACTATCTTCACCACTGACAGTCTAGATTAACGGGATTCGAACAGGTATGGATTAAGAGAGGTTGCGGCGGCAGAAGTCTTACTGTCATTTATTTAGGTTAATTTTTCAGTTGTAAAATAACTAAATAATGAAAATTATAGTAGAGATTTTTCCTGGCATAAGTAAATTGTACAATAGTGTTCAGAATCGATACCATCCACAGATAATGTATCGAATCTGAAGTCGAAGTGTAGGTAGATTCGCCATTTCTCAACACCCACCTTTTGCCTATTTTTATGAAAACATCAGAATTTTTTTAAACCGGCGTACTGGGTGTCTGGTAGGAAACCTTGCACTATGAAGCAGCATTTTATGCAGAAGAATTTCAAAGAAATTTACAATCTCAATGAATATTCAGGCTTACATAGAAATACAAACCCTCTGGTCTTTACCCTAATTGCATTCACAATAGTAGCGTTTCGCGACACTGAATTGCCCCAGGTTTAATGTGCAATACTGAAGCCTCCACCTCCTCGCATTCTACTCATCCCCTCGAGCTTTTATACTCACTCTTGCTAAGTTGCTAACCCTTCCTTACATTCTCTTCCTCTTCGTGGTTGTAACAATGCTTACCAGTTTACGGTTGCCGGCTTGATTTATAATAGCGATGCGAGTTCGTGGGATCTTGACTATACTATTTGAAGTTATAAGGAAATGCAGATAAGAATCCAATACGATTATTAAAATGCAGATTAAAATGTAGAGTGCGATTGAGAGTGAACTTTCGTCTTTTTCAAGTAATTTAAAATTAGCTAAAAATTATTTATATGCTAAATTTAAGAATTTTACCATAAAACAAGTACTTTATTATTATTATTATTGGTCTTCATACGTATATAAAATTTATTTACACATGTTATTGATACCTCCCCCCTCTCCAATAATAATTAAAAATATATTTAAAATTTGTCTATCATATCCATAGTCAATGATGTAATTTATAGGGTTTGGAGTGAGATTGGATTTTATTTTTTAACAGCCATGAAATTCTCTATAAGAATCTCATGCTTATACCGTTCCTTACTACAATATATCCGCGTGCCGTGCACCACTTTATTTTTCTAGAATTAGTCAGTTTATCGAAATAGACTCAGGATAAAACTACAAGAGCGTATTCAGTTTGGTTCTAAGATAAATGCATGCGGGTTCGCTTCCGTTCCTGAGGTAGGTACGTAGGAGGACATAAATGGTAACCAGTAGAAATATATCCACTGTTCAGCAGGCCCGAAAGATAAAATCCACAAGGACTTGAAAAAAATGATTAGATTCGTTGAAGAAAAAAAATGTATCGCGAGCAACGGTAAGCATAACTATCGACAGGTAAAATAATTCCTATATGTATAATAGTGGTTAAAGAAGGGTTAGGAAAGAAAGGGATTCTGAAGCAAGGGTATACTGACACAGTACTACGCTAGTGAAATGGGAAGAATATAAAGCCATGCGAGAGCGATAAAGAGAGTAAAGGTGTGGATTGACAATCGAGAAGGAAAGAGAGCGAGAGAGAGAGAAATAAAACAAGAGGAAGCGAATGAGAGATACGTAGCAAGGTAGCGGCGACCATCGGATACAGTGGGGTATGACCGTGGGGGCTGCTCCGGGTGGCGGTTACGGGTTGGGGTAGTTCTGTGGGTTAGGTGGGGGTGAATAGGACGTCTGGTGGGGGGAGAGAGAGTCGTTGTCCTCGGATCGTGTCGGATCCTCGCTCGGCAGCTCACGACTTGCTAGCAGCTTCAGTACGACGCGGAACGCGTTCTTGTTCGGATCCTTGTTCGTGATTTCATGGTCTACCAAATGCCGTGACTTGGTAGCACGTTGGTGTCGGTGCCACGTGACGTTTTTCTGAAACGAGTTTACTGATACGAGGTACTGTTTACTATCAGGTCGTGGTCAATTATGTCGGAATTGTGCTAACAGGGATTCCATTGATGCAGGAGGAACGTGTTGCTTGTGTTGTACTTATCCGCGGTCTGTCTTACCTGCCAGAAGAGAATGTAAGTTGGCCGGCAACGATGCCAAATCTACAGCGACTCTGGTGAATCATGCCTTGCTTGTCGAAGCGAATGTAAACCTGTGGAATTGCTCTGACAGTCGTCGTAGTTATCCTCTTCGTCCTTAGGTAGCATTTCATAATTATTAGAGACGTCGATGGTCGTGCTAGAGTTTTCTGGATATATCTGAAGGTTTTTACGTGACTCACGTGTATTTCAAAAAATACCGTCGACTAACTGTTGAGACGTCAATAAGGTCCTTTTTTTATAGAGTGCAATGGAGACAATAGTAAGGAAACAATGGTTTACCGTGAATCCTTTGGTCTGCAGCACGTGATATTTTCTTTTTCAAGAATATTCGTGAAGATTGTTCCTCTGGATACAGATAATAACGTTGTTGTATGCACTTTATGTCATAAAAATATATATAATCTTAGTTCTTGCGTTTCGTGATTTAATCGCACTGACTTGTTCGTGTCTCTTAAGCTTGAAATAGTGTCTTTAACTTATGCTTCATACTTTGGGCAAATGTCAATGACATTTTCTGTGCAATGATGGATGGCCTTGAGGGTCTATGTGAACTTCCGTGTCGAGTTTAGATTTGCCGTTATGCTCGTCGCTAATCGTATTCTAAAACAGGATTTAGTATTATAAAGATAAAGGTGTTTAGTACTATAAAAAAATTGGAAAACTCACATTTTCGCGTTGTTTATTGTGTAATGGTAGATTTATAAGAATTTTCATTGTTTCCTCTCGGATCTCACAATTAGCTAAAGGCGTTAATTTATAAGAAAATTTGTCATTGTTTTCTTGAGATTTTCAATTTTTTACTGACTTCCATTTAGCCACGTGTGCACGTGCAACTTTTCTATTTCTACTCCGTAACGCACGATCGCATAATTTTATAAGAAGTTACGTACCGTTACGCGAAATTTGATCTGTATTCCTATTTGTATATCTATAGTCGTGGTATTACAAAGCGCCATCGTTCACATGTATGTACATAGATATGTACGGGACGAGATTTACAAGATTATTAGTCTAGGATATATCGTACTAGTGCTTCGTGGAAAATTATTGGAATAATGCCGTTGTCATTTTCAATTTGAACCTCATTATCCACCTGAAACTTTTGCCTTTCGGAATACTCCGTGAATTCAGATCCGTGTCTGTCGCCAAGATTATCTTCGTATTGTACTCCGATTGACTGCATCATTGTTCAAAGAAAACTTTAGAGACGCCAGTAGATAAAATGGATCTAGGTCACATCTTGAGATTCATTTAAATAAAGACCTTAACACTGTTATAAACTTTGCACTCGTGAATTACGAAGCATAACTTTATACAGTATACGTATTTCTTAGCAGTACAGTTTCTTACCGTATAATAAACATGATATAATCAAATTAAAAATCATTAATTGGACATACAAGAATTGCGCGATGCTTCAACATTTCTTTATCAAAGAAATTTCCAATTAGAACCGTGTTTTGATCAATTTCGTTCAACAAACTTATTCTCATACCTGACGTATAAAATATTGTTCCTAGATGACACTTTTGAATTACCAGTATACAGAGAGCGCAGACGCGAAGATCGGTAGATGCAGTGAAATAGGAAATTCGAATGATTTCGGCATACATGAAGGAAGATATAAGAGGAAATAAATAGTGCCATCTAGGAGAAGAAAGCGACAACGTTCACGCGTGGATTTTTTTGGCATGAGCGGCAAGTGAGATAGGTGAAAGAGGAGACAAGTAATAATAAGCCACGAAATTAAAGCCAAAAACGTAAAGTGTCAAGGAAGCAGTAGTGATGCGCTTGGCTAGTGTCGGAAGTGTGGTGTTTGGCTCGCGGGACGGCAGATAGCGTTAGTGGTGCGTGCGCGAGGGCCCTATTGCCTTACGGGCCCCACGCTTAAGAGCAGGAGCGTCACGATGTCAAAGGATAGAGTGGTGACAGGCCAAAGCTATAGGGCCCAAACGATACACTTAATCTACCTAGGGCTCTTCGCGTATTTCTTGCTTCTCGTCGATGCTTCGCCCTTACATCGTCATCCGTTAACGCCGCACAGAGGTGAGCCAACTACCTATATTCTATATTCATTTTTAAATCTGTGTAACCTTTTTATATTTCTTTTCTCTTTATTAGTTGTTTTTTATTGTTACCAGCAGGAATGTTATAAACTACGAAATGTCAATTAAGAGAAAACTTGATGCCGTCTTGGTATTTACTACCAGGAAGGTTGAGTGTAACGAGGGATTCCGTAAATTTAGGCGAGTCCTTTGGATTTCTTTGTTACTTTATTGTCACCTTTCTTTTTACTATATTAAAACGACAAAGAGGAAACATGTATTTTACTTTGACGCGCGTTTGAAGTGTGTCTTTTCTTTATCTTCTTTGAAAATGCTTTTTAATATGCTTGATATCTCTTCTTACTTGGTGTAGAATAAAAGAAGAAAATGTGTTATGGATTGAGATTACTGCGTAGGACGGGCAAAAAATAACTATCGAGTTCTCACTTAGATTACAGATAAATATTTTGTCGCTTCGTCACGAAATAATAAATCGGAACATATTTACCTCTGATATTGATAAATAACTAGATATCATTCGTTATGGATTCGTAAATACGTAGCAGTCATAAAATTAGATAAAGAATAATTAAACAATGTATAATTATATAAACTTTATCCATGTCAAATCTTATATAGCAGGACAGGATTAGTCTATCATACAGTTTCTGTTAACAAATTAAAGTAGTAGTAAAGTAATTAAAGGCTTAATGCCACATACAAAAGAAATTATAAATTCATTAGTTTTCCAATGCTGAAATGAAATCAGAAACTAAATTCAGGACAGCATAAGTTAAATTCTCAGACAATTCCATACTGACTGTACTGGCGTTCAATCGGTGATCGCGTGCCAGGAAATATTTTCCAATGTGCCCAGAGTCGAAAGCGGTGATATCGCCCCTTTCTAAATATATATGCATTTGTCGAGGGTATCGAAAGCAGTTCCGGGAAATTATTACCATAATCATAAAGAATTATCGATCGAGACAAATAACAAGTTAGGAGTATCTAAATTTTATAACAGTTTAGACGATGCAAATACTGTATTATTAAACCAGCGAGATTTATTTAAAACCATTTTACAGAAACATTTAATCGTATCAATTTTTTATTTTGATTAATCGTTATCGCGTAATCGACAATTATTTTGTTTTATCTCACCAAAAAAGGGATTCGCCCCGATAGGAAGGATTTACCCAAAATGTATATAAGAAAAATACATGCATATACGTACAGGTGAAACGTGTCATCTTCGGAGATATATGGGACTCGGTTTAATTTTCTTGACGTGACGAGTGAACGAATCTAGGAGAATTAAAATTGGACCAGACCCCGTGAAAATTTAAAGGCGGAATATTAACCACGTTATCCTCGTAATTGGTCAGTCGTAAGTACAGATATCCAGCTTAATTACTGAACTGTTTCTTCCTTGACGCTGACACGTAGTTGGGAAGTGCAACGTCCGCATTACTACGGTTAGCAGAAACGACGGAGTCAAAATGAAGATCGTGGGGAAGATACGCAGGCGGGTTCTTTTGAAAAGGGCATAATGAAAGCCCTAATGCATCGCTAGGAAAAGTCTTTTGAAGAGCTATGACCCTCGTGGCGGAGAGCATTTTCATATCCTTGTAAATAAGGTAGGAGTTGACGTCTGGCTAGCAGGAGGTACCCCTTTGACCCTTACACAATTCAGTGAGATAGGGATGTCTCGTAAAGGCTAGAGGGTGTTATCATCCCCTTGTCATTAGTGTATCACTATCGCAATGTCAGACGGAAAATACGAAAGACACTAGAAGATACGAGTCTTTCTGGGATTACATGGGATTATACATGTATGTACCTACCGACTTAAAATTCCCTGAGACCCTTAACAAACGCATGCTTGATTACTATGAAGTCCCAACTTTTAATTCGCTTGCGTGACTGAAGTTGAACATTATGGGTTGATAGTATCCGGTCTGCGAAATGCTTTCATGCAATGTGACCTTTGGAAGTCCGGTTTTGCGATGTGAATAATTTATTTTTCTGGTGCCTTCAATCTTTTTAATAGTTTTTTTAGGTTATGGTCCTACTTTAGGGATGTTTTTTTTTCGAGGAAAAAGTTTCTAGGCAATTTCACCCCCTCTCCGTGACGGAGTTTTATATGCTTGATAAGATCGTTAATAAATGTCTTATTTATGAATATTTTTACTTTTTTTTCAATAGGGTTATCGCGTGGGAAATCGCGATAACGGAATTCTTCGATAACTATTCGATGTTAAGGATATGTCTTGAACGATAAGAGTTTCCGTGCTTGAATTATCAAGATTTTTTGTTGATTCCATTGCAAGTGAATTTCGATCTATATATCGTAGGTATAGGGATCACATATAGCGTACGATAGATGAGTATCTTATAGGTAAAGTAAGAGAATTAAGTTTCTATATTAAGAAATTATATTAATCGGTGAGCTAGACTGGGGGCTTTGATGCTCATGTAATTTTCATTCTAAAGCATTTTACGGTACTTGGACGATTTTTTAGGTTATTCTATCTCACATTCCATTTTCGGTTTTCTCGATATTTAACGCTAACATAATGTTTCGTCATTTCAGGTTTATTTACTGACAACAGTAAAGTATTGCTCTGCGTTCCTGACTTATTGATATGCGAACCACCACGCGATTCTCTTTCGGGGCACGTAGGATTTTTTAAAATTAATACGTCCGTTTCCGTTTCTTCGTAGTAGCCAGAAAGCTGGCTTGTACCGTTTGTCAAATAACGTACGGATGGTAGCAGTCTGTATAGGGGAATTATAATTTAATATATTTTCTGAATTTTTTTTACTTCTCATAACGGATACTCAGCTGCTTAACTATTACTATTTGGATTACGTATTGAGCTTTCAAGTTTGTCAATATATTTTATGCATCGTCTTACCTATACTATGTCAACATTGGATGACAGTGTGCGGAGTGCATGTTACATGATATGAAAATAAGTAGATTCTGGTAACATGGATATTTGATCTACTATGAAACGTATGGCTGTCACATTGAATTTTGTGGGTGTGAGCCGCACTCTAGTAGTGACTGAATATTCAAGTCAATTCGGTATCAGTTATTAGTAGTAATGAAACGTGTATTTCCTTTGACAATTTATTTGTTACGATTTTTCTTTTCAGCAAGAATATGTTCCGTTTGTAATAAAGCAGGGTTGAGATTTCATTTATGCTACAACGGAAATGTTTTCCGTAGGATATCTGAACGAAAAAATATTTGCGATGTTATTGAATCCTGTAACTATTGATTATCGTTGTTTACTGTTTGCTCAGATTTCTTTTTTCCCATCGTTCTTCATTTATTGTGTCATTTCCGTTCAGTGTATCGTTATAGAGGTCGAACAAGGGGTAGTCACCCTATTGAGGCTGATTGTGCGCGGAGGAAAAAAAAGAAAAGGTCATCGAAAGAGGATTCGCCGTTCGATTAACTTGGGCTTTCGGGTACCCAAAATATTGGATATTATAGCGTGACCTACTTATTGTCACTCCTTCGTACGGATCGCACTGTGAATTCGTTTTATACATGAAAAAATATATATATAATCGAATCTTAAATTTGAACGTTTCCAGTGAATTTTTGTGAAATTTCTTCCACGTAATTTTTACCCGAACCGGAAACTGATATCGGATGTTATTATTATATAGGTTGAACCAGTCTGTAAATTTTGTAAGGTAAATTGATCCAATGGGATGGAATCAGATTACAGTAATATGGAACACAGTAGTAGGGAATACCAATTCGATCCTTTTAGTCCTTCGAATTTGTCAAGTATTACTTTTTATATTTTTTTTGGGGAATTTCACAAATTATCGGTATCGGTCATTCTCATTTCGATGGGTATAATATATAATATTAATCTATAATATTAAAAAAAAAATATATTGCCGTATTTAATTTTGTCCAATTTCATTATACAGATGCAATTATCAGAGATCGTGGGAGGCTTGTTGTGTTTATTGGGTAATTCGATGAATTCATTAGAAGCCGACTTAAATTTCATTAAGTATGAGAAACCGGTAATTTCCTTGCCGAATGATGGCGCGTTCTCATATCCCCGTCTTATGATCAACGACTTTCGGCCAGATGTCGTGTGCAGGGTGAGGCTAGGTATACGAACGTCCTGAAATTGGACAAGGAAGTAGCAACGAGTCGTAGGTTCTCCACTGGTGAAACTTTGGCAACGACAGAATAGAGTCGACTTTTCTTCTACATGGTGTAAATTAATTCGCCATCTTTTCACGTCCAGGGAAAAACACGAAGCGCTCCTATACATTGAAAAGACGTGCTTCTTAAATTGCTTTTCCGAACGACTTATCTAATCCCAAAGCTTCACCTACGGACACCAACCATCCTCCTCGTCGATACGTTTCATTGATTCAGAAACGTCAGGAACTTACGCTGCTTCGACTTTCTATTTATTGTCCTCGACTTGATAATCTTTTTATTTCTGCTACCTTCACTTTCTTTTTTTTATCAAAAACAAAAATCGTTCAAAGATATGATCTCCCACAGTCTCATAATCATTACTGCGTTACACCTCGTGTAATGTTGTCTTGTAAAAAAGTAAAAAATATATTTTCATCGAGTAGCTTATAGAATATAGGCAATCTTAATATGCCGTATATAGATATGGTTGTAAATGTTATTTGGATCTGACAGTGAAACTGCTAATTCTCAACGTGCACAAATATCCCGCTGACGATTTTCCTCGAAGCGACGTGAATGGCAGCGTCGCGCGACACGGAACGACGAGATGATCCCGAGAGTGAAAGCGCGCATTTAACGCCTAGTAACTCCTAGTGGCTCGTTGCGAAATCTCATAAAGTCTCGGTGGCTCCTTTCAGATAGTCACGGATCAATAACAAAGACCGATCGAACGTACGTACAGTTAGCAGCTGAAAAGCCTGACTACGTCACGCATATATACACTAGGATCCCTCGAGCGTCTTTTTACGACGTCTCGGGAGCCTCCACGACGGAGTCGGCATGGCCGATCCTCATGGAATTTAATACTGTCGCCAAAAGCTGAACTAAGGGCCATCCTGACTGTACCGTTCTGAATACATATTTTAACGTATCTCGCCAAGGACAATCCCAACCGCTGAATGAAACATGAGCACCAGTTATGGACGCATGATAAAATAACAACTTTACGAGCGATATATAAATTTTATTGGTGCCACGATTGTTAAAAAAAAAAAGGAAGAGGCAAAGGTAAAAAAATGGATGGACGAAAAAAAAGTTTATTACAGCCGTGCAGTAAACCTCGTATCGACGAGAAAATTTCATCGAGGAGACACTTTAGTCGCAGGGTGTTCAGTTTGCGGTAGAAGCGATAAAGTGGCACAAACTATTGTCAATTTTTTACGCGTACGGTGCTGGTCTCATGAGATAGGCATAATATAATGTGTTTTTCATAGGTAAAATTGTACGTATTAATGACATGTGTCATAGGCAAAACTGGCTATATCATACACTGAGGCTATTTCGTCCCCTCTATACTTTTTGTCCTGCCGTTACCGAATCAACTTACAGACTAAGCTGCATTGGCCAGGTTCGCTTGGTCAAAGCATAAGGATAATTAGCTTGACCGAAAATAGTCAGGTGAGGACAGTGAGTTGGTTTTACCTCGTGGGCCGTAGATGCACGCCTACAGGTTAAACTCTTTTTACTTTCCATCCCACGCTGGAGATACTTGACATTTCTTATGACACTTTTACGCACAGGTCAATGGTACAACGTCGCACGTTTATACAGACTGTACACGGGATACCCGGACGCGCTTGATGCATCCAGGGAATAAATTTTCCAAAGCATCTCGGTCGACTTGAGTTTCGTAAATATTTGCCGACTTATTTTATACAGGTTCGCGAAATATTATATCTTTGTGAAAGCTCGCAGAGGTCCACCTCGCGAGCAACGACACTTTGTTTTTCACGAGCGCGACTCGTGTTACCAGGGCGAACGCCAGAAAAATATAATCTATTCATGGAAAGTGTGGCAAGTTTAAGTGGAAAAGTTCGTAGCGTCGCGCCTTCGAGAATCAGGATGCGATGAAGGACCCCCAAGGAAACTTCGGTCCTCGTATCTAACGGTTCTCTCGTCACGCTCTACCCAGCACCACCACCACCGCCCTTTCTTCCCCACCATTTTCCACGACACACTCCTTTCTTTTTCTTATATCGACTTCGATAAGCTCCAGCCTTCGAACCTATCGGGCATACGTTAAAGTCCCATGATGCATCCCGGCCATGATATTTCCGATAAGTCAAAATGGCCGCGACTGGTTAGTGAGACGCGAAATTATCTTTTGAAGTTAGTCACGTTATTCCTTCGATTTCACGCTTATTTCTATATATTCCCGTTATACGTATATATGTATATAGAAAGCTATGTATAAAGCCTTCGAGTTGGCAGACGCTCAATTCTCGGTATCGAGCGCATTTTCTTCTGTCAGTCCAACCGCAGGAACTTCAAGAGGAGGGGGAGGACTACGTCGCATACCCGATTATTAAGTCGACATTGTCGTTCGTCGACAATGTCCTCCCGTATCCACGCTTGATCTCGGCATGACTTGCCCTCCATGATGCTTCATTATATTACCCCAATTTGGGTCTCCTATTGAAGCAGCCGTGTTAGCGCTATAGGCTTTCAAAGAGCGACAGGTTAGCAGCGGTCCATCACCATGGCGACCATGTCTAAGGTGATACGACGTAGATCGGCTTTTGTTGGCTGCGTCATTCGTACTGCTCGATTCGTTTGTTATTATTCATAGGGCTCTGTCGCTTGCGTCTCTCGTATTGCTCGTTGCTTAGGTTTGTTTCTGAATTTTGTGTGTTTAGTACCCATACGTCCCACACGCGTAGACACTTGTACGTTACTTTAGTTCGCGTGGCTCCGCTAGGCGCGCACGACTGTGAACTTTACGATTTGAAAATGGAGTTACAAGTTTGTTCTTCGGTGTCATTTGGCGAGACACGTTTTACGATTACCGCGCGCCATCGGCACGTAAATGGGCTTCGTAGTCGGAGAGGTATACGTAGCGCAGGGATGTTTCCGTGCAGCGTAATCCCTTATGGAGTCAGCTATTAGGGAGTCGATTGTACACTTGAAGTCAATGGCGAATTTCGAACTTGATATATGTATATGTACGGGGATCGGTTGGGTAATCGCGCTGGTAGTGTCCATTATTCATAGTTTAGCCGTATCGTTATCATGTACCACGTGCATTATCGGCGCGTCAGTGCTAATCGGATGGTGGTTATATTTGCGGAGTGCGAGAATTAAGAGTGACGTATCGCTCGGTAACTCCCAGGAGGATGACAGTGTCCGCCATTATAACCCCGGATCAAAATACCGAGCCGTAATCCGAGCTAAGCCACGGATAGTTACGAAGTGTCTACGAAAATCAAACAATTGATTCGCCCGTGCAATTTATGCTTCGCATTATCGACATATGCCGGCGTTTCTACTTTGCCGACGGAGTTCTGTTGACGTTATGGGTGTTATCGAGGAAGAAAAAAAGTAAAAGGATGCAAAATCGGATTAACGTTGCATGGCTTGTGGTGTCACGGTAAGCTTGGAAATTTTCTTCGCGACTCTCTTCTGTGCTTTTACGACGGCAGCAGCGTCGGATTTTTCCCGTCGCACTTGATATACGGCGGGCAAAGGCGTCGTTGGGACGACGACTCGTCATGCGGCTCGGTAGAGACTGGAGTGACGTGACGTTTCGTAAATTGTTGTCTAGGTATACGTTTGTGGTCTGGTTCTCATTTTTTTTTTTTTTAGTTGCCATTTTTCACCGTACAGTGACTGCACGTTCCCAGGGACAGTAAGGGCTGCTCTGTACGTGTTCGCGTGGGTGCCGAGCATTTCGCGCGAAATTCAACGGTGAATCGAGCGTCAAATGGTCGAGACCAATGGGCAACCTCGCGACCCGGGACGATTAAAAATTTCTTGCGAAACTACGAACCGGAGGAACGCGGTTACCACTGCCGCTGCTGCTGCTGCTGTATTCCGTTGTGAACGCTGGCTTAATGGTCACGGAGCTAGCGACGCGGCTAATTTCCTCGCGTTAACGACCCTTGCAGTGTGTTGCAGGATATAACTGCTATTACTCGTATCGCGCTCGTGCCGCGGTAGAATTTTTGGACAGCTTCCGATCTTTTTGAGTCTGGAAAAATCGAAAAACATTTTCAGCTACCGCGAATCGAGTTCGCGCTGGTCTCGGTATGTGGACAGTTATAGATTTAGAAAATGCTTTTAGCGTAATCCTCCTCGTATGTTACGTGCATGAGATAACGTTATATTTACGATTATACATGCCCTTCTAGTTTATCATTCGAAATAATTTAAACTTCTCACCGATAACAAACAATTCCCCCGGCAACGATAATCCCACGATTTATTCGAAAGCGTCGATACCATTTCTGATTTCTTCCCGGTGATCGTAATCCCGACCGGAGGTTCCTACTGGTTGAAAGTCAAAATTTCCCATTGAAAATTCTTATAATTTCCTATGAAAATCCTCGCCGCGTATACACATTTGAGATTCAGCACCCGCTCTGGTACTAGATCACGACTTGCTTATTCCTTCGGGGATTTTATATATATTGCCGTCTTTGTTCTCCATGTTCGTCATATAGTCGCGACATTCCCAAGAGTCTTTTCCATTCCTATGTATCAGTGTGGTAAACATTTGTATTCCTTATCCATACGATATCGCAAATATTATCCATGTCCTGTGTACACATTCGCTTGACAACAGAACCTCATCATTCAAAATGTATACAGCAGCTTTCCAACATGGCGGCCATTGAGAAGTATCTATCAGTACCTACGTATCAGGCTGTTGATCCGATATAGCTTTATCTCATGAATCGTGACAGTTTCACTGGATCGGTAATAATCGTTATGAATCACACGAGTGACCCCTTTATTCAGATTATCAGCATTGTTCATGCGACCTGTTTCCTTTGTTTCAGGGATCACGCGCGGTTCCTATATCAGGCATTATGGAGCCGCTTGGTACGACACGGCGCTACTACGGGAACATCGGAACCGAGTGCGTCGAAGCGCTACGGACTCTGTCAAGGATCAACCGCTTGTTTTGCGTCTACGTGCTCTCGACAGGTGAGTCATTTGAAATTGAAAAAAAAGAGCGATCCATCGATCTTCCTTGGTCAATAGCGACGCCTTGAGATCATTAACTCGTGAATAGACACGCTGGTTGGCAGTCAAGGTCGAACAATCTTCTCAACGCTCATATGCCTGCATCGCTATAGAAACCGTAGACGCACTTATAGGTTAAGTCACAGAGGCACTAAACATAAGGATCCAGTATCGTAGAGACATCGAGGCTACGTAGATAACAGGCTGTAGCGTCAGAGCCAGGTATAAGGGTATATAGTTTGAAATATGGGAACAGTGTAATAGAGTAGTAGATAGGTATAGTCACTATGAGTTCGTTTACGAGAATAATGGTACGTTGTAACCTTGTAACGTATATATGTATATACTTTCACGCGTTACTCACGCGTTCCGTGTACGAACATGTGGCGCATGGAATAGATATGTCTCGTAAGGGTAATTTCCACTGACAGCCAGAACACGAGGTTAAATATAATAAATCGTTTTGCGCAATTTTGAATTATTATCGTTTGGAAATGTGACTTTTTTTTGTTCGTTAATCGATAAATATTATCGACTGACGATACGTTGATTTTGTTTAACGCGTTGTCAGCTTTTCGTAATTTCCTTTAATTCCCGCATGTTAAACGCCAGACTTAACGAGCAGTTCTGATAAATTACCGTTAATTGACGTTCGATTAGAAACCCATTAGGATCGGCAATGATACCACAGATTTTCCGGTGCAATGAGAACTTCATTAATGGTGAAACTAACTATCTCTGTTTTGGCGTAGTTTGGCGTTGACTTCATTGAGTCTCGACGAACTTCCTCTAATGCATAAGCGTATTATCGGTTGTTTGATATCGATACCGTTAAATCATACTCTTGATGGGAATATTACCTATCGATTTAATTATCTCGTTCGGTTTGATACCTTCGGTCTATTCATCGTAGGCTATGTTCAGAGTGAGAGACCCGTAGACGCGTGGTCTCTGATAGTCACGGGACACTGTAACGTCCTTGGGCCAATTGGCTGTGAAGGCAGTTGCGTAAAATGGCTGTCGCCGACAAGCAAATATCGTTTGATTTTTTTTTTTACATAATTAGAAATTGACCTACCGATCACGTTTAATTGGATTATATGATGAAAATTTTCGAGTGCGAGTTTATTTTATAAGTTCTTGGCACACAATGACGATTTATTCGGACAGCCGATGAACCAATCAAACGCATTGGCAGCTGTGGATGATTTTTACGCGAATGACAAAAATATCCCAGGCAATTCGAACGTGAAATATGGTACTCGACGGGAAGTGCGGGTAAATCTATTACTTTTAAAGTGTAATTCGCTCTGTCTGTTAACTTCCGTGTAATCAGCATTCTGGCTGGCGCCGGTACAGAAATAAATCCCCAATTTGCCGTAAAACATTAGAGTGACGTCAGCGGCGTGCAATTAACGTTAAAACTCGCCGATACTTTCGCCGTGATTTCGGTAATTTTACCGAAATGCAGTTTGACGCTAAAGCAGTTACGTCGCTTCGCTGTGGTAGCCGAATGCTGGCTATTTCAAGCCAGATCGTTACTCAACGTGATGTCGAAAAACCTAGGGCGGCCACATAGGAATTTCAACATATAACCTATGCCATAATTAAAGGCTAATTAAAGG
>JARQTI010000399.1:1626884-1814222 GCA_030142655.1 Trachelus tabidus | reverse complement strand
AGTCCATGCATTTTTGGCATTAGGGGTGAAGCGGAAAAATTATTTTTGGAGCACTAAAATAGCCTTTAATTAGCCTTTAATTATGGCATAGGTTATATGTTGAAATTCCTATGTGGCCGCCCTAGGTTTTTCGACATCTCAACGTGCATATTGGTACCAGAGTGACAGAAAATATATATATTACTTTTTATATACAGTCCTTATCCCGTTTTCATTATTTTTTACTTACTTTCTTTCCCCATCATTCAAATTCACATTTTACGGAATTCTCGCACTTATCGACATGTAATTCTCCCCCGAATGGATACGTATTTCGATTTCCTTAGAACGTTCCTGTCTGTTCGCTCGCGCCAATCTCTTGCCACGAAAGCCAAAGCTTTCCAAAGCAAGCAAGAAACTAGAAGAAGTAAAATGTCTGAAGAAGAAAGAGGCGTTCGGGGGAGAATCGCAAGCCTATAAGCAAAGAGGGGTATTGAGTTTATACATATATAGAAAGTAGAAGCAGGAATGGAGTATAGGTAGGAAAACGAACGTACTAGGAACGTCTGGAGCCTGAAGGCGTCTGCGGTTGGTTCGTACGTTCGATTCGGCGCGACTCCCCCAAGACAAATAAAGTTGTAATTTACGTTCAGCCGTTTCCCCAAGGGAGGTAGGAGGTATCTTGACTAACGGGTGAAAGTGGGTAAAAGCGAATAAGCGCGCGGGTTGGTTCGCGCCACGGACAAAGAACCGACTATATAAAGTAGACACACAGCGACCCCATGGATCGCGGTTAGTTATCTATGAAATTCCATAGCTTCGTAAACGCGCGAGTTCGCCGAGGTGTGTTCCCCGGTACGTGAACGAGGATAAGGATAAGGACCGTTCGAAGGTTCGCGTGTCTATTAGGAAGCTGAAACGAGGTAGAAATATGCAGCTGGAACGAGTCCATAAGGTATAGGACACCTGGTCCAAATAGAGCAAGCTCAGTAATGCCAGTGCTGGGTATATCGGTATAGCGATAAGAGAGGAGGATGGAGGCTGGTGGACCTTCGCTATAATCCTGGGACATCCGACTGTTCGTGGTATCGGATCCAGGGGGGAGGCGACAGGCTTCGATGATGCCGCCACTGTACTAATTAAAATGAGAATTCGCCATGGACAAAGGTAAACCCAACCTATACCAGTGCGTTAGGTAATGACGAGGGTCGTTCCGCAGACCGTGGGAGACCCAGGTGTCGCCGGGGAGGGGAAAGCTGAAATTGTCAGGGCTTCGTTTTCAGGATGGGCAAAACCCAAAATCCAAAACCCCAAAGTTCGAGACCGCAGCGAGCCCCGGTGATATTACCGTTTGCTAAAGGTTTCCGAAGATCAAAGGCGATACCGGGCGGTTTGCCAATATTTCGAAAATGGATACGGCCGGAGGACGGGCTCGTTGGATATGGCGCTTTTGGAACTTCCAAAGACGAGATCATCCTCTTCTCTCTGCCGTGTCTCCCATCTTCGCGTTAGACTCTGACTATCGGCAGTCTCGAAAGGGCAAATGTGTTCTTTCGTCTCGGCGCGTATGACGTCACTACCAGCCTCGCCTCCAGACTTCACATAATAATGCATATGCCTTACGTATGCTCATACAAAACGCTGTACGTACCTCTGTTTAGCTGAGCTCGCGTAACGTTCTGCCGATATACAGACAGTGCCAGACCGTAACACGTCACTTGTCTCCACCCTGCGGGAACGACGTAACTTCTTAACTGACCGTCCGCAGCTGTACGCGGCATTGAGGTTAGCTCTCGCTTAACTCGGAAAACCGCAATAGCAAAGTCCGAGGGTACGACCACGACACGACTCGGAAGCTCACGCTGTTTCCGGCCGGACAGGACTTCCGGTTTCTTCAAGTCGAACTTAAACGCGGAGCTTTACAGTCACCGGGATCCTTCACTTTTTCCTTCTTAGACCTAACAAAAGATATAGCCGTTGATCCGAGCTTCCGGTACAGTAGGACTTTCTGCTTGTGGCGATATCAACGAGGGAATAGAGGATAGAAAATGGAAAAAATCTCGAAGAAAGCTTTTGGTAAGTAACGACATATTTTTTTTTTCATCAAACAAACGTGGTGGAATACGCGCATCTCGGTTCATTGGCGAATCGGTATCCCTTGTGTTCGGCATCGTAAAATGTAGATTCCACTTTATTTGCTTCTCCCTTGGGCTCGAAGTCGGAAGACGTAGTCTTGGTACGGTAGGGTGCAAATTCATTGCCGGTTTTCACGTAACGCGACAAATAGTTCTCGGTGGCAGTGGCTGCTATAGAAAATTCTTTTCCATCGGGCTTTCGCAGCTACGTTGCTACGTCGTCTGTCTCTTTATGTAAATCAGGGGAATCCACGGCAAGCAATAAAATGTAAAGCAGCACCTCGCTACCTGCTTTACTACCGCTTCTGTCACTCCGCCGCCTCTGTTACCGTTACTTGTTACTTCGCCGCTGGCTGCTACCACTTCTGCTTCCACTATTCTCGCAAACGGCTCCTCCGTCTACCCCTCGCACTCCCACTACATCTCTTACTCTCATCTCGACCCCTAACCTCTACCGTCCAACTTTTGGGCTTCTCGGTCGTTCTGTCCTTCGTGTACACAATCGTCGTATTAATCGTATTACTTTTCTTTTGTACCCGCCGAATACGAGATACTCCGACATAACCTCAAATTGCTTCCTTACCGGTTTCTTAAGCAGTAACTTCTACCCGCATACTGACTACTTGCCACGTACGTTGAATCGTAGTGAGGAAACAAACGCGCGTAATTTGAATTTCCTTCAGCCGTTACGTATCCCCTCGGTCGATGAGTCGATTGCTTTGCCATATTGGTCTGGCTTTATATCTGCAAATTAACTGGCTGTATTACCAGCACATCCTACTACCCTCAGACACTCTACCACCCTCGTGAAACCGGGTTACCGTTGCCTCTGCGAATTCGGATATTTGCCTGGTATACCCTTGCACGTTACTGCGCATGCGCACTGCGTAATTTCTCGATCGTAACAGGAAATTCGAATCAGATGTTTTCTGATCGTCGGAAAATTGATTGTACGAAATTCCTCGGGGACAATCGTCATTCGGATCTTCATGACTCTGGCATGTGATTTATCTTGTCGTATACGTGTTCATTTACGGTTTATTTATTACGAATACCCATGTCAGCCTCGCGATATTTTATTTAGTCCTTGTTACATCTAAAGACAGTGCTTGCGTAGAAATATCTTTCTCCTGGGAGTAATATTTTTTTTTTCTTCTTTTCAAAATGTCACCCGTGAATTATTACATGTGTGATACGTGAGGGCGTTTTTTTTTTCATTTTTTTTCTCCATTCTCTTCATTCCGTTCGACCGTTTTGCCTTGCTTCTATGCAGCTACGTACTGTATATTTTGTTTAAGACTGCTGGTGTCGGCTCTCCTCCGCTTAAACGCAAATGGAAACTTGGTACTTACGACGGATAAGAGTCGCAGAATCCCGGGAATCTCTAACGAGGTCTTAATGAAGTTAAGCTCCTTCCGAGTCGATGATATCGCCGGTTGTGGCAGGCGAAATGCTCGCGAATTTATCACAGTCGAGAGACAGGTATACCGCGAGATTTTAAGATCCAAAGGAAGTCTGACAGATCCGCCGGAAGGGGTCTGTTTTATAGGTACTCGGTCTGCATGGGAGGTCTCGAGTTTGTGTTTCTAGTGAAATAAAACGAAAAAGTTGCGTAAGATTGCGTAACGCGTATAGATATAGATTATTGAGTTTCGCACTACATACGATTCTGCTTGGATTCCTTTGAAGTTCTGCGACATTATTTTATTCTTTTTATTTAAAACCTTTTTTGTTTTTACGCAATCCCTTTCTTCGCACAATACCTTTCTTCCGTACCTTAACGCGCCTGCGAGGTTTCCTACGTTATTTGCCTCCAACTCTTCACCATCGTTCTTTTACCCACCATCCTTCTTACTGTCCCGATTTTTTTCTCTCACGAGCATCAAAGTCCAATGCACTTTTCACTGTGCCATTAAAAAAAAAGGACACTTCCAAGGGTTTGCACTAGTCACTTGAAATAAAAATACACGGGCCTCTATTGCGTCCCTGGCATTCAAAGTATTCCACGAAATATTGTCAATTTCCTGCTTTTGCGAGTCGTCAAACACGTTTTTTCTTTCTCCTTGTTTCACCCCACGCGTGACTCTCCATATAGAGGACAGTGCGTCGTAAAATATTGATTCCAGTCAGACCTTTATTGCCGATCATCATCCCTCCGCATTAAGGATCAGCAAATCCCGATCCTATCTCCTTACCTTATTCCGCCATCAAATCAGTGCGTCTGACGTTTCATTCCCAGTTCTTCGAACCTCGTCCTTGCGAAGGTCGACCAGTCGTTGACTCCAATCGCTTTCCGTTCGACGGCAGCAGAACGAATAAGACTGGTCTGGTAAGTTGGTCTCAAGACGTGTAACCCGTGGTACATGCAGTCATCCTTGTAGGGAAGATCGTTGGCTACGGTTCCAATTCCGATTCCAGACGTCTCGAATCGTACCGTTCCTATACCGTGAACGTTCCCCTCTTTGGCTCGCAGATGCTTCCATTCGTGGCTGACAGTGCAGGCACGTAACTTTCACGACAGAAAGAAGCTTGCAAGGTAAGCACGAGCTTAGAGGAAACGTGGTCCAGCGCAGACGATCGTATATGAAAGAGTAGCATCCTGCTTTTGGATGCAAGCAGTATACTCTTGAATCTCCCAAATTCTGTTTTCCTTCGTGATCATTTTTTTTTGACAAATCAAAAAAAACAACGATGCACTCGATCAGCCACAAAGTAATGGTAAAACCTTGTTTCTATTTGATTGTCGCATCTTTTCGTTCCTCGTACAAATTACCGATTCGAACTATCGTTAGTCGATGATGTAAAGTTAAGTGAAAAATTTGTTCGGTGTTGGAATGCACGCGATTTCCATTGCTGTATTTATTTCGAAATGTAATACGGGTATGACACGTGACACGTAATACTGCTGTGCTCTCCATTTTACACTGGGTATACGGTCTACCGTAGAGCTGTATTACAGTGCACTAACCTGAATGGCATTGCGTCTGACACAGAGCCGTTTCAAGAGCAAAGAGCGAGGTGCTGATCCACGTTGGGTTATGGCGGTATAAATTACCTATCGACCCTATGCCGGTACTTCATTAGGAGCCTTTGAACGTCGAAGTACAATTCGACTGGTTATTACGTCGCTTTGAATATAAAAAATCGTGAAAATCCCGCGTCCACGCGCATACAGCTTAAAACTGATATTTATTCGTTATCGCGAGTGCTCAAGCGGAATATTCAAAGGATACAATTACAGTCGACCTCAATTCACTCGTTACAGAGAGTATCGGGAGTGTCGCTGATGGACGTTATTAAAAAAAGAATTCGATGAAAAAGAAACCCGGGAAATTCAAACGAACGCGAATCATATCGATAAATTCAAATTACCCGCCTTTTTTCTCTCCTTCGATACCTTCAAAGCACGCGCATTCCCAATTACCCGTGATCCTATCGCGGACAGTCACATTCCTTTTTCCCAATAGCACTTTTCGTTTGCACAACCGTGTTGCACGTGTAAGCATTGCAGATTATCTCGACCCTTAACCTATAAGGATTTCGCCGAACGCTGATCCCCGATGCTGAATAAGCTATGTATGCACACACGTGTGCACACGTATGGGTATATAGTAGTTGGACAGTAAGAATCCGTAGTTTTCAAGGGATTCGACCTACACCAACTTGGGCATATCCCGTCAAGAAGGGAAATGTCTAGCTTCTGGGTACCTTTCCACTGGGTAACGCTGCTCGTAACGCGCGGCTACGGTCGTTAAGTTTTACTGGTTCCTGCATATTCGCAGTATCGCACGATCAGACGTAGATTCGGCTTACGAGGATCCTCGATGGCGATGGGCGCCGGTGATGCCAGCCAGCTCGAACGGCGAATGCAGCCGGCGCCTCCGATGTATTCAAATTCCATGTGCGACGAGGTGAACGCGTTCCGTCCTATTGTCCTTGAACAATATACATTCAAGGTCAAACATAATATTTCACAGTTTGGCGGTTAACCTGACTTTATGTGTTTTATATATCCACCCATTGTCGGTATCCGCCTTTATGTTGGCAGCCCTGCTTTTAATCGTGTCCGCATAAATTATGCAAATCCGGACGTCGCGCGAGCATCTCCACTCGCACTCCGTTAAACCAGGCTGAGAGCGTAACAATGCAAATCTTACAAATACTAACGAGAAATTTACACGGGGCTCATGCAAATTTCACTGGCTCGTATCTCAGGGGGATACGTCATCTCCTCGTGGATACTAGAAACCAACGAGCAACCAACAGTCGTTGTGTATTCAATGTGGGGACTGGAGCTGCCATTGCCTGATTCCGATTCTCGCTACATGAAAATCAGCCAGACTCGATTCCACTCGATATCCATACTCGATTCCAGTCGTGTACTCGCGTTTTCTGATATCTGACAAAGGAATTCATAGAAGCACAGGTGCATTTCCCGTATTCACGCTGACCTCTAATTCGGCGTCGATCAGTCAACGCAAACGAGTCAACTGGAACATTAACGTCTTACGAGCGTTTTGATTATACAGAAATTTTGCGTTTTATATGATATATTGCCGTTGTATGTAAAAGGTGATGCAATCCTAATTTTAAGCGTGGCTGTGCAATCGGGTAATGTTTATAAAGTGTTTTTTATCACGTGCTTAAATTTATCGCGTTCTCCGATCTATTTCTTCGTGTTCGCCATTCCGAATCGTAATACTCGACCGTATGGTTTATTCTACGTCTCGGAACTCTCAGTGACGGGGTGGCCAGCTCCAATGGACAATATCTGTGGCAGATGAATCCGAGGTGACCCCGACGGGTTTCTAAGCGAGGTCTAAGTAGGTGTCCCCCTGTTCACCATTTCCGAAAGGTATTCTACTGACCGCGGTAGGGAATTACGTCGTTTGCCGCTGGCATGTAATTACATACGCTGGAATTGGTTGTGAGCTGGCAGCTTGGTCCGTTGAATACAAAATTACCTTATTTCATTGAAAATTGTATTTCTCGTAGAATACGTCCTTGCAGGGTCTTGTAACGGGAACGTGGTATCAAAATAACATTACGCGGATACGGCCATTCTTAATATTCTTCTCGTGGATGCTGAGATAAAAAAAAACTTTACCAAAGTACGTCATATGGAAAAATTTCTCTAGCATCTTTAACGGCCCTCCGAAGCTCCTATCCTACTCACGTACTTATCAACGGCAAGTTTGAGTCTGTAAAACTGTCCGCGTCATATCCTGTCCGACAGTCATGCGCTCCCTTGCAGCAAAAAATTCTCCACGGAATTTCTTCGCTGCAATCAGGAATCTTATCTATGATTAAATTACTTTGATTTTTTACTCTTTGTACAGTATGTACTTCTAACGTAATTATATTTCTTAGGCCATCGTATTTATGGAAAATTATCGTAGCCGAGGGGCATATAAAAAGAAGTATACTTTGAAAATTTTTTAGAAGGAATTTCTAATGCTTCTCCGAATATCTAAGGAAGTCGAGAAAGTTCAAGAAATGTGTATATATATACAATATATACATATATAAATGTATATGCAGTATATATAGGTACTTACCGTACTAACGAGTCAAAGCGGAAAGTACATTCAAATATCCCGCGCAAATCATTTCGAATACCCAGAAACACTCGCGAATGTGTATGTCGACGTCCTGTGACGCGACAGTCTCACAAATTGCTCCAGCACCTATCACGGTCAGGTCCGTGTGTAGATATTCTAGTGGAGCACGCTGGTACAGTGCTAGTCACTCGAAAGTGCCGGCTCGTTTGCATCGGGGTCGACTATTATTTCGCGTTTACAACGACGCGGATGTTGTCTTCGCCAGTGTTCCTGGTTACACCCGTGGCCTTATTTAATCGGGCGACTTCACTACGGGAAAGCGCCTCTGTTGTCTTCGTTCCACGTCCAGACCATTACGGAGGCTCACGTGCTTACGGTTAGAATCGTCTGGCAGTTTATTAAAGAAAAGACTCACCGAGTCCCATTGGCTCGGACGCTTTTTACTTGCACTTTGGAAATATTCAAGATCCTTTATTAGCAAATTCTGAGATTGGCATACCTCTATCGAGCAGGCGTTTCCAGTGCGGGGTCATTAAGGTTAAATTGGACTTTTGTTCCGTGTGGAGGAACTTCTTTTTTCTTCGCTACCTTTACGACGATTTATCGAACTCCTGATATATCGCTCAGCCCTACCTCACGATTTTTCAAGCAAAACTCCACGTTTTTATTTAATCTCGTGCGCCTCTCTTCTGGCATATCAATGCGATGCCGACGAAGTAAAATTTTGATAAAAATTTATTTCGGCGTCAGCGTTCTCCTAATTAGAAGACGCATTAAGCGCTGCTGATTTCACGGTGTTCAGATATCGAGGGAAAGCGTGAACTCGCTCCAATACGTAATTGCGTTACATTTTAGCGCTGTAAGCTTTTACCTGTGCAATCGCGATAAAACATTACCTGCATAACTTTTTCCCAGCATCTCCATGGATGCTGACGAATCAGGATGCAAATTTGAGATGCAACCTTACCGGAAAATTCTGTGTACAGACTGTAACGTTTGCGTTTATTGGAAAAATGAAAAAAAAAAATTGTGACTACGTATACTACGTCACGTCCGTTTTATATTCACGAGGATCGTTAAACTTGCCGATTGCTTTTTTTTTTTTCATTGTTATTTCAAAAACTTCTGATCGCCTTCGGTAATCACGAGTCCGTTCGCTGTTCAGCTGTCTAATGCCCCTTCGTTCTCCATTTACTTATTCCAGAAGGATTTTCGTTCAATTACATTTTCTCACGTTTCACCGCCTTCAATCTTCATTAACTCCGGTGAAACTCTGAAACCTCTAAGCAGTCTGATCTTTAGATGCCATTTTTTTCACACTGTTCAAGTCTGGCATCTTCCTTCCGTATTATAGAATTATATGCTATACGTATAGAATACATAGAAGTCACATGTGTATACCTTGACACGAATTAAATTCTCAAGAGTATAATCGTGTATCGGCTCTTGCTTAACAGTTGGATAGACTGTTGTGCCTCGAGCATTATACACATACTGACAATCGTTACGCATTATGTGACTAGTAAGAGATTTCGATGAGTAACGCAAAAGATGGGGTAAATTCAAAGCGTTTGAGATCTTTAGCAAGAAGGCCAAGACGCGGTACAAGGATATATATTCGAAAGGCCGGAAGCTCATCGTCTTTTATTCCCACTGGCTGTTACGACGCCAATCCAATCCATCATCGTGGCATTGTGCTTCTCGTTGGAGACACGCCCTTGCCTTTTTATGGCACCTGGCAATCTTCTCACGGAACTCTATCCCGTGAATTCACCGGAGAATAATGATTGCCCGATATAATTGGCATCGTCAGTGTCCGCCGTACGCTTTTCTAACTTATTGACTCGTCCCGCCGAGACGCACGGAATTAAATGTATTTTCGCATAATCTATCAGCAATCGACTCTTAGCTTTAAGGAACTCCCTTAACCGTTCGCGCCATGTAAACTCCTGTAAAAGTACAGGCTTAGCGCTACCGAGGACTGGCTATATTATACATGCTCCGTTATCAGGCAGGTAAACGTAGTAGTACTTGGCGCTAATGCATAATAGTTATTTTTTCATAACGGTTATAGCGTTAAGTTGGTACTCTCTGTGCTTGTGTTACACAAGTTTTATACTATGAATACATGCATTTTTTTTTTATGAGAATTGCATGGACTGCCATTTCTATAAAGGGTGTTACAGAGTTTATCGACTTTAGTTGTGTATATTTTAGAGGTGCTTACCTTCATTTGGGGGAATTAATTTTGGCAAGCCTAAACCTCTTTTGTGGATTCCATTACGTAACTGTATTGAGAAAACGCGAGTGATTTTTTATTATGCAATTATGAGGTCGCCCGATTCGACCTTCCTTCGCTGACCTACGGCTTAATCCGATGAGCTCATAATCGGCTCGGAGCTTTGGATCAAGGATACGAATTTTTTTTATCTCTAATTTAACCTTCCTCTTTCCTTATATCTTACCGATGGCTTCGATTAATCTCAGACCTCACTGACTTTTGTCGATGAATCGCGATATCTAACGGGTGGAATCCTTTAACGAGGACTTCGTTCACGAATGCTCACAGGGAGGCGATTCCAGTCTGACAGTGACAGACAGTTTACGTGGGGAGCGAATGACGCAGGAAGAATGAAGTTGTCATAGGAATTGTAGACATTAGAGATATCAGCTCTTTTGCTTTCGAGGGTTGATAATAATGCTGAGGCGCGTGACAGTCATTGTAACAGGATGGGTTTACTTGAAAGATGCTTACACGGATAATCGCCCGGTAGTTATTTACGTTTGAGAATTATCCGATTCTCAGGGTCTTCATTATTTTAGGTTTCAAATTCTTAAGGTTTGTTTTATCATTGATATTTTATTCAGTCGCGATGACCGTGAAAGTTAAATTGAATTTTTCTTGACATTCGGCGAACCGATATGGGCTAATTTTTGAAATTAATTGATATCATGCTAATCGAACCAACTGGTCGAGACCAAAGTGCAGATTACGTCACCTTCGTAGATTACATTTTGCACTTTCCCTCATTCTGTCGGATAATTTAGACTATTATTTCGAAATTACGAATTTTTCTTTTTTTTCAAAGATACTTTTACGCCGTTCGTATAGTTGTCTCGTAACAATTTTTCAAATTGACTCGTAAGTTTCCGTGGGTCAATCCCCCATAATATTTTCCGTACCATCACGTTGGTCGCTTTCGTGCTTTTCCAGAATCTCCAGAGGCTCGAGATGTATGCGTGTGTCCTGATACACGTGGCAGCTCCCTCAACCAGGATTATTATTTTATGTTAAATTTTCCTTCCTCCAAAGGCGGCTCAGCAAGCATAGTCTTGAGCGGGTAATTATGACGTCGGAAGCCAAGGTCGGATTACACAGTCTTTTGCGTAATTCTCATTAATGCAGTGAATTAAATTTTCGTAAGGCGCGATCCACCCCCGAATAAAAAATTACGAAGCGCAGGGAAAATCTAAAAAAAAATGTAAAACATGCATCAAGGACTACAACGCGAGCAGGGGGTACGGCTTGAATTGGTAATAGCAACCGATGTAGATCTAATACGAAATCAATGGTTAATTATGAAATAATCGATAGCCGTACTCTAATGCGTGTGATATCGAATGAAGAACAATCATTCAAAATTCATTCCTCGTACAGCCTTAACGTTACACGTGATCCATATAGGCGTACATAAAATTTGCTCGTTATGATAAATGATAAATCGCATATCTCACTGATAACGCTTTAACAGTCGTATAACAATGTAATTGATGATCACCGTGTCGGGATAAATTCCCTGAGGACTAATCTAGATCGAGTTTGTCGGATGAAGGACGCATCCAATTTCTAGACTCCTCTTGGAGGTGATACTGGCCCAAGGCGACGTAGCTGAAAGGGTGGCGAGTAAGGGTGGGAAAGTTTACTAGCCGATAATTAGCCGAGCACTTCGTACGATACAAATCCTGGTCTCTTTCTATTTCTCTCTCTCTCTTTCTCTGTCTCTCTCCCTTCGTCGCCCTTGGTAGAGCACACAAACGCTTTAGCCATTTCATCCCTTGCTTGAAACGACAACGACGACGCCGACGTCGCTACCACCACCGCCACCCCTCCCTCCACTGGCTGCCGTCGTAACCGTCGCCTGGTACAGTTTAACTTTGCTGGGTCAGACGAGGGGTAGAGCAGGGGTGAAATCGTTGTTGGGCAAAGACATGAAGGTAAAGGGGTTGTGTGTACCGTAGGATAAGAGGGTGTAGGCGTAGTAACTGGGGTTGCAGACAGATTTAAATTATACAACTGGGGAACCTCTTGTTTCACCCCTTACGATTACTGGGCAATATCGTTTGTCTAGTGAAGTCAACCGCCCTCTGGGTATTGGCTTTCCTCGCTATTTCAGAACATTAACCGCGTGACTTGCATTGTCTGCTTTTACATATACGTGTATATATATATTTATGTATATGTTTTTTCACGTACAGAGTCTCCTTTATTAGAATACTCGTGATAGGTGTATACAAATTTTTCATGAGCACAGTCCAAGCGTATCTCACTTATTTCTTAATATCTCTAATGAAGGATTTACGATCGACTTTCAGAAATATCTCAACTCTATAGGGTGTAAACAGAACAGAGAATCGCGTGCGCGTCGTTTTATGCGTCTTTGCGAAGTCTCGGTAAGTGCAGCCTCGTGTATCGATACGAACGAACGGCCGAGCATCGTACAGCAGACGACGATGGAATTACTCAAGATTTCCATTTGACGACTCACTTTTTTCCTCGCCTCCGTCAATTCGAGTCCATCGACCTCCTTCCATCCTGAACTGTCAGTAAAATTCCTTTTTGGAGTAAAAAAAAAAGATTTCATTTCAACCTACGTAACGGTTCGATTCTCGAGAGCTTGAACAGTTGTCAGCGGAACGTGTCCCAGGATATCAAGTGGACTCTTGGTGCAACGAGGAAGGCACGATTGAACGCCACTAGACGGTTAACGGGGAGAATTGCGGCAGGTCGGCGAAATTGTCTGATAACGATTTCGAGTCGAAACTGTTGGTCGTTCGATCAACCTGCCGAACAATAACCTTGGACATGCACCAAGTGTCAGAGTTTCGAACACTCCCTGTCATCGAACTTTTGCCCGGGACACTCGGGCGTTCGCAATCGGAACTTCTCGGAGGAATTAATACGGAGTTTGTACTTGTACGAGATATCGGTTAATTCAGCCACGTAACGTGAGCTTTCTCGTGTGGAAAATTGTACGTCTTCCTTTTTTTTGTCTTCTCTCGCTCTCTCGAAAGTAGTAACACTCACGTCGCTATAAATCTCCTGCCGTATTCTCAACCCTGGCAACACGCTTCCTAGACCAATGGCGTTTCCGTTAGCTACGTGCACGGTATAGGAAGGCAACACGTGCACGCGGGACCAACACCTCGTCTATACGCACGTCCTGGGAAACATTAGTCACTAGTTTCCAAGTAAACTCCAGGTAAAGCGCGTTACGGCTCTCCGGAGAGTGAAAATCTTTACGGGAACGCAGATCTCTCGCGGCTTTCGGGATTCGCAGTCAGCTGTGCTTTTCCGGATGTCTTTGGGAACACGCGGGAGGCCTCGAAAAATGAACGGCGGGTGCAGCATTGTCTACTTGTATTGGCAACAACGAGGTTATCGTATGGTAAAATTTTTTGTACAAATTTTTGATTTTTTTTTTTACGTCACGTTTCATAATTGTTTTATTTATCCGGATGTTCCTATAACTACGGGCTTATGTACATTGTTTTTTTCATGCGCTCCGTACGGGACGTTCGCGCAACGAACGATTTTACACCGGCAGACTCTGGTACGAGTGCTGGATTTAATTAACGGTAATTGCATCATGTCAGTGTCCCGTACTAGGCGCTCGCAATTTTATTGATCGATGGGACTCGAAGTTTCCTATTTTTACCATGACCAAGCGGGGAATTAGTTATCGAGGCTTTTAGCGGTAGATTCCTCGCCGTGATTATAGGAACGTGACTCGTAAAGCGGTTGAGGGAAACGTCGTATGGGGTTTTCATCCCCATAAGAATTTCTAATAAAAGATTCGGTAACTCGTTAACGAACCCATTAAAATCTACATTAATTCCACATGCTATTCGTACCCCATGGGCTTCCGTAACCGTACGGATGTATCCAGGGGACACAATTCCGTGAGTAATATAGCCAACTTATGCGAAAGACTTAATGGAATATTTAATTAGGCTAAATAATTTTAAATAAAAAAAATATAGCGAGCAGGGTATCAATATAATAATATCGTTAACTGATCAAATTATTTCATTATACATCACGAATCGTCGATCACTATAGGTACCCGATCCTCTTCGCAGGACTCAATCTTCATTAAATGAGATAACAGAGTGACTGCCACCATTAATTCTCCATAACAGGATATCCAACGTCTCGATAATAGCTGCACTCCGAAAGGATATTTTTCGCCGGCTAGAAGTGGCAATTAAACTTTTACTTTTTACTAAAGAATCTAACGTCAGTCCTCCCGTGATACTTCTTACCCAGTCACGCCACGGACGAGCGGATTAGCCTGACGTTAATCGACTGGAACGTGAAAACCACGCCAACCAGGTTCTCTCTGCTTGGACACGCATACGATTGCACTCCAATTCACAGGTATACCCGTCTCTCTTAATTTCACTTAAATCGCGTCGTACGTCGAATTCATTATTATTATTATTTTTAATTCGAAAACACCCCGAACAATCTCCGTATTATTGTACGTAATACCCGGCGCTAAGGTTATCTCGTGCAACGTGACAGAAATTTCGAGCAGACACCGAGGACAGTCTATATGTACATTTAAACTTAACTATAGTCCTATCTCGGAGACTTCCGGTGGCCTCCGGCTCTGGAAGATGGGGTGACTATATGTATAAGCTGCCGACAAGCTATACCGTCTATATATAGTAAAGTCAGTGCAAGTTGGAGCTTTGCATAAGCTCAGAGCTTACGCGTGCAAGAAATCCCTCCACGTGCCAATGGCGAAGCCATTCTCAGGAAGCGGCTCTCTTAGGGCTTCGTTATACCTTCAGCGGCACGTTGAGTCTTTGCGAAAGTGCTCAGCACTACTGCCCTCTAGCGAGCTACGGGAGTAGCCGTCGGGGAGCTTGCGGATCGGACCCTGGACGAAGAGAGTATATAAGGCCGTAACCCATTCCCATGGTACGGGAGGGGACACCGTACGGCAAGCACGTCTGGACGGCCACCCTTTTCCTCTTGCCGATGTCGTTGCGCCTCGTCGCCAAGTAACTCCTTGAGCTTTTTACGACGAGCGGGAAAGCAAGCTTTACGAGCACCCGGAGATTGCACGAGGCTGCGGCCACGCGAGGGTCCGATATGACGTGCCGACCTTTCTTGAAAAATCGATAGATCCCGAATTAGAGCGTTCACTCTTGCTTACCGTACCACCCCCCTGACCCCCTACTTATTGTTACTGGACTGTAGTGTATCTCTCCTTCGACTTTGTTTTTTTTTCCCCTCCAGTCCTTCCATCGCGTGAGCACCCAGCTAGCGAAACGCTTTTACCGGCCCGAGGGTAGGCCATCTGTCTGTCACCCTGTCATCCATCATCGGCAACCTGATCTCCGGCGAGCTCACGAACTTCCAGTGGGAAAGGTTAAATAATAGGCTTCTTGCTGGCCGTTAAGAGATCGAGCAGATTAAAATTACTCACTGTTATAACGACTGGAGTAGCTGCTTCGGAAGGTCCTGTGGAGACGACATAGGCGGGAATTTTGAAATGGAGATTCTTTTGTTTTCCGATAAGAAATTCGTGCTTCGACGGTACGCCGGTAGGGGGTAATTGGAGAAATATTGATGTGCACTTTTTTGGGGAATTTTTTGCCTTTAAATCGCAAATTCTTTGAGTGGCAAACGTATTATTGGAGATTGCGTAGGTACGCGATTCTTTCGTGGATAGAGCTTTATTTTCGTTTTTCTTGGAGCACTTTGTCGGAAGGCGTTAAAATGAAGGCGGACGCCGATTGCCCTCTCGCCGCGGTTCATTAGAGCGTCCATTTGCCGAGTAAAGGGGTTGCGGAGCAACGAGATTCAAGGCGAAAAGGAAAGTGCTCGCTCTTATGGAAAAAAGTATTAACGGCTAAAGCGTATCGCTTCCCCTTTCTTTTTTTTCTTCTTTTGGTTGATATCGAATGACGCTTTGAATTTCCGAGTAATGCTTTTGTGCTTCGCTGTGAAATGTGTATATATACACGTTCGAGTACACTTTTCCTTTAATCTTATTGCAGTGCTCGTCTTGAATTTCGGATCTATAATAATAATGTTACGTGAACGTTTCGTTGGATCAAGAAATTTACGGCTACTTTTGTTCTCGGGATCTAGCACGGGAAGGATTTCGAAATTGAATAGGATTAAATTTTATCTCGTAGAACGTCATTGTTACGTAATAACTATAATTCGAAATTCAATGTAACGTAATACCCTTGAAACCCAATGTCAATACCTTGCTTCTTTGTAACGCTTTACGCGATCTTATATCTGTTACAGAATGTGGACGATGCGACTGGTACGGGATGGAAATCTCTTCGCAAAGGACGCAATCTTCGAGGGTACCGATGGACCTATTATCTTTGACACGACTCATTCCTACGTTGGTACGATTGTCGGTGAGTAGAAAATAATTGCATTACTTTGTTATCCAAGTATACCGAATGCACTGTGTCGAAGCGAACGATGGCTGTGTATATTTTCATACAGCCATTCACCACGTGTTCCTTGTTATTGGTAACATCACTCAGTATATCTGTACAGTCACTTGACAAAGGTCTTGCTGCAAGTTCCGGTGGTTTAAAAATTCTTCTATATCGAACGTGTGTAAGGAACTTCCGCGAAGGTCGAGACCATTCAAGCACCGTAAAACGAACGATGTCCTGCGTCCTTTTTCATCCAAAGCACCGGATGTGGCTTTCCGACCTGCGTTTATTCAGTCCAACCGTAGATGGCGGTTCGCCCGCACCGCAGTGAAGTTAGCAGTTGATATTGGCACGAGGAACGTAGCGAGAGCATGAAAGCTTCTGTTGGCGCGGAAACACGGAAAGCTTTTGCATGGAATCGAATGGAACGGGGTACCGGCATGGTAGGACGAGCTTTGCGGTGCCGTGAAAGTACTTTCTCTCTCTCTTCTTCCCTCCCTCTCCACTCTCTTTCTCTCTCCCCCTTCCTCTCCTCTCTTTCTATCTGTCCCTCTCTACCTCTGTCTCTTTAAGCATACCAGTCTGCGACACGATCGGACCCACCTGTCTAGAAATTACTGTTCCTCCACTCCTGTCTGTCTTTAGTAACAAGATGGCCGCAGAGACAGTCGCCTAATACCAAAGCACTGTCTCTCGAGGCTTGATAAATTAATAAAAGAAAATGAGTCGCGTTACCAGTTAAGCTTAGCCACAATCTCTAATAAGAAATCTTAATGGAAGTTTATTCCATAGTGATTTACCGTACCTCTGCAATATAGGTTGGGGTTACTTGACGTATTTCCGTGATGACGTATTTAGGGGACACGCAACGGCGTAGAGAATATCTTCAGCAAAGAATTTCCATTCCTTAACTGTATTTCTACGCCGGTGCGCTCGATGCGACTATATTTATATATACGGGCCACTTCCACCCTTCTTTTAGCCGGAAATGGCTAGCCGATTCCTCGGAAGGGTCTTACGAGCCTCCGTCTAAGAACTGGGGCTTTTAAGCAGACTGAAGTTATTTGCATAATCGCGGTGTGCAGGAGTGCCGCAACGGTCTGAGCGATGCACTCGTGCAGACGCTTTTCGCGGGGAAGTTCCCGAGGTGGGAGTCTGGTTTCGCACCCTTTCGCACCCCCCCTGGCTCCGCGCCGCGTCTCTCTATTTCCTGCACCACTCTTTAACTCTGCCTTTATATTCCGGTAGTCTCTCTCACTCTTCCTCTCTGTCTCTCTATCTATCTCTATCTCCCTCGCTCCCTCTCATCCTGACTTTGTCCAGCTTGCTGCCATACCTGTAGGTATATAGGTGGGTCTGCCAACGGGCCGTGATGGTGCTCGACGCTGGAAAATAGGGGCTGCGCTTAACTCGGCTTCGCTTCATTAGGCAGCGTGCACGGCACCGAGGGCACCTTGCTGTAACCGAAGGCTCGTCTTTCACCCCAGTGCACCTATGCACGGGGTGTGTGTTACTTAATGAGATTCTCTTCCCGCCCACACTTTCTACGGAATCAAAACGGGCCGATTTATTTGCTTTCTCATTCTGATTATTAGACCCTGGATATAATAGGTAGCTCTCGTCTTTTTTTTTTTTTTTTTCATCGAATTATCCACTTATCCGATTCGTTTCTCCTGGTAGGTATGATAAGATTCTTTTTTTGTGATTGAAGTTCTCCTGGAATAATGCCATTTTTGGTTAAATAACACGAAACACGTATACTCGCATATTTCGTTTTCAAAGTGCGCTCGACCTTAAAATGTGGTTATCCGATTTATAGAGATATGGGTCTTTTGAGAAAATGGCACCATCAGATAGTGCGCAGACTGGTAAATGTGGAAAGTCGCTATTTTTGATTTTGAAAAAAATACTTATTGATTTTGAAAATTGCTCTTGCCTTTAACAAGAGACAGGTTGATTTACGAGGAACTATTTTTTATACCTGAAAATCGTAGTTGGTTCAGCAGTGATGTGTTGTAATTATAAAAAAATTCTTTACCCTTTACGTAAGGACTGATCGAAAATTATTATTGATTTTGGAAAAACGCTGAAGTGTCAATCGGTCGCTCGTTATCTAAATTCTAATTTTCCTGAACAGATACGCAGTGCGATCCGTATTTACTCACAGCGCCGCAGCGCTGCTGTCTCTTAACCCGCGCGTGTCGGTCCGATCTAATTTAAATTTCAGTCGAACCGTTTTCCGGCGATTTCGTTCCCCGCAGGAAATGGGTCAGCTACGTTACACCTATATCATGCCGTCGAGATGCATCGCGCACGCTATCTCAGGATAGCACGGATGGGTCCCTCGTTTGTCCCACTGTGTTTATTACGTGAAATCGATCGATCGCCTCTGTCCGCTATGGGATTGTTTCTCGAGATAAAAACGTACATAAAAATTTTCACGCAACTCATTAAAGTCCCTGAAAGTTTTATCGCGTCGTTATGATGCCTTTCTCTGGGCCTCGCCAGCGCTATCCTCTTTATTAGAGGCAGCTTATCGAGCGCCAGGATCGAGCGTCGCGTTCGAATTAAAATGAACACTGCCACCTGACAATAAGTCACGGAACGAGATACGTTCGAGATAGAATCGTCGAGTTTACTCCATTCTGCAGTTTATTTCTGTCCTTCGTGTGAAAATGCCAGGAGCTCTCTTCGTTTCTGTTTCCGTCGATTCGACGCTGTCCGCTACCGATAGATTTATATGGGAGAACGCAATTCGTTTCTGCCATTTTTCATTGTGCTCTCTCTTTTGCTTTTATCTCTGTCTCCTCCGTACACACATTTAACCCTCCTGACCCCCCTCTCTCTCTCTTGATCCACCCCTGAGCCAGTCAGTTGATACCTGTACCATATAGAGCTTTCGATTTTCAATGTCATCCGAATAAATTGAACTTTTGGGCAATGTCAACCCCACCCCCACCCTCACTCCCTCACCTCCCACCTCGCACACCACCATATCCTCTTACGACCATCCCCTAATAAGAGGCACTCACTTCAAGAAAAGGAAAATGATAATACGAAGGTCCATAGAATTTATCGGCTCGTAAAGGCCGTTAAGATCTTTCAAGGGTGGGCCTAACGAGCCCCGGGGTTATGTCTATAGCGGTAAGGGTGGCTGCGGTGTTACGCGGATGCGCCAAGGGATATCTTTATTCTTTAATTAGCAAGGTACGCGAATTATCAGCCGACGAAAAAGTCCACAGCTTTAAAAGCTCGACGGACTGCTAAAAGAGTTTTTAAAAAAATGGCCGCTTTACCGAGCGCAGCTTCTTTTATATCTGTCTTCCTTTTCGCTTGCTACTGTTTCTTCTCTTTTTTTTCTATGTATCTCTCTCTCTCTCTTTCTCTCTCTCTTTCTCTCTCTTGCTTGCTTCCTCTTTTTATAGCCATTTTCTCTCTCTCTCTCTCTCTCTCTCTCTCTCTCTCTCTCGTTCCACTCGCCGGCCCTGCTAACCCTCCGCCATGGAGCAATCAGCGAACGCTCCGGGGCACATTACGATTCAGCAGAAAATTCGCGAAAGACTGCTTCTCGTAATTTTCACGAGGGCACGGGTCCTGCTTGCTCTCCCTTCTGCGTCCCTTCCGGAAATGGAATACCCAGGGACTGTACGGGGTAGTTCACTGCGAACAGGAGTGAGTCACTTCCTTTTCCGGTAAACCGCAGGATCCCTAGGAACTCGACGGTTATTACGAGAGTTTGTAAATCATGACTATCATACTATTCTGTTTGTATGTGTAGTATTAATATATATATATATATTTGAACAATTAAAACTAATAATATTAATTGTGTATACCATACACATATATACATATATTCGTGTTGTGTGTTCTTCAATGTATGATTCACTTGCATCATTGGCAGGTGTCATTGGATGCAGTTGCACTTTCATTCACCGTCAAATAATGGTATTGTCGTTCACTTGGAAAAATGCCAAGGAATTCGTCTGGTCTCCGGCTATTTAAATCGGATCGAATATTCTATATGAAAATATAGGGAAAAATATTTTTACATAACCTTTTCCTACAGTAAGGAAAGAGGATAAAACGTTCACTTTAGAAAGTCCCGCTAAAGGCACCGAAGCTGTCGTACGGTGTCCCAGTGTTCTCGTCGTCTCTCCCATAATAGAGTGCTACTTGATTTATATTTTTCGTTGCGTCCGTACGAAAACGCCTAATTTTCTCAGTTATAGAAATCCCGGCGAGATATGTAATTTCGCCGTGTTATTTCATCTCTTTTGACATCCCCATCAAAACCAGAAATCATTTCTAACGCCTCTGTCGCGCCCCCTCCGCGCTCCGATTAGCGGATACGTTAATGAATGATTGACAGGCGTGATGGCAAGTTTTTTTTTTTTTTCACGGCGATTACAGACCCTACGCGTAGCACGAGGTCATCCATGAGTGTATATTGAACTTTTTTGTTTAAAAAAAAAGCCGGCATTTGCTCGCGACTTAACCTCGCGACTCGCAGTCGGATTCGAGGGTCGTTGGCGGAGGATGGAAGGCAGGAGGCAGGAAACAAGGCTGAAGAGGACTGTACCTAGAGGGCGGATACGAGTGGAACGAGGATGAAGAGAAGGTGAGGGGGAGGGGGGTTGGTTAGCTCGTGTGCGTGATCGCGCATACATTTTACGTTGCGGTTCTCCAGTTGCCAGTTGCCACTCGCTCGATAGCGAAGGTACGTACCCCGTCCCCCCACCCCTTCCCCCTCCCCCTCCCCCCTACGCCGCCCCACTCGCGGTTATAGCGAATAGAGAAGAAATTTAGGAAGGGTAGTTGCTCGGCTCTTGCTGCTTTGAGCCTGCTTGGTGAACCATGGCGGTTTCGCTTGGCCGCGCGCCAACTCATCTCGACATTCATAACTGCGGCTTTGCGCCGTAGGACCTTTCGCAGATAACGTACAAAGAGAACAGAGAAAATATCGCGAAAGTGGACGGACAGGTGCCTACGGTACCTGGACAAAAGTGCCAGACTGCAAATCTTATCGGTATACGATCTTAGGTAGCCGGGGGAGGTACCTTGTATTCCTTGGGGGGGGAGGGAGAGGGGGAGGGAGAGGGTAGTTTTTAAGGTTGCAGCCTTATTTTGTGTATTCGAGCATACATCTAGAACGTTCTGGAAGTTTCAATCAAATTGCGTCCACTTTACGTGGGTCGTACTTTGTTTAGGAATACGCGCACTGTGTCCAAGCAGTAGCAATTCTACGTAGGATTGACATATTTTTATATGAACGTGTAAGAGGGTATAAGGAATTGCTCATCCAATTTTACCTTACTGGTCTTACCTCCCCTGGGTCACGTGGCAGGAGGGTCTCTTCAGGGTCCAAGGAACCGCAGGCTACCCGTTTGCAAAAACAGTCTGGCAGGTAGGAAAGCAACCAGGCCAATGGTATACTTGTTTGGTATACCTTTGCTAGCTTTTCTTTAGCGAACCCTTAGACCTGCAGGGCGCATGTATATCTGACTTCTCTATTTCTCGGCGGTACTTCGGTCAAGGGTTGGGGGATCGGCTCCGAAGTGCCGAAGTTTGCCAATGAGAGGGAGGAGGGACTGTGCTGGCTGGCCGAGGGATCATCCGGGAGGTTAGTCAGGTGGGAGTCGGACTGGCCCGGAGGGATCGCTAGTAGGTAGTGGCCTCGAAAGACGAGCACAAAGCCGGCATTCACGGCATTCAGACGCCACCCTCGAGGCATTCGTCGGATCTGCATATCTCCAAATGGAATCGTCCTTTTACCCATTCACGGTTTTTCGGCGTCTATTTTGTTTTTTACTTTCTATTCTACATTTAACTTTTTAACGCGATGAATTAACATTTTTTTATAACGTCACGCTGCCGACAGACTTTTCGTTGTCTTATCGTTATCATCCTGTTGCGCTGGTATCATTGCGAGGTGCGTACCGTGGGTAAAAATTTATTTAACATGGGTTATTATTTGTTACCCTGTCAAATTTAACCGCAGATTGACACTTTACGCGATCAGATCGCTCGATTTAATTTTATCGTATTCTCGCACAGGGAAAGCGTTTTGATTGCGCGTGCGGAGCTGCGGCGATTACAATTTGGTTTATTGGATGAATATGTAATTCGATGTTGATACGAGCATCGCGATCGTGCGGAACTTCTAAGCGCGATATCCTGGAATTTGGGTTATGTCGTGATACCACGGTTTATCCATATCGTGAAATCTGCTCTTTTTTTTTAAATAGTACTGTATTACTGTACGATTGGATTAATATGCTACGGTATATCCGCACTGCGGTTTTATCAGTGAATCTCGATTTTACGTGTTTGATTTTTACTGGAAAAAAATTGACGTTTATTCAATTCGCCGAAACATTCTAAATTTTATCTCTCGTACAGGGGTAAAGAAATTCACGTCTCTTTTCGACTCTTTTAAAACTTCGTGTCCTTGGCTATTTGTCTAATGAGCAACCAGAGCCCACGCCAGTTGTGCACGCAGGAAGACGGTGTACCAGGATGAGGGTCGCGATCGGTTCAAAGTCCTGAGGGTAGTCTTTTCGGGGGGCTATCGGTTTTGGGAATCGTCAGATTTTTAATTCTCGTCGCACCGAGGTCGAGATGAAGTTTATATCCCAATGGGGTGTGCCACTTCATTCCATACGCGAACATTATTTCTGATGCTGAGAGACAGTGTCGGTCTACCTCAGGGGACAATTTGGGGGTAGCTTTCGGGTTTGGGATTACGAGTTTTGTGGCCACAACCCTCGGGGTCAGCGTATAACGCGTGTCCTCTTCCATACCCGCTTTCGCACCCCCTCAATTCTAAAACAGTGCTATGACGGTTCGTGGGACTGGAAAAATGTTCCACGCCCCTCCCCCCCCATTTCCACCCCTCCAAAATTATCTTGGTCTCGTAAAATTTCATTGTATGTCTCTTGGATTGGGTTGAGCTTGCTTCTAGAAAATTTTCTCGGGTAACTAGACACTTCCGGTTCACGTATAAATGTGTCCTTGATCCTGACAGACGTAGCGCTTCCATCTGGCGAATAAGGTCAGAGGTAAGAGCGTCGCCAGCTGAATGAAATTCTAGGGAAACAAATTCACGTCTGACAGCGTGCACGGCACTCCACTTGCAGGTGTGCCAGTCGTCCAGCGCGAACTCGCGTAGAGGAAAGTATAGGAACCGGGGAGGGTGGGGGTTAGAGGAACTTTCCACATAATTTAAAGTGACGCGGGAAAATTCGTATGCAAATAAGCGCTGGATGCTGGATGAATATATATATACAGATAGCATAGATCATTTCGTAAGGGTTGGGTATAATTGTGTACTATATCTGTATATATGTTAGCCATATTTAAAACAGCAGGTGCGAGAGTATCACTTCAGGCAGAATTTCAGTGTATCGCGTAATAAGACCGCTTGGCTAGGTCAAAGTTCATTGCTGTAGGAGAGAGACAATGAATACACAAATATATACATATATATACACACACGTGTGGATTAAGCATATACAGATAGATACAGTTGAAAATGAAGTCGAGCTGGAAGTTGAAGTTCCTGGCAGCACAGCCAGGAATAAAATTGGGAGCGATAGACGCCTCGTCAGCGACTCGAGGAAAATTTTAATCCGCAATTTAAATGTATAGGCCCCGTAGGTATCGAGCGAGCTTTTCCGCCAAGGAGGATCCCTCGTTTATTCCATTGTGTCGGGACACGCTCGACTACCCTAAGATCTCGATGATTCACGAGCAACCTTACGAGAAGAAAAAAAAAGGAGAGAGAGAGAGAGAGAGAGAGAGAGAGAGAGAGAGAGAGAGAGAGAGAGAGAGAGAGAGAGAGTCTAGAGAGAGGAACCAAAAAAAAAAATGAAGCCCGTCCAAAACGGAAAAAATTATACCTACTCGTCCTTCCTCATTTCGTCCCTCGGTGATGCCATTTTATCCTAAAACACAATATTTCTTTTTCTCTCGCATTTTCTAACCCTCGCTCCAGCGTCCCTTGAAGAAAAATCATAGGACGAAGTCGTGTCGCGCGACTTTTCAAAATTTATGGGATGCGCCGGGGGAGTCTACCGTGTGTACGCTTGGTTGGGGGTCCTGTAGTGGGTGCGTCCTGTACTATGGCAGGGCTGCTGCGGACCGGCATTGGGGGTTGTTTTTAGTGAAGCTATAAATATCCCGATCACGGGGCGGAACGGCCGAGGGTCGCTGTCACTCAGGAACGGTAATAGCACCTGTGTGTTAGTGAACGAAAGGGGTGGGCGGGGGGGGTGGGTGGGAAGGCAGGGCCGTAACACGTATAGGTACACCGTGCGTGCACGCACTCTCGCTGGGATACCGAGCAGACGATGGGTTGAACTTTCGATCGAAGGTGAATCGAAGCAGCGTAGGGCGGAAGCGTCGCGACGCTACGCGTCGCGTCACGCAACGCTGATTTAGTGGGCATTCCAGCAATTAAACCTAATCCAATTGTCAATCAACAAGCGACCGCGTTGCTATTCGCTTTTACCTCGTACCGGTTTCCCTGCTTTCCGGACTCTCTCTCGTATTCGCGCAATCGTATTTCCCACCGAAGCCCATTAGCCGTTTCATAAGTAAATTGGATTTTTTTCTTCTTTCTACGCTAACGAGAGGGGGCTGTAGCTGTTCCGCGAGACCGAAGTCACTGTGATTCGCAAAATTCATAAAACCGAAACGAAAAGCTCGGTATATCTGTATACAGCTGAGCGCTATGTTTTTTTTTCTTATCCTTTATAGTATTTCAGTCGAAGCTGTTTTTTCTCTCCTTCATTCACATTTTTCAAATGCACTTCGATTACCAGCTGGTTTACGGTTTATTTTTCTTAACTCTCGTTCATTTCTATATTTTAAAGTTTAAGGACTTTAATGACGTCCGTCAACTTCCTTGTTGCATCGCTTCATCTCCGTTTCTGCGATTAGATTCTTTGGATGTTTGTGTTGGAGCGTATGAAAAACTTTATGTGAAGTCAGTGTTATATATATATATATATATATATATATGTATGTATGTGTGTATGCCATAAATAAATTTCAGCAAGATCCATTCGTATACTGTAATGCCCCCAGAGAATATTATGTAATATATACATACATAGATTTTTATCTATATGTGTTTATTAACCATCAAGTAGCCATTTTCTTTATTATTTATGGCAACGATGTAATAGAATACCCATTAACTCTAAGTATAGGCATTTTATCGTTATCTAGCTGTAATCTATTGATCCCAAACTAACGTGTGATCTAAGCGTCCTTAATCTGGGACTCTATTTGATCTCTTGAGAAAATCATTAATTTCCGACTAATGGCCGTAAAACGGCTACTAATATTACACATGGTGGCGGCTGTACGACTGCCACTTAAATTCGCGTCGCTTCTCGCGCGCTCGTTGAAAGTGCGGCTTGCGCGTTATGGAAATAATTCGCAAAACGAAGGCGAGTGCAGTCAGCTTTATCGAAGCGGAGGGTCTGAGAATTGATGTACAATCGGGTATATAATTTTCTGTAGATTAATTATGATTTTGAAAAATATTTTTTAAGTGCGCGTGCACCTACAGGCTTTTTCTTTTTTAATTAATAATATTGATCCAGCTTGTCGATGTTTTATTCAATTTTTCGAGTACCCGCGGCGTATCTAGTGAAATTATGGAAATATCTACCCTGTGTACGTGTACAGAGGTAGGCACTGTATTGAGTATTTTCATTGTTCAATCGGTATTCCGTGGGAACTATAGGAATAAAAGCGTATTGCAATGTAATTAAAAAATTTTGTTTCCAATATCAAAGTCCATGAGTTACATTTTATTAAATATTTATTTTAACCATTTTATCTTACCATTACGACCGTCAGATTTTGCCGAGCGAAATGGCATACGTATCCCCGTCGCATTTTAGCGCGACTACCCGGTGTAGGTGGTGAAGTGGAATCGCGCCGACTCGACTCGAGTGCCACTTCGAAACGTGAACCGAGTGCGCTTCACAGGCTTGTCGACAAAAATTTATAGCTGTGTGGTTTGTTCTAGGGTTCTAGAGTCGGCTGAGGGAATTGCTCTGTTCTTTGTTTTTTCTCCTTGTTTTTTTTTGTCATTGCTGGCAATAAATACGAAATGAACAATGTCCCACGTCGATCGCACTCTCTGTCCTGGGAATAGCCACTGGTGTTGGGAGTAGACCTCGTGTCAATGCTGGAAATGGAATAGTCATTTGTCTATTGGGAGTAGATTCGTCTTTTGAAAATTGGAATTTCTGCTTTTCAGTGCGCGCTATCTTTTTTGTTATTACAAACTTGAGCTTTCAACTACACGTGCTGCCAAGGTTGTTCTTTGGTCCGCATCATTATTTCACGGTACAATTTAGGTAGGAGCTTTTCATTTTTTTTTCCTTTTTTCCAAATCTTTCAGGCTCTTGTCGCTCGAATTATTTGAACGGGCAGCTTTCAAAAGCTGTCCTTATCTTCGTTCCTGGTAACTGTGAAAGTCATTGCTTAGTCAAGGAAGAATTTTTGCATCGGTCAGTAATGTCTTCGTAGAAATTAACATGACGCGTCTGCAGGTTACTGGTCCAAAATTATCTGTAATTTGAATCGCAAGAGGGAAGGGGGAAGGAGATAATTTTTTTTCCTCATAAAAATGTGTTAGGTCGTGCCACTCGGAGTCTCTATAAATCCTTGCAACATATCTGCGCGGATAGGCGATCTTCCTGTTTGCAGCTTGGGGCGATATGAGAAACGCCAGTTATCGCGGTCTTGTGGGCGACCCTTATCATGCAAAAAAATATCATTTAAATAAAAAAGAGCAAGCACCCTCCCAAGCGCTTCAGGGACGCATCCCACCCCTTGATGGATTTACGTCGCGACGGAAACTTTTTATGCGAAAGTTTTTTCATATCTACCGACCGCAGCCCGCTGGTTGTCCGAATGAAAAAGAAGCCCAGCCACCCTTTCTCCAGGTCCTTGTAACAGCCTATTCGAAAACCGATGCACACCCTTGCCTATACAATGCGGTATACACGACAGGGTTGACAGGAGGTTTAGGTGTACTTGAAAGCGAACCACCTACCCCATCTCGAGATGGGTGGTGGGTTGGTGACGGCGGTGAATTCGATGGGCGTATATATCCTCACGAGGGGTCGCGTGGGCTCAAATTTATTGGAAAACTTTCGATTGCATTCTATTGGAAAATTAGATTGTCTTTTTCTAGTTATTCATGTTCAATCGCACTCACTTTCCACTTGGAACTTTTTCAAGCTTTTCGCGACTCCTCTCCCACTCGTTTTTGCATATCGTATCTCGCATACACGCGTCCTCGTATAACTGTCGGAAAATTTGCGAAAGATTTTCTAAATCGAATCCCGCCCATTCTAGCCCTTCCACGTGGAAAAGTTCCCTGGCAATGAGATTTCGAAAAACAAAAATCCCCCCCTAAGTAGATTAGCGTGTACCGTGAAATATAAGCAAATTTCCGTATATACGTATACACATATCTATTTACATATAATATTGCTACCCAGCGATATATCCAAATATAATATAAACCAGCGCGTCGTCCCAATAATTCCCAGGATAAAATATCGCTCGCAAGAGAGAGAACCATCCCTAATGTTTCTCGCTTAAAATTTTGGACAACCTTAATAAAAGTTAACTCTCAAATATGAAATTCTCGGATCCCATAGGATTCAACAAAAAAATCGACCCGACCACCAGACGTTATAACGCGGGGCGGATCTTTTTCCTGCTGTGTCAAATCAATTTATTCGGGTGTTTGCATAGAGGCTGCTCGTTATACTGGTTACGAAGGAACCCTCGATTAGACCTTAGCGTTTGCTCGTAGCCCTCGTAATGTCCGCGTAAAAGCAGCATCGATTTCTCGTTTCTTGTTCTCTTCGAGTTTGAGTACGCTCACGAGTAAAACGAGGGTGGATGACCAAAGAGAAGGAAATCGAAGGGTGTAACTGTTCATAAATAAATTTTTTCCCCAAACGGACGTATTAGAGTATTTTGTCACCTGACATCGAGTAGTCTCGTCATCGCGCACCCGTTCTTGCTCGGGACACGATAGGCACAATTACGTAAGAGGTACCTTATCAATGGAATATTTCAAGTCTTAGAAGGACGTTACTTTCCTGCTATGAATATTCAATTTTGTAGTGCACTCCGTTTAGGTACTTTTTTTTTTTAGACCCCTCCACCACATTTTACTTTTGATATACGTTAAAGCTTAGTAATTTATTACGACCAGCCGTGCGGCATATCGATGGGACATTAACCAGCATACCCACCGCTATATATAGCCTTTCTAATATATTTGAGCGAAAATAAAAAAATGTGATTTTTACATAAGAAGCACGAAGGATAGTTTGGGGAAACGGTCCACTGCATATTATTCATCGGAGGACGCGGTTATAATCCAGGATATCAGGCAGGACGACACGGGCAATTTAAATAAATGACATTTCGTTAATATCCATAATTTCGTATTCAAGGAGCGACTCGTTCTTAATCCCTGTATTTAGGGAAAAGGATGGTACAGTATCTGCGCTCTCTCTCTCTCTCTCTCCCCCCTCCCCCCACTCTCCTCTATCTCGCTCTCCGGTTCTCTTCTTTCACCGTCTCCTTCCCCCCTTCGACGTTCGATCCTTGACCAAGGTTCCAGTTACCGACCGTTCGAAGATACCCACAAAACGAAGGATCCTAACTCCAAAGTCCATGTTAGGGACTCGGTTCGTGCACTGGCTTCATCCAATAGTTACGTGCCTTCAGTTAATTGCATAATGTCTCAACTTAATAACGAGTTAGCCGTGGAGCAACCCGCCGCAGACTTCTCTTCCTTCTTATTCACTTCGTTGTATCCCAGACCACCTAGGACCTCAGTGATCTTCTCGTGTGTGTATTATGTGTATGTGTATATATATATATATAGACCTCTTCGAAACCTAGTCCATTTCCCATACGAGAAAGTTAGCAGACACCGACCGTCCGCACTCCTTCTCGAGTTTCGGTAGAACTGCAACTAGCTGCAGCTGTTACGTGACTCGCGTCTCGCGAATCATCCTCATCCTACACCCCCGTCACGGAAAGCACTGCCAACTCGACTTCACTTGGCTCTTCCATCCGTCCGTTCTTTGGTCGAGGTACGGACAAGCCAGGACTCGTGGTCTCCCATAGTAGAAATTTTCTTTGGTAAGACCAGGGCCTGTCTCTGGGTCCCCCGCTGGGCCAATCCAAGACGTCAATAAAGCTGGAACCGCTACAGGGGGAAATCGAAAAAAGCTCTGTTGCAATATTAGAACCTATTTCGGAGCTAATTAAGTGCCCTAATTGAAATTTTAGAGCTTAACCCCTTTTAGGTAGAATCTGTGGCGGTGCTAGCTGAACAAAAGTTATAACCCCTGAAACATAAACAACAAAAAACTAAGGCAAAGCATTTAAGAGGGGTGGGCTCTGTATTTGACTGCCGTGTATCTTGGGAGCTCTTAAATCCTAAAATAGATTCCAAGTGTTGAAACACCTTAATTTCCACGCGGGGGAAGGTATTTCTCTCTTGTGGCCAGAGCGAGATAGGCCTGATTTTTGGTTAAGGGGACGAGTTCCCCAAGTCTGGCCGTTGCATATTTTTGAAGCACTTAATTAGTTCCTAAGTAGCTCTTGATTTTGCAATAGACTTTATTTTGACTTTCCACTGTGTCAGTTTCTGCTTTACCGACGTCAGTCCAATACTAGCCCAGAACCACCTCGTAATGGACTTCCCACCAGGGCCGTACCTAAAAGATCCTTGTAGTAGCGTCCCTTCACTGTACTCTTTCTCCCTTTGACTTTTCTCCTACTTCTAGTTCCTAATAAAGCAACCTCCTGACCTCAGCAGCTTTTCCTCCCGTATTGTCACTCAACGCGCGTAGCTTAGTCGCCCGAAAAGCATTGGCTCGTACGACAGTCCAGTTCCCTCGCGTCTTCCTCGAGCGTCCTATCAGTGCGCCAGTGTCTGCTTTTATATTCCAGTTGTTATAGCGTACCTGGTATAGCCCTCCGTTCTCGCGCCCCCGGTCATTTATACCCAGGAAATTTTCCATGGCAAGGTTTTACCGAGCTACTAAATACTCATAAGGCTTCGCCGAGTTGGACCTGTGGCAGCCAAGGCCACGGAGCCATGCAGCGTATAATTGGAACGTAAAATTTCATTACCGGGAACCCCGCTGAGAATTCATTTCACTTGCCGCACATTGCGCGCAGATTGTTTCCGATAAAAAGGCAGGATGGACGCCTTCCCCTCCTCCTCTTCCCTCTCTCTTTGTTTTGACGAACCTGCCACGTGCGCCTGGGTCCGTACACGATATGCGTTCCGTGTCTTCGCTCCTGACGCTCCATGCTACACGCTGCTGACAGACCCAAGCGTTGCTTTCAATCCTTCGATCGGCATTAAGAAGACGGTCCAGGACAATGTTACACGGGGTGTCCTTTCATTCTGGTATCGTTAGCTTGCATGCGGTATGGCAAGGTGAGTCCATAAGAAAAGGGAAAGAAGCCAGGAGGAAGTCAGAACGTGCAGTCTGGTTTACGAGGAGCCACAACTCGAGGGCGCCAGGCTGTTTTCCCACGTGAGTTAGACGTTGCAGATTTCATGGAGTTTATATTGCGTTATACTCTGCGAGTCCTGGACTTCTTCCGCCATTCGTATCCTTCAGTTTATGTCCTGTATTCCGTTCGGCTTTGTCTTCCAGAAAATATCCCGTCAGGCCTCTATTGTATACCGTATACATGTATATTATGGCTCCCTTTTTGGGTCTTCCTTATTGGAATATATATATGCGCTCCATGATTTATGCACTCGTAAAACTCAGATCCATGAGTTTTCCTATCAGACTCTATCTCTATGTTCCGCGTATACGAATGCACACTATATAGGTATACCACTAGAATATTCCAATCTCTCTCACCAAGAAGTCTTTCGGTTCCCGTCTCGATCTCTTATGAAGACTCGCGAACAACTTTCCAAACTTTCAGCCTCTCTCAAGTTCCCTGGCGTATGAATTGGACCACCAGATCGCAGCATCCCGAGTACTCTCATTAAGTATAATATATTTGCCGGTGTCTTCTCTCATTTGCTGCATCTGCGGATGGATGCTGTCTCGGTCCTTTTTGTTTTTTCATTTCAATTAGAAGACGAGATAGAGCTTCTCCGTAGCTATCGGTACTGATAAGAATGAACGGAAGTTGGATATTTTTATCCCAAGTGACAATAATTATCGAGGATCATCTCCTTTATCGTTAAATCTCAAGACGTTCCGAAAGCCCTCGTATCGGATGAAAAGAGGCAGGATCCCTTTCATGTGTACAATGCCACTCTCGTAACAATAACTATACAATCTAATTGGATGCTGCGAAGTCCCTAGCCGGAAGTTAGTTGCACAGTCGATGGTAATCTCGGGTAGTTTTAAGAGAGTCGAGTATTCCGTCCTATTCCATCCTTTTCCCGACGTCGTCTTCGACGGAAACTTTTCCCCGGGCTTGATAACAAAAGCCGCTGGTACGAGGATATAGGGATTGGACAGGAAGCCTGGAGGACGAAGATGGGCGTGGACCAGGAAATATCCACGAATCCAAACTAAACTTTCTCGCTCTCATATTGACTCCGGATTTAAAGTCCCCGTGCTTATTAGCGGGGGAATCCCCCCCGTCGGCGCGTCTTTTTCAGGGAGGCTGCTCCACCCGATTATGAGATCGAAGCTTCGCTAAAGGGATAAGATTTTCCACTAGCTTTCCCGGTCGGCCACTGGAAACTTACTTTTCCTCGTGTAATCCTTCGCCAGAGCCTGATATCGCGGATGCTCATTCAAGTTGGACAGGATTCCTCTTATCCGTTGCATGGCTATGAAAACTCCAATAGACCCGGCAGGAATCGTTATTTGAAATTAAACGGAAATTTACTGCCATCCCCAGTATGGCGGTGGGTGGGTGGGGGGAGGGTATACCTGCTGTACCAATTTCACCATTTTACGTACCACTCGCATCCAGCCGAGTGGTCAGTCTTCTTTACGAGAGGTTATCTCGGCAATACGTGCGCGGCTAATTAGAATTTCAAGTGGACTTTACGAGGGGATGTAAGGGACTCTTTTTTTAATATCTCGTCGACTTTTAATCTAACTACAGATACTCGTGTAAGCGATGGGTGGATAAAGTTTACACGGCGCAAAGGGAGTCTGGTAACGATTACCTTTATGAAAGAGAATAAAAATATTACATAGAAATGTCCCTGGGTAAAATCGAAGTAAAACACACGGGGGTACTCAGTGTAATTAATAAATCTTATAAAGATTGACGTATATAGCTTTGAACAAAAAGTAAATTTCAGCTTCGTTAAGTAACTATACTCGAATTTGTCCTCTTGCACTAATCTTTTTTTTGTTTTTACGTTTTTTCAACATTCTTTTCCGTCCCACTCATTCTTCCTTGGGATCTTTCTTTCAACAATTTCTCTTTTACCTTTCTTTTTTTTATTTCTACGGCAAATCGATTCACCAACGTCGCTTCTGGGGGTGTATGTAACTACGTTCGCGCATTTTCTTCCCATTGGCTGGTTTCCATTTACAGTTGTCGCACACGCCCAGGGAGAAAATTAATCGACAATCCCGAACGGTACTACAGTATCTGCTTGTACGATCGCTCGACCATTCTTCGTGTCGCGTATGTATTAGCCATACGAGTTAACACATATGTCCTGAAACGTTATATTTATGTCACGAGGACAGTTCGACTGACGTGTCACTCGTTGTGCATGTTCCGCGAAAATAAATATTCTCAATAGATTTACGTGTACTGTACAATTTAGATTTTTGATATGAATTTTGATAGAATTTTTTTCTATTTACCCGATGGATAGCACGTTGTAGGTAATTAGGAGACAATTTTTTTTTGCTATTTCACTTTTTGTCCTCTGACAAGATTTATCATTTAACTTCGTAACATCGTCCATCCTCTTCGGGTATCCACTTCGACATTCTTCGCCGGCCTCGTAACTACACGTTGCAGGAAGTTTCAGGCGTACCGAGTAAGTTACCCGAGATTAACGTTGAATTTGCGTCATCGTAATAGCATCGTCCGAAGGGGATTCAGAAAATGTATATTTTTTTATCTTTTACCTCAAGATAAATACTCGTATCTCAGGACGCGTAAGATATCGAAATTTAAAAAATATTTTCAAAATTACGCTATCAACCGTCATACGTTTATCCGCGAAAAGGAACATTTTACCGAAGCCGTTCGATCCTTCTGCTGGATATTCCCCAGCGACGTAATTACGGTTGGTATCCGTGACGTGATCTTTCCCCGTGGGATTTCTCCCGTAAGAAATCCAGGATGCCCATCTCGTTCGATACCCACTGGACAGACAGAGAATCCCTGCCAATTTCGTAAAGTAGAGGTGTACCGCATCCAGCACGTTCTATGCTACTATCCCTGGTGCCTATAGATACCACGAACAGGATTGAAATGGAGGAACCGAGTATCCGTTTGCCAGGGTTCCGTCACGCCTTTCGACGTAATTAGGGTGGAACTGTGACGTGACCACCCTTGGCAAACCCATGTTACTTTCCTTCCCGAGCGAACATAACCTCGTAAGAGCCCGGACTCTCGTGTCTCCCAAGTCCTACGTCCGCAGACTATTTCGTATACTTGTTTCCGGTGGGAAATACGATTTGACGATTATTTTTTTCATTTTTCAGGGGACGAAATGGCCGTGGTCCAGGGTGTCGTTACCGAGGATGGCCTATTCGACGGGACTGTGGTGACTGGACTGGAGGAATATTACATCGAGCCTACCAGCAGGTATCTCATGGGGGATGAAGACACCTCACCCCCTTATCATACCATAGTATACACGGCGTCGGACGTCACTTCACCGCCACAGCCCCTCCGATGCGCCAGTCACGATTTACATCAAAGCACCCTTAACCATGGATCTGATAGGTAAATGAAATTATAAATTTGACAATGCTTATAGCTATAGAGTTTGATTAATTATTTTTAAAAAATCGTTCAATCGGGTATTGAAAATCTTCTTTTCGCGTATTAAAATTTTCGTTTTTCTTCATTTTTCAGATCCTCGTTCTACGTCAATGAAAGCTCTCAACCCTTGTACGAGCATCTGATAGATAACGAAGTTCATATGCACGGCGGCTTGTACTCGAAGAAAATAAACGTAAATGTCACGACTACAGCGAAACCTGATAAGAACTTTGATCTCGAGTACCTGGACAGGTAATTACGATGAAAAATAAATATCAACGAGACACTCGGTGTAATATCGATCCTTGGCTACTCGAGATATCCTGTTATAGTTGGATATCATTAGTGACTATCAGTAGTGTTCCTGGAATTTCGTACAGAGCTTATACCGTGATAAGGACAAGAGAGGATGCACGTAGACTTCATCTTTACACGCTCATCCCTTAAGCTCCTTATCCTTATCCCTTAGATTCGATTTCATTAGAGTGTCTATAAGTTCATAGAGATTTTGCAAATTATTGGCGTGGAATTTTAAACCTGAAATTGCACGTTGGAATCTAATGCACTGTATCGCTTTGGAATTTTAGAATTTATCGTGAACGTTTCGCAAGGCATCTTCACAAACGGGCGACCGTCGATCCACGTAAAACTACTTGTATGCTGTACCTACAGGCGGATCATCAATTCTTCGCGCGTTACGGCACGGAGGAGGCGTGTATAGAAGTTATGACGAGACACGTGCAGCGAGTCAATTCCATTTACAAGCACACAGGTAGGAGTCTTATTCGTACTCTTATAAATACTTAATATAAAATTTTTGCTATATTTATTATATGCTTTAAAATATATCGTGTTCAATCGGATTCATGTTTGGGGTATTTCGTCTAATAAACCTTGGTGTAATTATAGTTTAATTTAACTGGTTGCTGGCTGCTCCATTCGTCCCTGGTCTTCTGTCTTTGCCAAGAGAGCCAGACTCATCGGCTCGAGTTCCTAGAGTATCAGGATAAATAATTACGTCCTTACGCGCGTCGCATCCCTTACCACCCATTAGAGACACTCCCGACGCTCTGGCTTGGTTCAAATTTACAAAGCTCTCGTATTACGTGGTTCGTGGTATACAGTAAGTGCGGATCGCGCGAGAGAGCAGCTTTAAATCCTCGTGTTCAGAAACGTGCGTAATCGCGGTTACCAACTTCGAAACGCCTTGAGGTTAATACGAGCGTGTATTTGGAACGGCTTTAAAGAGTCAAGTGGGTATGGCGTAGACTGGTTACAAGGAAATGGAATTATTTGCCAGCGAGTAGTTTCTAGGGCGTATAGAAATATGGGACGTTAAGGAAAAAAATGGTCGACGTGTTAAAAATCTTGACGATTGCGCTCTCGTATTCAAAATCGACTTATCGCTGGTGCTGCTCTCGTTTATCGAATTTGCATGGGGCAAATTTGATTACCGTGCAATTACGGCAACCCTCGGTAATTCCAACGCTCGTTAATTGCCGGGACAAGATGAAAAAAGAGAGAGAGAGGGTGGGAGGGAGAGAGGGAGGGAGACGGTAGAAACAAGAGAAAAAATGATAAGAGAAGAAAGGATCGAAAAGCGGAAGCAATAGTAACTTCAATTCGTCCGATCCCAGCGCAGCCTGATTCTCTTCTGGAAATGCCTATTGGCTCTGGAAATCAGCTGAAAAAGTACCTTGAACGGATGTAGTGGATGCTGCCAGTTCAGGTTGACGGGCTACAGGGTCGAGAGTCCTGAAGCTTTCAGAAGGAAATGGAGACCGGGATGGCTAATGATATTTGCACTTCTCGCCGTCTCTCAGGCTTCCCACTTCCACTGCCATTCCTGGTTCTACTTTTACTCCTACCCTCGCTCTGATATCCAGCCCATTCCTCCACTCTTTAGCCCTTTTCCTCCTTTCTTTCTTTCCTCCTTCCGCCATCACCCTGCACTTTCACATCGTTTCGCACTTGTGCAAATTGACTCCGGCGGACGTATAAGTCCTTTGAAAATAGTCGGACTGCGAGGGTGCTGTCGAGCTCTTGATGGGATGGGTGGGTAATACAGGGTGAAGCACCAGGGGTAGCTCGGTTGGTTGGACTGCGAACTGGAGGAGGGATAATAGAGGCTTTCGAAAGGGCTGGATGAGAGATTGCTGGTGGTTTGGGTACTTCGGTCTAGCGGGCACCCAAGCTAAATCGGATCCGGAGCCGACTTGCCGAAGACTCTGGAGAAACTTTTAATTAGTCGACCGTTCCTATCGAGTCGTTCTCCCTGGACCTGGACAGGAGCGTCCCTCTCGTGCCATGTTCGAAATCCCTTTTTCAGGATGTCCTCGGCTTTTCTTTTTTCAAGATTTTCTTATTTCATCATAGATATCAACCTTCGTCCTGGCGTTTACTTTGACTGAAAAACTTTGGTCCGACGACTCGTGACGCTCTTTACGCCATTTTCTATATACAACGGTAACATCCTGGAAGTTATATTTCTACAGTATTTTCTTTTAACCTCCTACCTCTTCGACCTCTTCCTCTTTCCACTACCCTGAAGTTCTTCTTAATCACGCTTCCCTTCATACCATCTAGTTTCACGTGATTTTTATTTATAGCATTCCCAAAGATCGTAATTTACAGCAGAAATGGTGCCCGTATAGCTTAGTACCTCAGTTAGGGAGGTACGTGCATGGATATATCTAGAGAGGTACCGCGTGGGCTGCAAAAGTGACGACGGCTGGAAAATCAGACGAGCAATTACCAGGGAAGTTTTCCCTGGGGGAAAACATGTTTGCGATCAACCGACGGGTACCTCGTGCTAACTAGTTTATCCCTCACCCCATGATGGCGTTCGTTTTCCCGACCTCATCCTACCAGAGCTTTATCCCTCAGGTCGCGACCCCTTCACAGACCCCTCCCCCCCTTCACTCTCTCTCTCTCTCGCTGTGGCGCCTATACCCTTCGGCTTCCAGAGAGTCAACCACGACAGTAACGTCTACGCGGACTATTTAGAAGTTTGGACGTCTCAATTTTTCTACAGGCCGATAATACCGCGATGATTAAGTACTTTATTCCTCGCTATTACCTGCTACTCGTGGAAACTTTAGAAGTACCTTTTACTACGGTTAATTTCGATTTCTTACTCCACAGTCGAATAGCGAGGGGAGTGGGGGGTGCCCGGGGACCCGGGGGTTGAAACAATTGGGTGGCGGACTCTTGTGTTTCACGAATTTCCCGTCTTCATTAATTTTCCCAACGAAGGCCTCTTCATTAACGATTAAGCATTTAAGCCCCCTCCGCTCCCTCTCTGCCATTTTCGTTTACTCTGCCTTTTCGAGTTTTCCTACCCTCCCCGATGAACGGTGAATAACGTACCTATAGGAATAATTTTGCCATTTTATACTCGAGTCTCCATTAACGCGCTACGAGCGTGACTAATAATTTTCGAATTATTCACAGCCGTCGCGTAATAATGCATTGCGCCCGCATTGCGTTTTCATTGTGCATTATAACGTGTGTCTGATACTTTTGGCTTTATGGGTGTATTTATATCTTGACACAGTACACGCGCGTTTTATTTAAAATTAGGTGCATTTGTTTCAGAGCTAATGTACTGTTTGGTCAAACGAATACAAGGAATGAATGGAGCATTGTTCTCGCGAGTGTTTTTCTTTTAAATTGTACGATAACGTTGAAATTATTTTACCTTCTCTTTTTAGATTTCAACCAAGATGGCCGACCTGACAATATAAGCTTCATGATAAAACGAGTGAAGGTCCACAGCGGTGACGCCATAAGGGATCCGAATTATCGTTTTCCGGGTAATTACGGCGTGGAGAAGTTCCTCGAACTCTTTTCAGGTTAGTTATCTTCCCTTACATTCCCTACCGCCGTAACGCGCTATCGCCCGAAACCCATTATCGAAATATCTCAAATCAGAATCATTCCAGGGTGTTGAGCTGCCACTCAAAACGAGTTTGGCCCAACTACAAGTACTTTACAGCAACTACTTTACAAGAAGAGGGTACCTATTCTAATTCATGCTAATTACCCTTCTGTCCACGTTATCGTGCCGAACCTGGCCCTGGTACTTTCTCCCCGAAATCTCGAACCGTAACGGAGTAGGAGATCCTGAGAGAGACTTTCCCCATTTCCGTTAGGGTCACGTCCTAACAGTCTTGACGATACGCGACGATGGCGCACTTCTCGTTTTTAATTAGTTTTGTTCCCTTAATTGTTTCACGTCAACGACAATTCGACTAACTCCTCAACTCCCGTAATAACGGACCGAAGCTGCGTCACGTAAAAAAGAAATGTTCACATTACCAAAATTTTCTCTGACACTCTCAAGGAATTTTCACCTTCGTATTCACGTTGATACAACGGTAGCCTATTTCGTGAATGGTACAAGTTCAGAATGTAATTTTACAAAAAAAAAATGTTTAAATGGGCCATTCAATTTTTTATAGGTACACAATATTGATGGCAGACCTGAAAATCTAATCTTGAAAAATAAGGCTGGTTCGGTATACCTGTATGCTCATAGGTATGTAACCTACATGCTCGAATGGTTATATACCTAAAACCACTTTCACAACGGCAGCATCGATTGTATTATTTACAACCAAGTGCGCCATAATTTTAACATAAACAACGAGCGAGGAGCTCGTGACCGAAAAGCCTACTATTCCTATCGTGATAGAAAGGGGTAGTTTCGTGATTCGGATATGGGTACTACTGCCGGAGTGGGTATAGGAAAGCGGGCTAGATTTCACGAGGAGAAGCCTTGTCTGGCCTTGTATTACGTACGTGATGGGAATACGTATGCAACCAAAATGGACCCCGCTTTACGGGTACGGATGAAATACCCCCGTGGTGAACATTTCTCATTATTGACGGCCGACCTGGCGCCCTCTGGCTTCGCAAAACTTCCAAATCGAATAAGATTCCTTAGTGCCTTTACGGCTCTCGCCCAGAAACAACGTAGGGGATGGGTGTTTCGTACGTTTCCTTTTTTTTCGGGTTCGAATATAGAGGGTAGTATTTTTATTTATATTTTAACGAAGGAAAACGAGTAGAAGAGGATATCAAATCCAGCGAAAAAAAAATATACATCGTTCTTGTATTGTAATATTTTTCGAGTATCGGAGAGACGAATTTTCTCCTCGATATAACTTAAAGAGAGTGGACTATGTTTTTAGTATCCTCTCCGAGTATGTCTCTTTTGTGTCTGCCTGTAGTAGGTTTATCTGTAGTAAGTATACTGCGACTTCCTTCTCTTTCTCCTTACCTGAAAACTCGTTCCCCGTTCGATACGTAACAATTTCAAATATATTGGTACTTCCATAGCAATGGATTTCTGATAACCATAAGAGTCTTTTTTTGGTCAGGCAAGAATATACCAACAGATGCAGACACATAAAGGTTTTTTTTTGGAAATTTTGATATTTCCTATGTCATCGTGACGTAACGTCGGGCATATAATTTATATATCAGACGATACAGCTGCGAGGGTAATATACTGATATATTCTCGTGACAATAAAACAGCCTGGATTCGTACGATATGAGTACAGTGCAGCAGACAGTCATTGTAAATTGTATCTAACCTCTTCTAGGAAGTTTCGCGTATTAAGTGCCGTATTAAACCATTTTCCCGCAGCCCGAAGAACATTTCTCCATTTATACCAAACCGGGCATGCTTTAAGCGGCGCGAAAATCGCCCGCGTGGATGTAATAATCGCGCGCTTTACGCTCTGGATGTAAAGCGAAAAGTCTTTATTGCCATTTGCATTATTCGCCGACGTAATACCATTTCGCGCCTGCCCCACCGTCCAGCCCGCTGCGGAACTTACAAATCCCGGCGTTAACGTTTATTATTATTGCCGGGCAAGGCTCGACTTCGTTTCCCTTGACACGTTCCTTACGCCTTATAACCCCTTGATACATCGGCGTCTTCAGCCTACTACTGCGTTCCATTGTTATATGTATACGGTGAGTCAATATAAATTAGTAACTTAAATAACCGAATCAGTTTTTGAATTAACGAAACAATATTTCACATAAAATACGTTTTGATCAATGTGGCACATATGTATAGAGCATACATATGACTTGAAACACTTTTCTTTCATACATACAAAAACCAAGCATTTTTTTGAGGAATTAATTTATAGCGAGTCACCTGGTATACACAAGTATATGCACTGTATGTATATACCTTGCACGCCATTAGGAATTCTTTTCTTATTTTCTTCTTTCAACCAACCATCCACCAACGATCGAACACAATTTCCGCGCGTCGCTTAGTGCCAGCTACTGGTATATATATGTATATATAATTTATAGTATATATATCCACCTTTTTATACGACATATACAATTTAGTTACCATTAAGTCTTTCCTATATTTTGAATCTTTTTTTTTTTTCATTTAAGTACTAGTCTCCTCAAGATAAATTTACACGCATGTCAGACGATCGTTAAAACGAAACCCATTGTCACGCGGTACACTATACACTATGTACAAAGCTGAAGGATACAGAATGTTTTAAACGGGTGGCCCCTTCCTTTTTTCTCATTTCTCTTTTTCGGCACTTTTGTATTCATAACTTCAATATTCTTTTTTTTTTGTATAAGTATTTTTACGACTGCCTTTTCCACGGGATAACCCTATCCCGCGTTCCTCCCCGGGGACGTTTTCCTCACGTGGTGTGAATTCTGCTGAAGTGTTGAGGGTTCGACTCTTTCAGGCTATCCTCTACGTCACGTTTCGACGTCGACGTGTCCCGAGGGGGGGAGGGGGTGCTCGTCCCAGTCATCGGTACGGACTTTGTTCCTTTCTCATAGAAGAGTCTCCTTTCGAAAGTCGTGACAGTAGACGCATTTTTTTTAACAGAAAAATTGACAAGCGTTATCATTGATTCGTATGGAACATGTACGTGCTTCTCCGTAGTTCAGGCCGACGTCGTGACGTCATTCTCGTCACCGTAGTTAATCGTCGAAGCGCGAGGAGGCGACGCGCGCGCCATCTCGCGGGAAAACGAAATTTCAGCCGCGTCTTCCTACACGAAGAGAAGGAGTCTTGACATTCGTACCTCTAGCTCGGGCGCTACTCTTTGCTGCTTGGCACGAAGTCGCTGCGAGAGCCACGCGGAAGGAATTAATATTCGTCGTATTCCCAACGGAAATTTCTCTCTGTGAATTTTCCACTATGCCATCTACATATACTTAGGTCTCGTGTACTACACGCATAGTGTGTGGATCAGATGAATATTCAAAAATTAACTAGCGAAACGAGTATAGCGCTTCTAACTGTATTCTTCTTTTATGAGGATGCTACAGAGCGACACTCGCGACAGCAGACGACAGCGCCACGGCGCTATGGCCAGATACAGTAACGCGGTGTACATTTATTTTGTCGCAGACAAAATTATCCGGGATTCGAAGTTTTGCGAATTTGTTTTTAAATACTGGATTTCTTTTTTTCTTTTCAAACACTCTACGTATTTTTGAAATGCTTTCAACTTGCATGGCAATTACAGCTGGCCAATCGCCAGGTTGGCTAATGAAATTTCATTTTAGTTGGATGGCTCGACGAATTTTCCTCTCAGGAAAATTTACGCGACGTGATTCGAGCTGTCGAGCGGAAAATACCAGGTGGTCTAATCTTCTTACGTGACAGACGGAATTCTGGATGGGCTGACGGACGGGATATAGCGGTGAAATACTTAACACTTTATAACGACGAGGATGATGATAAAACGCTTTTCATTTTTTTTTTTAATATTATTTCAATCTTCGCGTTAACCCAGTTACCTCTACTCGTGACACTCTAATTATCGACGTTTAAATATATCAATAAGGGGCTATGCTATTTTAAGTATTCAAGTTACTCGATGTCGAACAACGACGAAAATCGTTAAGCCACATTTCATAATTTCACGTGGTATTAGAACACGTCACGTAAACATCTGTATATCGTGGAAAATACACGAGCTCATTACTATGGGACATTTACACATGCATGTTTCCCGGTTGCGTAGTCATGTTTACGTGGGCTGACCTAACGTAGACTGATTCTACTGCACACATCCATTACTTCTAGCAACGCCAAACACGTCCTGTCCACTAGCATCGACCAGTAAGACTGAAATATTTATTACGAATTCTAAACTGACTCCTGTCCATTCGTTTCCCTGACTTTTATAATATTAATTGCGAAACACATTCGACCATTTCTCTCTTTGTTGTTCAGTTGTATTCGCGAAAACTAAATTTCTCGGCGATAATTCTGTAGTAAAATATTCTACGCTCGAATAATTCAGTAAATTTCAAAGCAGCCTCCCGGTATACGTATTACTTGCGTATGTGTGCATATATATATATATATATATATATATCACCTGCCTATGAAGGCATTAAATAAATTTCCTAGTCGAACGTCTAATTAAAATACGTCGTACTCGAGAAAAATATTAAAAAATTGTATAACCTAAGGTTTTTATACACACTGTACGGCTAGGAGATATATTTTTAAAAGAATTATATATATATATACATTTACTTACTATGAAGCGTGGGAATTCCGAGATGGAAGAGGTTAACGTTGCGTGTCTAGGGCTCGGTGCATTTTAAAAATGCATTGCTGCGCGTTGAACGTGACGACTACGTGGGATTCCATCATAAACGTAATGAAAGCCGCGACGGTATGGTTATTTCCACAGTGGCTTCATTTACTCATTTAGTTACGTCAACCAGTCCGCATTTCGCGAGGTGATCTTCCACGACGCACGCAATAACTCACGTGACGTCCGTTCACGGTGAAAAATGTAAAGCGGATGATTTGCACATTTCGAATACAACGTTAACGCCCTTTGCCGTACTTTCTTTCTCCCTGCTATACGCTCGCGTGTCCGGACGACGACAAAGATAATCGCCGGCACAGTCATCGGACAGAGGAGCGGCTTGAGCCGAAGCGAAGGACGTGAAAGAAAAAAAAAAAACAAAAAAAAATTGAAACACAAAGTCCCTTTCCACGAAAGGGTTCGATTATCGCGATCGCGTGATACGATTGCGTAATATAAAATTGCAGTAGAAAGGTAAATAGCAGCCCGTTAGCAACATTGACTAACACGTTACGTAACAGGTGTAGATGCAGGTATATATATTTAAATATTGATTATTGGCACAGATCATACTTAATTTAGGGGTAAGGATGAAAATTAATTATGCGATTAAATATTGTTTTTATTAATCAACGCAATACGTTTCCATGGCATCGCTGTTTCAATTAGGATATTCATTGAGATCCAGCATCCTGTATACGTTCTTGTACCGCAGTCCATTAAACACACGAATGCGTTTTCAGTTACATCGGCAGAAGTTGAGAAACTGCTGAGACACGTTCACACTACCGAAGATTGCAGAGGTAGCAGATGCTCCTCCGTGTCGTGGTATTTCAAATTCGCGAGTAGTCGGGAAACGTGTACTCTGGTTAGTCGGCCGCTTGCGATACGAGCTTAACGGGGGAATATATGGTTGGAGAAAGGACGGTAATGGCACAGTTGGTAAGACTTACGGCGTCCCGATGATCCCTCACAGCTGGCGCGCTGGCTAGAGATCCGAACCTTGCTTTCCCTACCACTTTCTCTCTGCTCGAAGCCCCTTCTGACACCGTCGCCCCTTTGCCGTCCCTTTCTATCCGAACCCTTAGTTAGAAACAGGTATACCACTCTGCTAGATTTCTAATGTCCTACGGCACCCCTGTTTCCGCGTAGATTTTCATACTACGCCGTTTTAGTGTTCCGCACCCCTTTTACACCCTTGCGTAGGCCGGTCAACGGAATTACATCGTCCAACTGGAACTGAGGTAATTCAGTGGCTCATTGGATGAAATTTTTAATTAACTTTTAAACGTGGATTCTTTGGTACAGCCTGTATCTGTCTCATTCGTGTCGGGTTCAGGTCTTCTTGGCACAGTGTTGACTCTCGGTCTCATCTTCGTCTTCATTTTCATCCTCGTCCTTCTGGTTCATCCTCTTAACACGAGACGTCGCTGCTGCCGTCATTGTTATCGGAGGCTGGAGTTTAATGGTGTTTCGACGAAGCTGCAAATCCTTGCTTCGGAGTACTCGTGACGAATCGTTACGTAACTTTTTTTTCGGAGCAATGGCGTCTCGTTTTCTTGAACGTTGAAGAGAACGTACTATTATTATCGTAAAGCGCCTTTGGACTCGGACTTGATTGGTTTTATGGAAGTTTGAAAAAGTAGGGGGAAAGAGTAATGGTGTATGTCGAAAATGTACTTTTTTTTTAACGAAGATTCGCTTATCGTGATATTAATTGCGTTTAGTGTTCCGTGGAGTTTGACCTGATGTGAATTTTTGTTTATCCTCGGAAACACTGGGTTGCTCGAAAATGATGGTATGCTTGAACTGTCTCCTTTTTGAAGGTAACCAAATGAAAAATGAGATTTTTTTTTCTCCAAAATTCGTCCATTGGGAAATTTGTTTCTTGATATATTTTGACCCGAGGGTTGATTTGGCAAATATTGAAATTTTATTACGCCATCCGCGCATCGTGCTGATATTCGAGAAATTTTATTGAAAAGTAGACAAATTCTTGATGACTATTTTAATGGACATGGTACGGATTTTTAATATTATCTCACATGTCACGCTCGCCTATCCTATCTCGTACATTCACCCCATTCCAAGTAGAATGCATCCCTTGAGATGCAAATTCAACTTCATATATGCATCGGACGCCAGCCAATGCATAAAATACCCGTAACGTTTGAGCCCACATGGCTGCCAACTCGCGTAATACCTACCAAACTAAAATTCTTCATTATTGTCGATAGATTCCTATCATTTTACGAAGTTCTTACCTCAGGAACGATTGTTCACTGGATTATATCTATAGAACGATTTGTACATATTTTTATATTGATTTTTCCATTAAACGAAAGTGGACATCTAACGAGCCTTTTATACAAACATAGAATGAAATTTTCTGATAATTTATCATATTGTTTATAAAAAATTCCAATGAAAATTACCATCCTTAACTATTCCTTTTGTAATGCACGTCAAGTCATTTATGTGTCCATAGCTAATCGATTTGACTTTTAGTTTAGAAACTGTTTCACTTATAACTTCAATTTCACCGTGTCTGTATACATTTAAAAAGTTACGAGCTGCGATCGAAATTACGAAAAAGAAAAATATTGAAATTAATTGAAATATTGACAAGCGTTTGATTCATTAAATGAAAACGATATATATGTGTATATATATAAAAAAAGAAGAAATCCAAAAACAACTTATCAAGGTGCTCTGGAATTAAAAAAAATGGTTGTGTTAGACTTTAAAATAGACTATACATTTTTGAGCAACACTTTTCTTTATGTGTCCACCGGGAACATTCGGTGAGAAAAGTTGAACCACGATCAAAAGGTCACCGTGGTCTTTGACCTATTTCGACAGTTTCTGCACGCCGGAAAATTACGTATTAGCATGCAGATTGCTTTTATCAGTTAGTGTCGCTAATGGCTCCGTGGGAATCGCACGAATTAAAAATTCGCGAGAATCCCGTCTAGTCGGATTTCGCGACACGGATGTCATTGCCAACCTAGGAACCGTGTCTAATTGATCCAGGAGCATTAGAATAGCTGAACCGCCGTCATTTAATTTATCTTCACTTTTGTTCGTCCACCTAAAACTACTTTAACTTCGAACTATTATTCGTTTCCAACAGAACCGCTTATCGATTCGTCTTATCAAATTGTGCGTATTAGATAAAAATCCATATCGTATCCTCGTATCTCATTTAATTCGATCATTAATTTTTACCCTCGTCGTTTCACTCGATCATTTCCCATAAAAAAGTATCTCGATCCACGCAGTTCCTGCTGTTTCATTCGCGATCCAGGATAACGACACATCGAGAGTTGGAAATCGAATAATATTCGTTCGCGGTGCTCCCAGCAAATCAGTCCCAGGTGAATCTCGAATTCGTTACTTGAATTTACCGCGCACGATCTACTATCTTGGCCAACATTTTCCTCGTGCTCGAAAAGGATCTTAGAAAGCCCGCGAACTTTCAAACTTCGAAAATTCAAACTTTTAATTAATTCGTATCGTCGCGCTGCTTAAGGACACTTCAGTTAATAGCATCGGCCGTATGCTTATCGATTAAGTACATAGAAAAAATATTTATAGTCAAAGCCATCTCATTCCAACCCACTGTAGTCATTAAGTCTTTGGTGTTAGTCCTGTACTTTGAGCGGTAATACCGTGGATAAAAAAAATAAAACGAGAAAACTTTTCTAACGACCGTCATGAAATCCTGTAATCGAATTATAATGTATCATATCTTATCGTACATGCACAGTACACAGTTATGTATACAAGACCATTATTTGTTCAATTTATAAATTATTTAAAAACTTCAGAAGCAACGGCTACTCAAAGCAAGTAAGTTCGATAAAAATATTTCATAACTGTCTTTTACTCTACCAGTGCTACCTGTCTTTCTCGCACTCGCACTACGTACGGAATTTTATCAATACCCTTTTACCTAACTTGTCAGATCTGAATCACTAAGAAAACAAAATCAATTATATAACATCTGTCAACCCGTGACCAGCATGGTTAAACTGCACAATCCTGTACATCGATATACATATACCATATATATATTCTAAAAAATGCAATACACGTTCGTAAAATTCAACATGTTGAAAAGATCAGATTGTGCCAGTTTGGCACTCTTTTTCCTACTTGTTTCGAGTGCTTCGAGTGGTTTCTGGAAACTAAAGTCGCATACTCGATTCCTTCTGTCAGTTGGGTCCCTCTCTTCGAAATAGAACTCGTGAGGAATATCAATTTCTGTGGGTAAGCTGGCACTGTTCGTACGCTGGAAAAAAGACGGTAACGATTTGAAACCGGGAAGATCCGTTCGCCATCACGAACCAACTAAAGCGTACCCATGGGTCTACTCGAGTAGGTACAGAGCTTCGACAGTCAGTTAGAAAATTATATCTGAACTTGCCGATGGCAATAATTTCCTTTCATTGTTTTTCTCCACGTCTCTGTCTCACTCCCTTTTTCCATTCCGGATTGAGCCTCATCCAGTAATTTCTCTTCGTCCGACTAAACCGCTTCGAGGAATACGTGCTAATCCGGCGACTCGACTCTATTGTCTGTTACAGAAGAGGATTACGATGCATTCTGCCTGGCTTACATGTTCACCTATCGTGATTTCGAGATGGGTACCCTGGGCCTTGCTTGGACGGGAGATCTCAAGAATGCCGGGGGTGTCTGCGAGAAGAATGGGGTAAATATAAAAAAATTGTAAAAACTCACCCCTATACACCTAGTATAACTCACTGAAAATACGCCACCCGGAGATGGTTTTACCATGAAAACGGACAGGCTAACTTCAGGTTCTGCGTCTCCGTAGCGAATAACCCTCTATACAACACTATTTTATTATTGCATATAAAACAATATAGTGATAGAGAAAAACAAATTACAAACTACCCCTCGCGATTATATACCCTGTCTGTGCCACTCTGAAGATGACGCTCTATCGACAAAGGAACGAATTCACGGTTACGAGAGGTCCTTTATACACCCAGGAAATTTAGGCATGGAAGCGCGGATGGGAGTTCTCGAAAAGGGGGAGCACCGAAATGTCGGTACGTGGAAAAAGGATGGAAATGCCGAGATCGAGTGGGAAGCAGAAAACTCTTCTGACTTCTGTGCTATATCGGATTCTCTTTTTTCATCTACCTCCCTCCCCCTCGTCCCTCTCCTCCCCTCCCCTCCTCCCTCTTTCAAATCCTCTCAACGTTCGCTCTATACTCTCTTTCCCGACGCTACCCCGTCGATATCGTCTCGTAGCCCGTCAACCTCCGTGAGCGCAAGTCGACGAAGCTCGCACGAGCCGTGACATGTGCTTTGAATGTTATATCGTAGAAACGTCGCGGGGTGGTGGGGTGAAGCGCGAAGAGAGACGGAAAGTAGACAGAGGAGGTATCGCGGAGGGAGAGAGAGAAAGGAGTATTGCCTTGGTACTGAAGCGTACGCGGAGGAGGAGGAGAAAGAGCGCGAGGATCTTGGTGGGATAGGGGGAGGAACGAGGGGGGGGGGGAGGGGGGAGGAGTATAGGAATGGTTGTAGGCCATATGTATGTATGGTACGTTACTAGAAAAGTATCTATATCTATAGCAACTGGGATTCTATCCTTTATCGGGGAGTTTTAGTTACGCGACGTCGAGCGTCTTCTTCCGACGTTTTATTTATGTGCTTTGCATTGTACGCGCGTACCTACGATTTAAGCTTCGCGGATCCTGGAAAATCTTCCCGAGCGTATCTTACCATCCGTATGTACCCAGTATCCATGAAAGCGAAGCTATCTTGGGTAGAGGAAGTCTGAACTGTAGGATATATTAGATATTGATTCGAAATTAAAATGTTTATTGGATAAAAAAATTATAACCGTGGCAGTGTTATATTTATGTGTGAATTCATTTAGGGTAATGTAAGATTAATATTGTATGATAGTTTTACGTATTATTTATTATGCGAAAACACTTTATAGTTAATTGCACGGAAAATATATACGTATCGGTACTGGGATAGTGAGTTGTAATGAGAAAAATTTTCAATCGGATCTTACCTCAACGAAAATCGGTGTATCGAATTCGAGGGAAGGAACGAAATGAAAAGAAGCTGATGGAACAGCCACCGCTTCCATTTTATATCACGTTCTATGAATCCTTCGCTATTTTGGCTCGCCGCAATGCGAAGGAGATCAGCAGCTATATACGCACGTGTACGTCTCGCGCGTTATGCAAATTCAGAGGCTGTTCCGGTGTTGCTGTTGAGAGGAACGAGTAAATATTGATGTAACGTTGCAGCATTACCGTGGCAGCATGAAGTCCCTGAATACGGGGATAGTGACTTTGCTCAACTACGGGAAGCACGTTCCGCCGGCAGTCTCTCATGTCACTCTGGCGCACGAAATCGGACACAACTTCGGTTCGCCGGTAAGTCCTAAGCTCAGTGCCATTAACGGTACGGTAAACTATTATATGATAATTTGCATAGTAGTCCCAAGGAGCATTTGCCAAATTTTTCATCCGCGTACGACAAAATCCGACGTGTAAGTACGTCAGATGTTAATAATTCACACAATTATATCGCAGCATGATCCCGAGCAATGCACCCCTGGCGGAGAAGACGGCAACTTCATAATGTTCGCTCGCGCCACCAGCGGCGACAAACGGAACAATAATCGCTTCAGTCCTTGCAGTCTGAATGCGATTAATCCAGTATTGAATACCAAGGCCAGATCGCCTAAAGGATGTTTTACAGGTGAGTAAATTCTCAATGGTATTTCAAGGGTCGAATACTTGGTATCTCCCTTGTGCTTATTTTGAAATTACTGTAGGTTCAGGAGTGGCTCGTCGTAGGTTGTCTATGAGAAATTAGATTTGTCTCTCGGCTACAGTAATCGCAAGTACGCCTACGGGACGATGGAAATTAATTATGCCGATTGACTTTAGATCAAAGTGAATTTTGGTACGGTGGATGTGGGATGCGAGGTGTGTTGGAATTATGTGTCCGATGTATAATCGTATATAACGTATGTCTAATGAGCCGTTAACGTGTCCTTTTACATTATGCCAGGCTTAATTCGATTTATAGGATGATAGGTAAACGCAGTTTTTTCTTTGAGAATTTTTTTTCATTACTTTTAATCTCTATCGAATTTTACGTATTCGTGCAATCGCATTAACGAAACGGAGGGTTGCTTTTAATCTAAAAAAAACCAATTCACGTAACAGTCATAATTAACTTACAAAAAAGCTAATTTATTTTTTGTATTTTATTTCTAGCCACTTAATTACAGCAGTCTTAACAGAACTGTCGCTATGGTAATACATAAAATGTATATGTCTATGGGCTTGTTTCCATTAACGTTAAATTACGCTTGTATCGCAGCGTATGATCTCCTGTAATGTTTTATTAGGAAGACAATTATCAATGGGTACCTGTTAACCGTATACACGTGCACAGCCAGTAGTACGTGAATATTCGAAATTCGCAGCTTCCACGTCAGTCGCGTACCGCAGAGACCATGCGAATTCCCGATTTCGCAAATTGCAATATGGTACGCTCGATTCTATCGTGAAATGCATAGGAGATACTCGTCGATATTCACGTGCTCTGGCACAGAAGTGCATCCGCAGTATGACATGGGTTGTAGCCGCACGGTGTCATCCAATCGTGACAAGCACGATTGACGCAGCGATTATTGACGATTCCGTTTACAGTTATGGAAGTCATGGGCGACGAACACTTTTCAGCCTTATCAAAAGTCAACTTATCGATTGACTGGCTGACTCTCTTGGTGTTACGGTAGTCGGGAAGAATAGTGCAGCCATCAATTTGCATTACGTGAATACGAAAACAGTCGCATCCGCCAAAGCCGAGTAGTGCTAACAACACTGATTAAATCAATTAGTTCCTGGTTGTTCTATCGAGGACAATTCCTATTTGGGCTGATTTCCACGATCGATGCTAAGAGATTCGTTCAGACCTATTGATTAAGTCGGATTAAAGACTATTAGAGTGACTGTACCACTGCGAAGCCGCAGTAAGATATACGAGGAAACTCTGTATCTGATTGTAGTGACAAATTATTATTTATACTTTGATTGATGCTGATTAATGATTTTTTTTATTTATCTCTATTGTTCTCGGTATTGTGTGTACGCAGTCAATGAAATAATTTATTGCTATTAATTTTTTATATTACTTTATCAGAGTTTGTACTTGAAGCAGACTGCCTTACTAGGCGCTTTTCGTTACTGCGAAGGTCTAAGTTAAACGACAACCCGTTTACTTAAATCGGCCCTCAATTTTCTCTTGATCCTTCCTATTATTTCAGAACCTCAAGCTTCACTCTGCGGAAACGGTGTCGTCGAGGAAGGTGAGGAATGCGACTGTGGCTGGGAAGAAGATTGCAGGGATTCGTGTTGCTTTCCTCAACGTCGTTATCCGCCTGCTGAAGAAGTTCCTTGCACACTTACTCCTGGCTCCGTATGCAGTCCAAGTCAGGTGAGTGTCAAATGACGCGAGACATTTTCTTATCCAGAATTTCTTGTTACTGTTTTGTCTTTTTGTTTCTTTCTTTTGCTACGAAAAACAATTTTTACCGGAACGTGATACACTTTGAAATTTCGTATGCACCTCTTGAAGCGTTGGTATTTGTGACTGTGTACGTGGTATACATTTTTATTGAAAATTGTGATGAAAATATATGCAAATATGTAGGGCAATATATGTATATATATGTTTATTATATGTGTAAAACTTTGAAATGCTGTATTAAAATATGTAGCCACTTTTAAGAGAGACTTCCTTATGGCAGACCGATGTTCCCAATTTGCCTGCAGTGGTTCTCATTAGTTTTTCTATTTTGAAAGAGTCTGATTCATTTTATTTTTTCTTTGTTTCAGGGTCCGTGCTGCACTGCCGAGTGCAAGCTGAGATTTGGCGACAAGTGCAGGGACGACAACGGCTGCAGAGATGCAAGTTTCTGCGACGGCAGAGCACCGCACTGCCCGCCATCTATTAACAAACCTAACAAAACAATCTGCAATCAAGAATTGGTTTGCTTCATGGGAGTAAGTTGAATATTATTATTCCAAAGAAATTATTTGCTTGGATATTATTGAGACTTTCGTTTTTACTATTTGAAACTTGGCAAAGTATTGGCGAGCTTCAATATTTACTTGACAAGCTTTATATGCAATTTCGTATACCGTAGTTATGAAATATTTATAAACAGTGCAGAAAAACTCGGATATCAAAGTCCAGACACTTGGTAGGATTTAGTACCCCGGCCAAAGTTTCGTGGTTATCCATTTTCTCATGGATCGTAGCCAAAGCTTTTTACTCTGGACGTTTTGATATGTGATAGATAAATTCCAGAATTCTTTATATCACTCAGTGCACATATATATAGTACATAGGTATACGTCGAAGTCATACAAATTGGTCAGTACACGCTGGTTATATATTTGGCAAATGATGTTACCCAAAAATATCTTTGGCCCCATTCAGATAGTAAAATCGATCAGTCGATGCCAGTATTGAAAATTCATGTCTTCCAGTAGTCGACTATCAATTTCGTGCTGTACACAAAAGGTCCCAGCGATATTAAACCGTTTCTTTATTGATTTCAACCCTTTTTTACTTTCCTTTCTCTTTAACAGGAATGTACTGGCAGTATTTGCTTGGCTTATGGACTCGAATCCTGTCAATGCATCCCAGGACCAAACGACCCCACGACTAAGGCCTGCGAGCTGTGTTGTCGACTTCCTGGTGAAAATCAACCGTGTCTGTGAGTTATATTCTTGAGGATATCTCGTGTATATATTTATCATTAGATTCTTTATCCTTCAGGTCTCAAAGTAGAAATTTATTCTTATCAGAATACCTAGAACCGGTACTTGTATCGTACTTCTAAGAAGCTTTATCGAGAAGCTCTTTCGTCCTAGTATCGACCTCGTCTTCATCCTCGTCGAATAAGATCTCGGCTCGTAATTGAATAAGTCGAAAATTCTATTATCCTCGCCTCACCGCATGACATCTTCCGATTCGATTTGAAAGGCTCGCCAAGATGAGGAAGTTTCTCGGCATCGACATACTTCGATTTACCACGGAAGACCCTCCGTTTCTTGGAAAAGCGCGTTTCGCGTTTCTCCTTGAAGTAATCGATGTGGATATTAGGTTATCAGGGAAACGTAGGAACGAGCAGGCCACGAGTGGTTGAAATAGATTTTTTTCTCTCTGTTCGGATTTACGTTTTCACCTCGAGTCACAATCTTTGTCCGAATATCGATCTTTCTCGATGTCCACATATATACATTCCGATGTGTGCAGCAAAATCCTTCAATAATTTTTATGGCAAATGAACGAAATGATTCTTGAAAATCACACACTGTCATCACTTTCCGTTAGATCCTCGTTCGAATGGAACTCACCACCCTATGATATTCCGGACATGTTCTCCAAACCTGGAACACCCTGTAACGACTATAACGGGTACTGCGATGTCTTTCAAAAGTGCAGAGAGGTAGGCATATATTATTTTACACTTGATATATGATTTAATCAAGTTTCTCGAATCAATTTTCATTTACCTGACTCGTCGGATTAATCGATTTCTATCTTTTTCTGGCTCAGGTTGATCCTAGTGGACCATTAGCCACCCTTAGGAAGCTGTTACTGTCTGACGAGAGTCTGGCTTCTTTCCGACGGTGGATGGCTGAACATTGGTACGCCGTTGCACTGATAGTGCTTGGTGCAATATCTCTGCTGGTAAGTGCAATATGCAGTTTTGTTGTCAGCGTTCGGAGATGTTTCTTTTGACATTCAACTGCATGCACTTTTGCATGTAATTGCTTTTCTTTTATTATATGACAAACTTGACTGGTCCTTGTTACTTTTATTAATTTCGCGAAAATTCACGATGAAGTATCTCAGCTATTGTGGTATCGGGAATAATTAACGTGGCTGGAAGCGGCTTAGGAAAAAAAATTAATGAACTTTGAAAGTGCACGAAATATGCCGGTTAACGACCTTACATCCGTACCCATTCATGAAGCTTGATTGGAAAATTAATTTCGTGCGAGATTAATCGATAATGTGCAGATTACGATTGTTTATAGTCGAAAGATTAATTCTTGCGAACACCGCACTTTTCACATTATTTCTTTCTTGTTTCATATTCTGTTTTCCCATATCTTAATTTGCTAATTATTCTTCACTTATCGACACTTTGGCAGAAACGTGGGAGGAACAGATCCGAATCTAAGGAGTGTAAGTTATTGGTATTTCGTTGTTTACTTTGAAACCACGTTGCTAGTAATTATCTCACCCACTTTCATTAGCGATGAACAAATTTTGAAATTCTCTTCGCCGTTACGAATAATCGGAGTTTAGGGGTAGTTTGTTTGATCTGATCACGAGCCCAAAGGTCGAACGAGCTTAAATTAATCCTAAATAAATAATTTTGAAATTATGAGCAAACAAATTTTGCTAATCCGAGGGGTATGAATTCTCGAACAGCCTTTGATTTCATTAGAGACCCAATTACAGTCATTTACAGAGGTTGGCATATGCAGTCGCTGAAATAATAATCACTCGAATAATATCAAAGTCCCGTAAAGTTTCAACGTAATTCGTTAAACTCCGTCAAATGCCAAAATCAGAACAATGACGTAGATATATGGGCCCGAACTGTAGGACTGTTTCACGTTGTACAATTTCCAGGTAAAATCCCTTCCAGTTGAAGCCGTAAGCGACATTGTTAGATCGCGCGAGTTTACCAAAATAGATTTAGTTTCTCGCGTGTATATGTATGTGCAGCGGGTATCTCGACTGCATCCGATTCTGACTTGCATATTCTCATTAAGCGGACAATGCGCAAGTCTGTCGTTTACGCAGAAATTTCACTTAAATTCGCATTCTGTATATATCTACGGTATATTTGCATTCACGTGTCGACGCATCGAACCTCAATATTGTGTAAGAGAAGTGATGCTGAAAGTCACTCCCCGCGACACGTTCTATCAGACTGCAGGCACGTATGCAGTTATTGCATTTTCGGATGGTTGGATGCTGAAGCGAGAATAAGTCGAGTGCAACAGTCGTTGCATTGTGCAGGAGGCATTATTGAAAATAACGAAACAAAGTATCGTAAGAGTATCATTAAAGTCGGGACGACGAATTTTTTTAGACGAGAAATACCGATAATCGTATTCCAGATGTATTTAAAAATTTTATACGTCGGTCGACGTTGCGCTTACATCGGTTTAATAGCGATTGAATACGGAAACAGTACTGTTCATCATTTCGTATTGATGCATCGATCGGCTTTGATGCATTTTGCATTTTGATCAACACGGGTTGTGGGACGATTTGAATAAATGGTGACCGAACGAGAATTGAAACTTGAATCGGAGAAAATTATTTTCACGTTTTTAATGGAAAAAGAAAATTTTATTTTAATTATACGTTATAAGAAATTTTCTGTATTTATACGTATTCTCATACTACGTACTTTTCGTGTATGTCAATTTTCGAAATGTGTTGGCCGAGAATAGTTCCGATACGAATTTCCGCTCTATTGTTTCCCAATTTGCAGAACAATGAAGACCGAAATTTCACCTTTATGGATCCGTCAACCCTTTCATCGTGGGCTTATAATTACGTTCCTTTTCTATAGTGGGTTTTCATTGAATGGACTTACGAATTACCCGATATTTCGTTTTAATAACTACTTTGCGTAACTGTGGATAACGTGTAATTAGTCAAAGTATTTTATTATTTTAGGATGACTATAGCCATAGCATTATTTTTTTATTTTGCTCATCCATTATCACTGTTATTGCTGCTATTTAAATTTATGCTATATCGTTATACAGCTTTCGTACTTCGTGTTCGATAACACCTATATTTTGTCAGCTTCACTTACACGGATGCGGAGATATAAAAAGTGACTAAACGTTTCTATGATTAAAAAAAAACTAAGAGAAGAACTCTTTTGTTCACAGGTGGCCAGCACCCGGTTTCTGGGGAAACGACCAGATCTGAAGTTGAAATCGGTCACGATAATCCACAGCTCGACAACGGAGACAGTTCGACTTCCGCCGGAAGGAGCGGAAGGGGTGACAGTTCACCCTCCAGCTGTCCGAGCGAAACTACCCTTGAGCAGGAAGGTAAGGGAGAAGAGACGACGCCGAAAGCATAAAGATGCCGGTGTTAACGTGAATCCTGCCGGCGACAAACCTGTCAAGGTAATCCATCATGTATGTCTATACTGTATTTACATATAGGGCATACTAAAACTGAATTTACTAAATCTTCCTAAATATTGTATACCCATGGCGAAGTTCGGGATCAGTTTTATACGCATTTGGCCAACGAGACGATAGCTCAGGCAGTACTTAGCTCTTTGACTGTGGTTGACGGTGATTAAATATACTTGCCTAACGTTGGATGAAGCCACACACGCGTACTCTCATTTTGAAACGTTCAATATCCGGTTTGCTTGAAATTTAACTGCGTTCTGAAATCCCCAGGCTTTGATGTCAAGCGTATTCGTACACGGGCTACATGTACCATAGTTGGTTGTAGTATTCTACGGGTTGATTATGTCAGTGAAAGATTCTAAGAGACATCTGAGATTTAATAACAATAGTCCATCGCTAAATCACTGTCACATTGTTTGTCATAATTTTTCTACGAGCTTCGCTAGAACTAATATTGTACTTTTCTTCATTTGCTCCAACCTCGTCCTCGTCTCCATAATCCTGCATCACCAATCACCGCAAAGGTCGGGAAAAAGAAGAAGCGGGTTGCGCCGGTGCCATCGTCAGCGGAGGAACCCGCCCGGAAGAGGGTAGCAGAGGCATTGTCGTTGCAGGACAAGCAAAAAAAGGTTGCAAAGGGCAAGCAGACGTCGGAGAACGTCGGTAGCAACAACAAGAAGAAACGAAAGAAGAAAGAAGTGATTGATTACTCAGCGGCGCAAGCAGAGAACGAAGTTCCGGGTGGTGCCGTAGGTGCTGGTGTCGGTGTGGTTGCTGCAGCAGACAATGCCGATCCGAAGAGTAAGGTGCGATCGTGGCTGCTCGCATCTCAAAGTAGAGTGGAATCGGTAACCTCAGGAGTGCCCAAGAGCAAATCGACACCCGTGGGTCTTACGTCGTCCAATGCACCAGGTCGAACAGCTGGTGGTAGGGTAAGACAAGTCACTCTGAGAAGACCAACGGATCCCAAAGCAAGGAGTATGGGTTCACTGACAAGGAGTACCGAGACCAAGAACGATCGGGTCAGACTTCAGGTTGTGTATAAACCACCCTTCAAGTTCAGTGTGAAACTTAGGAAAGCCGATAAGGTCGGTCAGGCAACAGCCGGTACCCATGGACCCACAAGGACCTCAGGACCAAGGACGGGTGTTCTAGTGAGGAGTAGCAAGAAGGACAGGGTACGCATTAATCATGCGAAACAGAGTAATCCCACGAGGGGTAACAACGTTACTATACCCGATCCAGCGAATTCGGATCTTCACACGGTACCCTCGGACCTGGAGGTACTCCTCTCCGAGAGCGAGTTCCTCTTCTCAGACGCGTGACCACGGCGAACGCGTTCCCTCCTGGCAATCCTTGCACGCTGACTAATGGAGGAACGTTTCGTGTTACGAGATGCCTTCGACTTTTTGTTACTTATTGCGATTGTCCTGCGATTTTGTATATATTTATAGTTTGTAGGACCTTTGCGTACTGATTTAAATTTTTGAAAATGACGCCATCTCTGTTTCTGGTCCCTGTACTATGTTCTCAAGGGTCGTGAATGCTTTTATATTTGAGGTGTTCCTTTCTTGTCAATTTATAGGGATTGATTATGGGATTTGTGCGTTTTTACATGTGTACATAAATATAAAAGTATCTTGGGGTGTAGATAGGAGGATTGATCGTGCGTCGGCCTACAGCCGTGTACGGGAACAACTATTAATTAATTATATTAAAGGATTTCGATGGGAAGTGGACAAGGAACCCGGACGGATAAGGCAACTTGAGGAAAAGGTGCTTTTTTTTTAAGAAGGCTTCGAGGCTCCTGGAGAATTTGAAGATTCGTGAATTCCTGCTAACCGGTAAGGGTTTATCTAACAGTAAGAAGTACTTACCATGTGATAGTTATCAGTGCTTCTTAACGTGAGTCAGTCGATTCTAATCCGAAAGTAATTTGATAGATGGCAACTTGATCCTATAGCTAAACAAAATGAATGATTTTATTGTTCTATTTTTCGGATTAATTGACTCACTCTTTCACGGTTTTAAAATTATTCACGAATTCCATGGATTCTCAAATACAGGAACTTTCTTTTATTTGAATCATCGTCCAACGCGAAGTCTTCTATCGATCGTGATACGTGCCAATAAAAATTGTCAATGCACTGCCCAAGTAAACGCGAAATTTGAAAATCTATAGTCGTGATTTTCTGCTCGAAAGTAAAATATTTTAAATAATGTGGCCACACCGTTTGATTAGATCTGACTGATCAAGGATAATATACATACATACATACGATTTTTAATCGTTTGGAAATATCCATATGTAAATTTAAATGTATGTCGATATTATTGATTATCGATCACGATGATATATTTTACGATTCACGTATATCGGATACACGTCCGCGTTCTATCGACGATCCGATTTACAGGCTGTCCAGAGCGTTCCCCGAACACTATCTAAATAATTCCTATACGAATAGGAATTCCTAATCGTAGTCAACGTCATGTTCGACCATTGGTGTTCTGGATTTGCATGTAAATATGCAATTTAAAGAGATGCCGTATACCGCAGTAAAAGTAAATAGTAACGAACTTAACGTGCTAGATTATCGCGTCGAGGTTATCTATATATTTTTGTGAAATTGTAAATAATCTAAAAATAACGTGTTTTCCCATTCGCCACGATGATTTTCCATTATCGTAACCGGTATCTACATAGGTATCAAACTCTTTACCCAGTTGGGCCCTTGGCGATAAAAGCAAAGCGTGTTTCATTTTCATTTTCAGGAATGCAAATGAAAAAACAAATAATTTGTAAAAAAAATTAATTGCTTCGTTCCGCAAGTAAAATACTATCTAGTCTGTTATTTGAATTGAAATTTGGAAAAATTCATCTTCGGTGCACAGCGTACACATTTAAAAAAAAAAGTTAAAATCCAATAAAACGTAGAAAATGGTAAAAGCCTAAATTCACGTTTCAAGTCTACACATTCCTGCTGGAAATAGGTATTTACGTATCTATATTAAGTGTTTGACACAGTAGGAAATCTTGTTTGAGTGTGATCGATCTATTCTGCGTTTATAGCTAACTACTCCTATTGGAAAGCTAGCAATAAAAAAAAGTAAAAGATTTACGTCCATTTATGATTTTCGAAGTTTTCACCCTCGTATCTTTAAATTATTTTTCTCATTTCCACGTATTTTTATCTTCTCTGTTTTTTTTATACCGTGAGTGACTATTTGAGACGTTCTCGGAGCTTTTCCCTGCCACGATCGCTTAAAGCGATCCGGAGTTTCCCTTGAAAAATCCATTATTCGCATTTTCTACGGGTTTTCTCGTCTTTTTTTTCCAAACCCTCCGTATTTCTAGGCCCGTGCACCGAATTTGTTGTCAAAACAGATTCGAAGTGCCACATCATTTATGCTCGAGTTATGGCCGATAGCCTACGGAATTGCGCGACGGGGTAGGCGATTTTAGGGGTGTAAGTTTTTATTACTTTCCTGTAAAATGCGGCACCCTTTAACGGGTAGGTAGAAGAAACTTTAGGGTTTCACCCCTCGCTTTCCCTCGTCATCCCCATACATAAACCAGCTCCCAGGCCAGCATCCCTCTAGCACTGTGTACCTCGTTTGCTGTATCTGAAAATTTATGACGAAATTCATGACGACTAACACGACTAGATGACTGTTAGTCTGGCGTTCGTTCGATAAAATTTATCAGACATTTAAAAAAATTTTTACACCCTGTACATTTTTCACCTTCTCTTCGTTAAGCATTTAAAGTTAACCCGGATTTGTTTTTATCTCCGGCTGGTACTGTAAATTTAGCAGCTTGCTATAATCTCATTGTTACACAGTGACCTGCAATTGCTCGAGATTCTTGTTGCATTATGTAAATTCTTTTGCTTGGTACTTAAATGGGATACTTCCGTTATACGGCTTCTTCTTGGTTTCTTGATAACGTAATATCCGGTTAAACGAATAGCGCGGAGGAAGAAAAATCAGTACAGGATAACGCCAGCCACGTGTTACTCCTATTATCCTCTCGCGATATTCCTTTTGTCCACCGCTTAGGACAACAGAGAGGGAACGAAAGAAAAAAAAGAAAAGAAAAAGTTATTCAGCTTGCTATATTAGTAACACTTGTAAGGAAAGTGGAAAGAGCCATAATCTGTACCGCCATCGACAAAACTTTTTACGTATCGAACCGTACCTTCCGGGAAACTGCATATACAGTAAATACAGTAGAGTGCTGGAAATTGCGGTAAGGTCTTAACATTATAAAGTATAATATTCTAGGTAAAATCTTACCATCTTTTCCCTACTTTACTGTACAGCTATATTATGCATGTAGGCAGATAGGTAGATCGTTCAATGAAACTGCACTTGATTGCATTCGTGATTAGATAGCGCTGGCAGAAAATTTTCCAAAAAAATTATGAATGGAAAAATATAAAATTTCAAATTTCCCAGTGTTATCGCGATTTCCTTAATGCTTTTAATCTGGCTATTTTATTTTACCATTTCATGAACAACCGTACCGTATGCATTCGCTTGCTACGTATGCGAATTCCACGTACGAGCACATACATTCCAATGGTAATTGCATACGTGCATAATTACACGAGTATAGATACATAGGTTCATACATTTCGTAAATTCCGTCCACTTTTCTGTTATCCGTTATATATAATGACAAACGAGGGAATTGAAATTGGAGAAATGCAAAATTCCAATTTTGCCAATGTCCTTTATCATAATTTGCCAGAATATTTTATTATTTGCATACTTCGAAGCAATAATTTGGGTTAAAATACCAGTGCTCGTTCCTAGTGAAATTACTCACCCTCCCTATTAATTTCTTTAAAATCGTAAATACCTATTTCCTGGTAAATTTTTCTTTGCTGATTTTCGCAATTCCCGAATTTTATCTAGTCGCACGTGTAGCGTCACACTTGACGTAGTGACCTTTGATAAACTCGAATAACTTTTAAACACGATCCTCATTTAAGGATCCTACACAACGCCAAAGTTCGACTAGAACTTCGTCAAGCATGTTCAAGTGCAAACGATACGCTTGAATATGCCTGACGGGCCTTTTTGCCGTAAGGCTTCCGGTTGAACTTAACTTTAAGCTTTAGTATTTAGCTGATCCAATCCTTCTAATTACGGAGCGAACGTAATTACAATCACGCCTGAGGAACAAGATATTATACACCATGTGAATGTTGGCTCGTTTCGTGACTAGTGTACTATACGCGTAGGTAAAACTTAGTACTTAACCCTAAATGGGATGTGATTTTAATTTTAAGAAGAAAAAATCCTCCATTGATTTACACTTTTATATTATATATATGCTGCGTGCGATAACGTCGTAACGTTCTTTAATTAATATTATTAACTCGAGGAATTCCAGAAAAGAACTGGCTGACGGGACTGTTCGTGATTATTAAAATATTTATAATTGTTAATTTTTTTACATCGATATACTGTATATAAATATATTTTACAATGAGTCTTCCACTGTAACTTATCTATATGCAAGGATGGCGATATCCATGAATTTTTATTTCTTCTTGATAAAAGCAAATCTGCCGTCGACTGTTTCTTATAAACCCTTAACGATGTCGACTTTTAAAGTATTATTTTCTTAATTAGAATTTTCCTAACACTGCGAATGGATTTTCACTGTCGATCCTGACCATACTGTAATAGTTGCTTCAAGTGGTACGCTTACGTAATGGTGCATTGGTTTTACTGGAACCATGGCTGACAGTCTATTGGTACCGTTGGCCAGGTAATAAAATACTCGATTAATGAGTGCATATTTGCATAGTCGTATGTGCAACCTGGATGAAAATTTACAGTAGTCGTTGTGGAGTCCCTTTAAATTGCCAATATAGAATATAAAGCCTCTTTTTTTTCTGATAAAGTTCAGCCTGTGCAATCAGGTCGCGCACGGTATACTTTGTGACAGTGTCAGACTTTATTGAATTTGATTCCATTAAACGTGATCTACCAGTGAGCATAATAAAAGCGAATAACGTGCTAAAGTTTTCTTTGTCTTTTCTTTTATGAAGTTTCACTGTTACCTGCATCATATTTCTCTCCCTCTATGTAACGTTATATGTATACGCGAGTCTGTTCCCTAAAAAATTCTCTTAGTGCCTTGAAATCCTCGAAATTTCATTCGCCATTGACAATTGTGACAGAATCTTTTTCTTTACTGTTCATTCAACGTGATCGTTATATTCTTTAACTGATACTTCGAGCTACCAGTGATTTATCAGTATTGACAGTGGGCAAAAATTAAGATTTAATTTTTACATGAAGTATCAACCGAATGACTTAGTTAAAAATTTGACGTGCGAAATTTTGCAATTTCCAAAAAAAATGTTTCCACTCAAAATAACGTTAGTAATAACCACGTTTGATTTTTCTGGATGGAATGTGAGAGGGAATGATGTATCCGAAAATTTTAACTAGCGGGAGAGAAAAAATGGGATGTATAACTTGAGTGGATGTAATTTGCCTGCGTTAATTATGTATGTAAAACGACGAGAGATCGCAGTTGCTTTGGGTAATTCGGCGCGAGATCAGAAAATAAAAAAACGTGCGGTTCCCGTGACAAACAGGGCGCTGCGGTATATAGTATAAAATAGATAAATAGAAATCAGATTTGTGTAAAGCAAGATCGGTTATAATGTCGCGTACTTAAGTCTATACAAAATGGGGCTGCTGTATTTTTACACGGACTTTGTATAAATAATGTAAACGAAGGCTGTATCATTCATGTACTATGTATATACCTATGTACTAATAAACGTTGTAAACTGTAAAAATTCCTCATCATTCGATAACCAATTTCAATTCCATTAGTAAGTACGCCATTAAAAATAAAAACTCACCTGAAACACAATGATACGTTATAACAATTCGAATACGTCATATATGATCATATCGTATGCTGTCGTAATATCTGTTATCAGTTACACAGCGTATAATTACGGTATACATAAAAATAAAGTCTAGACACAGAAAAAGAAATATTAGAATGTTCATATTTCGTATAAAATATTTAAACAAAAGAAATAAATTATTGATTGGCGCTTCCTTGATAAGATTAACTAATTTAAACCAGGTATAAGTACCGTTGACAATAAAATAAATAAAATGAGAGGATCCTGTCAAGAGAGATCGAATTTGTTTAATATACCATTCACAAGTGAATATAGACGAAACCTCAAGAGACCAAGTAATTATAATTGATCGCAGAGATAAATAGAGAGAGAGAGAGAATGCATTAAAAAAAATGTGACATAGGCGTGAAGATATAGGCAGGAAATGTTAGGCTGATGGTGGTTGAAGGAACTCCCTTTGCGACAACCACCCTCATCCCCCGGTTTGCGCCTCTCACTACTAATGCGCTGAATTTACGGGCACGCATTTCTCCAGGGATAATTTGTCAGCGAAAGAAATTGCCCCTTGGTGAAGAATTGCCGGTTGTCGTTGTGCGCGCGCGTTCATGGATATGCGCATGTGCTTTTACGTATTTATATATACATATACACCATACATGACATAAATCCCCTCACTTTGAACGATATTCTGCGTATATCGCACCATTTTCCTGCTTATGGTTAATGCACGCAGGTACGTTTTGATGGGAAAATATCTCGTGCTTACATATACAGTGTACTTAAAGAAATATGGTATAAAGGGTGTCTCGCGACGACAGGACATTGAGGGTAAATAGCTTGTGAATATATATACACAATAATAAACATGCGAATAGAAGTCTACATACGTGACGGAGAAATAACTAAATTTTATTTAACGCCACGAGTAACATGGGTACTGCATATCGTTGAGATTTGTAATATGCGCAGTTAATGTTAATAAATAGCCGATTAAAATTGAACGTAGGAAATTATATTGTACGTTGTACTATAGCGTAGTACCTGTACTTGTTTAGTCGTAATCTAGAGATGCACGACAATGCACTAGTGGAAATACACGGAAGTAAGATAGATTGCCTTTGGACGTAGCTTAGTCTGTACGGTATATGACATAATGCATTATGCTTTTATGTAAAATGCATCTCTTGAAATATTTTCTAAGTATCGCGATATTGAAAAAATATGCCGGTTGAAAATTAGGTTAATCGTTGTACAAGGTTGAACTTTATACAATTTTTAATAAACTTTTCAGCGCATTTGGGTTCTATTGTTTGCGATGTCATACTTGATCATCGAATAGTATCTATGTCGTATGTGTTGTGACGTGGATTTTTCGCTTCAAGGTCAGAAGGCGACTCCGGCTACCGATACAGATAACGTTCTAGATTTTTGGTTCCCTTCGGCTCGCCACCCTGCTGAGAAGCTACGCTCTCGGGTTGATTCGTATAGTTACGCCACTGCTCTCGGAAGATTTCGTTAAGGTTTAGTTGAGGTCGAGGTGCTCGAATCGGCTATAAGGATCTCAACCAATCAGAATGATTAGTTCTCGAATTTGTATATTGTCAAAACAGTCTGGCTCGGGGCGCCGACCGAGGTGTCACGAACTGGCTGGCGCTTTCCGTTGATAGTTTCTCTAGCCGTGTTTCGATACGGTATAGCAAGTTCTCGTTCGTGTAGTTCTCGCGTTGCTCTCGCGATATCCAGGAAGTTCTATGGATCTTCTGCGAGTGTTCCGGAGGTTCAGTGCTGTGCCCTAGTGCAGTGCCCACTCGAGTGTCTCCCAGATGCAGTTCTCGGCCTTCACGGATCGGCTGCACCAGATCCCGTGAGCTCTTCCAATTTATTAACTGGTGAAGGGATTTCGATTTGATAGTTCAGATTCGTTCTTTACGTTCTGATTCGTCGCTCTCTGTCACTCGCACTATTTACCTGACTCTTACTCCGACCCTCTCTACCTCAACAGAGCCTGAGCGGCCATGCATTTCCGTAACTGTCCGCTCCTGTTCGTGTATCCAGTTGCGTTTACTGATTTTACGCGACTCCAAAAATCGGCAGGATTCGTTAGGTTATCGCATTATCTGATAGGTTTCGTCAGAGCTCTCGTTTTCGGAGAGTTGGGCCTCTTCCACCCTAACTCCCAGGTCGTACCGGGTCGTCAGTTCCTGATGAAAAAAGAATTGGCGCCCGCCTGACTTGCAGATGCATGAGCGACAGGTGGACGGCTGAAGGTAACGCAGCTTAGTTCTTGAAAATAGTTCGTTCTCGGATTTTTCGCTATCGGTGTCGCTTTAAGAAATGATACGTTACGGTGTATAATAGATTGTGACGTGTTTGATGTGGAATTTCGCAATAATGGTAAAAGGACTGTATTTAATTATCTTATCAATCCGGAAATGTCAGTTATCACAGTTTGGAATAATTTTGGTGAAATATAATTTCTTTGTCTTTCTCTTCCTTACTTTCCTTTGTTTTCGTGTCGATAAATCAGACGTTCAATTAGGATTTATAGGGTGGACGGGAAAAGGGAACGATTCCAGGGGAGAAAATTAGTTTCGATGTCGTGGCGATTTTTATGAAAATCGAGATTTTCCTCGAAATTGATGTTTTCGCAGCTCGACCCTTCTTGGCAGGAGGTTCAGGCTTGTGCGAAAGAGATAAAACGCCTACGAGACTCCCAATAAACGAAAAAAAGGAATTGCACATACTTGATAATCAAATATTGTAAGTAGCTTTGTAATCCCTTAAACAATGTGTATGATGAAAATTTACTTGATCAAAAAACAAATTTCGAAATTACAAATGACAAGTAATTACGAGTATGTAACCAAAAAGAAGCAACAATATTAATTAACACAGTGATTCGTTAAATATTAAGTGCAAATATCAAATAAAGGTCTATACATAGTGTACACAGCAGTATTATATTTCCACGTATGAATATAGCGATAATAAAATATTTTCCAAATTTTAAATAAAATATCCGAAACTATCTCATTTCTCTTTATCGGATCAAGAATAACGCACGGTCCGCACGCGTCTATAACTTTGTTCGATAAAAATGGCATTCTTTGAACCGAAATATAAAAATTGAAGAAAAATTCAGACCCTCCCATAACTTTATGGTCGATAAGCGTGAGTTCTTTTTGGAAATAAGCCACAAACCAATTTCCTAAACTTACGTAATATACAAATATTGGTATAGTACAGTTTACCAAGCTCGTTCAAAGTTCACAAAATGTTTTAGGTAAGTACATTCATTTCAATGATACCAACTATTTAAACGAATATTCAATAAATACGATCAATAGCCTTTTCGTCGCAATACATTGCGTTGACTTATTACAAGTTTATATCGAAGATACTGAAAATTATTTTCAAGACCCATCAGCAATATCAGTACCAACTGGACGTGCTGCGAACTTAAAGCTCAAATAAGTTTATTGGGTTTGAAACTTTGAGAAGACTTTAGGTAAATCGTTGAAAACCGCATTATTTCTCAAGTCTCGAAGCGAGCGATGCTACCAACATACAGGTGAATGAACGACTGAGCAAGTGGGTGAGCTTGTTGCTTTAATTAAGGCTAAGTAAAATGGTCTTACTAAACCCGTAGTAGTATCCTGCAATGATAATGAACAAGAAAACCTGAACTATAGAGGAACCTTATTTTGCGATATACAATATGCAAGCAGCCATTTTAACTTTGTAAGCTCTTCTAACGAAGATGACATAACTCACACGTATCCCTGAATTAAATTTAATCGTAGATATCGAAAACATACACTAAGAAGAAATATTTTTCAAAGCGGTGCATCCCTTTGATTTAGATTGGATACAGTATCTAGGTAAAACCGATACCACTTTAACGATGATCCTCAGTTTTCATTTTTGGTCGAAAACGAGCTTTATTCGTACTCAAGTAGAAAATTAATATCGCTTCATCGTGAAACAAGTCGTTGGTGGTTTACGAGTTTGCGAGCAGAAAAACGTTTTATGAGAAACCACGTTTCGTCATCTATTGTATACCTTTCCACGTTGAGACACTCATCGATTTTAACGTATATTCTCATGCTGCTACATCCCCAACAAGAGAGTTGGCTCTTGAGCTCGTTTCCATGAAATTGTCGAACGCTCGTTACTTACCATACTTAAAAAGTTTAAGCGGCGACGTGGGTGCACTAAAGCTCGCGTGGAAATTTCAAAGACATACGGTAACGACTCTTATGGGACATTAGGGGAATCACGGATAACATATCACGACAGTGGTATGCACGTAGGTAGAGCAGACAGAATTTTATTTCCAAATAAAAAGACTATTTTTCCAAAAATATATTCCATACTCACATAGATTAAGATTACCTAGTTCAGCCGATGTATAAATTATTTATTGTTATTTAAAGCATTTAATGGTTCGTTTAAGAAAATATTTTGACTGTCAATTTAAATTAAAAGAATCGATTATTCCGTGCGGACCGGAGAGTAATAAAATAGTCTATTAATATCGTTAATGGTTGATTGCTATCAACGTTAGGTAGAGTCCCATAGGACACGAAAAAGAAATTCCATCTATCCAATTTAGATAGAACTATCGAGTAATCGTTCTTCCGAACGAAAACGTGAGCAGAAGCCACCAATACCGTAGGGTATTCAAATAATGATTGGCTTTCGATAAATTAGAAACATTCCTACCAGTCTGAATTATATTCCATCAAAAATATTAAACGTAGAAATATTTAATACGTGGATGATAATATTTACGAAGTACCAAAGTACTTTTTATATGTCGAATACAGCCTTTACAAAACTTTCCTAATCGGCAATAGTTAAGCTTGACGGAGCTTAAGTTTTGGTTCAGGATATTTGAAGGTTTGGGTTTAGGTTAGTATCAGGCCCTATGGGCTGTCGCCAGCCGTGCCGCAGTTACGAGGTACAAATATCCCGTAATTCTGACACCTTACCGTCGAAACCTTCCCTCAGCTTGTCTTTTCCGTACCGGGTAAACCCACGAGGCCGGGTCTCGTGTTATTGAGTTGCTAAGGGTGGCGCCACATTGCTTTGACGCACCCCTTTATACAGGGGGATGATGTATACTGCAACACCAAGGCCCACCGAGACCTCACGATTTCAGCTTGGTGACGTCGAATTTCACGAAATTGGTCAAATTCTTGCGGCACTACGACATAAACATACTTTCTCTATCCAATTGATGTATCAGTTGTCGTGAAGTAAGAAACTCTTTTTCTTTCTAGCTGTGCACATACTGACGTCACGGCCAGTACGAAAGTAACAGTGCGAAAAAGATATTTCGAATTGCGGAAAAAGAATTTCTCATTATTTCGATTAATCGTTATTTGCATAATTTTATACTTACGGAGACATCGAAATATTTTTGAAAATTCTAAAAAAAGATGATCTGTAACAGTCACAGCAAATGGGTTCAGTATAGTTCCTTTCTGCTAGTCACGATTCAATGATATAATTGAATGACGTGTATTTTCAAAATTATAATAATAAACTCAAAGCCCTAAAAATTAATACCAAACGACGCTGTATCGTGTAAAAAGTTGAAAAGTATTTTAAAAACGATTCGAATCTACACAACTATCTGATATATTATGTTTTTTAAAATATTGCCTAACTGCTCGTGACGTTTTCTCCACAGCTTTAAAGTCCGTCCCCAAACTAACGTGCACGGCAGTTACCAACATAATTCACAGGGGAAAAGTTAGATATGCACAGGAACCCGACAGCATCATAGGCTCCGAACGGAGTCTCTTTAAATATGCGAGGTCACCGCATGAATCTGGCGGAAGGAGGGTCTTCGCAGGGTTTGGAATCACTTTTCCAGCCACCAGGGCCGTCACAACTGCTTTTGACTGTATGTCAAGTGGCCAATACTATCTGCTTGAAAATTATCGAGAATATACGATACCAAGTATCATTTGATCTAACACGACGTTTAAAGGCGCCCTAAAACAGTATATACGTACAGCATATACTGTACATAACATATAGCGTATACTACATACACAGCCATCATCCAGATCCTATCGACGTCACGTGCCTTTTTGCTTCCCCACTAAGCGGGGGTTGCAACAACTTTAATTACAGTGTCGTAGCAACCCCACAGTTACTTCCCACAAGCGTAGACAGTAATTGTTATTTCGTGCCTCGTGAAATTCGTTAGAAGCAACTTTGTATTATCACCCTAAAAACCAACCGCGTAAAATTAAAAGCAAACTGGGCTATTTGTCTATAACGAGAGAGAATAGAAAGGACAAGTGAACTTTATGAAAAATAAAAGAATTTTTTCACCCTAGTCCAATGTGCATCACACAGAAGTATATATGTATCTTTCTTTCAAAAAATTTGAGTCAACAAATGTTTACCCGTCGCCAGAAGGGACGGCCCTGTCCTCGCCGAATAAATGTTCCCGGTATTGCAGGGCGTATCGCGGTGGGGAGGATTGCGACGGCGGAGTAGAAGCTTTAAATCCAAGCATAATTCGCAGTATATATCACTCGCGATAAAACAAAGCCTTCCACTTCACTTGTCTTCAATCTGTCTCCAACTATCAAAGTAACCCGCGAAGCATTTTGAACACTTGCCATTTATTTTTTTTTACACGAATTTCACTACTAGCACGGAATACCGACTGACTTTGTAATATCGCGTGGATATAAAGAGGAAATAAATTAAAAAAACAACAACAGAGTTCACTCTAATTTTACCAATATTCTCGTCTATTCCCACTGCCAAGTAGGTCTCGACATTTCGTGTCCCGTTGATCGGACGTTTCCAATGGACATTTTTATGATCAACGTGACTCCTTTCGTACCAATCAGAAAATATGGCTCAAGTTAAAAGTATAGGTAAAAGTATAGGTCATAGTTCAGTGGTCGCCTGTAACTTGCGCGATCGCTGAACTATGGCAATAACGAAAGGAGGTCCTGTGGAAGGTGGTCATGTATAGAGAGACACAGTATATTATACATATATATATATAAGGTATTTATAAAGGTATTTATATATGATAGATGAAAAAATCACGTGTACAGGGACTATTTGAAGCGATACACCCGTGACAAGTATGTAGTTACGTTTATGTATATAGATGACTTTGTATATAAATAGGTATATAGTTACATCTCTACGTGGTTGAATGGGCTACTGGTTTAGATCTCCCCTTCCTTCCTGCTGCCCTTCTGAAATGGGATGGACTTGGTGGCGTTTCGTTTATCTCCGTTGCGGTCCACTGCGCTTATGTATACCTATGTATTTATGTGGTTTATATATATATATATAAGCCAGCGAGTCTCGATCACTGTTCAGACTATGTCTGTGAGATCCTACGATTTGCGTCTTACGACTTGGCCCTTTCTCTCGTGTCGTGAACTTTCTTTTCCTTTGTCAAAGAGGCTGAATGGCCAAATCGATGCTTGCACAAATCTCAACTCGTTCTCTTATCTGGAGACTTATGTTCTCTTATGTCGTAAATTTTATCAGTCTGTTTTCTGTTATCATTTTCTGCTTGAGCTTTTATGAAGGAATTTTTTATCGAGCTTTAATACATTCCCTAGCTCAGTTCCCTTTTTTATCATTCAGTGTCTTTCGACGAATTTGAGTTTACATTCGTATTTCGTATCACACGAACTTTTTGCGATCTTCAATAATTAGTTTGCAAAGTCTCCTTCCTCATTTTTTGCATTTTTAGTAATCAGCGTTCGCAAATATTCTACGTGACTGTTGCTCGTCACGAAAACCGAAAAGGAAGTTTATGAGTGGGTACTTAAGATATTTCAAATTTAGAAATACCATGTCACAGGATTATTATTTTCGCGAAATCTCAAATTTAATGAGATTTTTTTTCCGTGAGACAATGAAGGAAAAAACAAGATACGAGGGTGCCTTGGTTTATCCCGAGAAGGTAAAAGCTCCTGGAGCTTTCGTATTATGACACGGTGTATGGAGTCACGTGATGAGAATAGTTATGAGAGTCATATTTACTTAGATTACAAGTGCGGGTATGGTGGTAACTGTTGTAAAATCTAGATCCTACCAGATGCTATGTACCTGGTGATACTATATTTTCTCATTTTCTTATCAATTAAATTTCTTTTGGCAATATATTGACGGTGCACGGAAAATATTACGACTATTTAATCAATCCATTCTGCTTCACGTTCAAATCCTTAGTTATCACTTATTTTGCTATTCGCTGCAAACATGACGCGTCAATCCCACCAGACGTTGCATCGGCAAAATTTTCGTCCAACTGTACATACGTGATAGTCAAGTCGGTTGGGCCGCGACCGAAACACGCGGTACAAGATTATGACTGTGCAAGTACAAGTGCAGCAGACCATAACTTCGTTAGCCAAGCGTTGCAAGTAGCGAATTTGAAATCACTACCTAGTCATAAACTAACCCCAAATCATGAAAATGAAAGTTATCCGTCGAATATTCGTAGTGCATTCCGGCATAAAGTTTAGCAAATATTACACCTAATAAATTTCATAAAATCTTACAATTTTTCACCAATCATCGAGAACTATTCGCAAGCAACAATCGTGAGGGATTTGAGCACGAAAGAAATAAAAAAGAATTGAACTCTCAAAAGTTGTCAGTAGCATTGAAAATCAATATCTACAAATGGACTGGGTTCTAAGGAGATCCTCCATTCGAATGCGCGTCCACTTTAAGAAAAGAAAAGCTCAAGCTCAGTTTTCATGTTTGTTTCTCTCAACAAGAAATAACGTGCTTTCCTCAAGCTTTTTCGATATTCGCTCGAGAGAACTTTCGCTCCTAGTCGCTCAGCGAGCTTCGGATCGGCCAGCTAGCACGTGAACACCCTTGGCTCAAGTGCGTGAAACCATCTTTTCACAATCTTCTGAACGTCTAAGCTTTCGCGCCACTAGTGACTATAGTACTTTTCGTCCTTGGCCTCGAAGTACTTTACGGATTTCGGATTGTTCGAACGTCTTGACACGCTCGTATCATAACTTTGATTACGAGAAAATTTCTTGTGTATTTATAAAATTTTTTTCTTCCACCCGTTACATATCCTCGTTATAACCTGCGAGCTAATATTTGTATGTACGAAAAGTTGTTTAAACAATTTTTTCCGTAATCCAAAGTAAAGTGCTATACAATCCAAAGATATTTAAGCTTCCATAAAACTGACGTTTTCCATTATTTTGATAAATAATGTACTCGATTTAACCGAAGGTACGTATCTTTGTCTTCCTACAAATAATCCTATTGCCTTATACAAAAGGGGTAGTTTGCTCGAACTGGGAACCCTCGCATTTTGGCTACGCAGTCAAGTTCCAGTTTTGGTCAGGACCAGAAGACAAAGACTATCGCTGATTTGGATGCCAAGCTGCTTCCGATACGTCTTGAAATGCAAATTCAATCCGGTTGGCCGTGCATCGACCAGCCTTCTACCAACATGAATAATACATATTGACCTCACCCCTGTGAAGACTCCTCGCCTACCTCTAACCAACCCTCAAAACTCCAACCCTTGGTCACGGCCACTCCCAGGCTTTTACGCGCACACACGATAGTCTTCCTTTATCAAATAAATATAACGTACAGCTAATCCATTTGGTTGGTTAATGCAATTAGCTGATAACCTCGTAACGAATGCAAATAATTTATCTGTATATTGTTCAAAACAAAAAAGGTGCAATCGTTCATTTTATCTTCTCGTATGCTATTCCCATTGTCACTGATTTTCTCGACATCATTTTATATCGCTCAATGCTGTCGGTTACAAGGCACGTAAAAATACCCCAAAGGAGTCCAGAAGGAACATCAAGCCTGAGTATGAGACGTTTCGGTCTGCTGGCTTGAATCTTTCCCTTAAGCACCTGTCGATAAATACAAATAACAGGGGTTTGGTACAAGTTTGAAATCGGGGTCGATTTTCACGAGCATCCATATTCCTGCAAGGTGAACACGAAGATTCGAGAGGGTGGATAATGGGACCACACCAGAGGCAAACTTGTCATGCAGACAAAGCCCATGAATGTGTTCTGACATTGATGTATCGACAGGGTGCCCTCTCCCTCCCTCGCCCCCCTTCCCTTTTCAGGGTAATACTCCATCATGGGGATCTTTGTTTCAAAATAAAGGAAAATCCCGTCAGTGCAACCGTCAAGTTTACTTAGTCGACGGAACCGTCTATTCTTCGGGTAGAAACGACCCTTACTCTTTCCTTGCAGATTGGTACACCCGATATAGAGTTTGTGCGATTCAATCTAAAAATGCTTTTTCAGTTTCGACAATTTTTTTGAAAACTCATATCAAAGGTATTTTTGAATTGGAAATATGAAAAATTTGAGAACACTCGAATAACCATTTTAATTTTGTAAAATTCGACACAGCTACGTTACCAATGTTATGTGAATTTTGGAAAATTTCAGTTCTCGCAGTGCTTCGTCTTTTTAGGTTTTACAAATTGGATCTCCACTTTTTAGACGCCGTTTACGAGGTGACGTATTTACCGTTAAATGGGCCGTCTGGCCGATGGAGTCTCTTACGTGAAAAACGTGGTTTTCTTTGGTGACTCGGAGAGAGTGGTTATATGCCAGAGAGTAAAACCTACTTTTGCGTGGTAACGTTCTCAGACGGTGATGCTTTTTACTCCTTAGGTATCTAGGTACACAGACGGACCACTTGTGCCACCTTGTTTTACGTTGCTCTACGTTCACTTTGAAATTTTCATCGAGGTTCCTCTAATGGGAAATGGTGATCTTGGGTATCTTCGTGGAAACGAGTCTCGTTGGAAAGTTCGGATACGAGTTTCCTTTTTGATTCCAGTAAATGACGTCAATTGAACCCTCATGAACTTTTCGAGATACTTTAATTCACTGTCACGCACAAGTTTTTAACATCTTGTAATTTACATTTCTTTTCGTATTTGAATCACTGATTGAGTAACTGTTAATTATAATCATAATTAGTGATATTGAAATTCTAGTTTCACGTAGATTGACGCAATTCTAAAATTTTTAAATAATTTATACCTATGCCGAAATATAATTTTTAATATAATTTATTAATTACATATGATCTATATATTTTTAATGTATTGTATAAAACATGTTACTTTACCTATTGTACACAGTTGTACGTGAGTTTTTGGAAATTCAAGAAATTTTAATGGCTAAAATACATGTAATTAAAGTGTAAGACATTTCATTCCGTAGAAAAGAATTTTCCTGAACACTTTTTTTTAATCAAGCTAAGTGTACCTACCATGCGTATAGTAAGGTTTACTTTTTTTAAATGTCCGAATGAATGGGTTAAAATCTGTGTCATCCTGATATTATAAAAATTCTTGCAAGTATTCACTGGCAATATGTGTAATATCAATTTTTTATATGACTTATTATTTATTCATCATATTACTTAATAGTAATTCAGTTTAATACGATTCTCTCGTTCTAGAGAAACGAGAAGAATGAAATGCTAAAATAAAAATTTGTTTCGCTGAATTTATTTACTTTATTTGAATTCCATAAATCATTCGATAGGAAAGATACGCGTGACGTTTCTCATTACGCGAGTGAATTCCAAAGCAATCAGAAGAAAAAGAGGAACAATAGAAACTCAAGAACGTCATTTTTACGGGGCGGACGTAATTTATTTCATTTCTGAGATTCTTTAAAAAATTCAAACCGAATCTCGTCGATTTATTTAAGGAATGTCAAGATGTTTTCTCACCCGGTATATTTCAGATTCGAGCATTTCCTCTGAAACAGTAGGGAGTGAGTTATCGAGAGAGTTCATGAATTAAAAAAAGTGTTAAGTAACCACACGGAATACTTATTATTCTTCAAGTTATTACTTAACAAAGTAATTTTTTTTTGCAAATATATAAAATCATATCGCAGAGTATTTCGCGGTTGAATACAAGGAGAGATAAAAAAAATATTCAATTTTCTAAGAGCTTAAAGTCTATAAAGCGAGGACTCTCTCTCTCTTAGCATCCCCGCGAATGTTATCGTCGATTGACATACTTTTATCCCTTTTGAAAAGGGCTCCGCAGCGAGATGCGAATAATAGGATCCAGAAGGGGGATATACTTAATGGCCAAAAGATGCAGAAATTCCAACTGGAAATTTTACGGCAACGGGTTCAAGATAGCTCACTGGGAGTTTTAAGTGGTCGTTATTGAGTGAATAAATTTTATTGCCTTCGTTTGCCGTTTCGAGGCCTGAATGAGGCGCAGTAGGATAAGGTCGCGAGGTCGGCAGCTACAATAATTCAGAAGATGAGGGAAGAGGAAGTTTGTTAAAGAATGAGAGAGCTCCAAAGAAAAAAGGGCAGAGGAGGAGGAGAGAAAAAGAGAGAGAGAGAGAGAGAGAATGGTAAAATAAAGAAACGAAAAGAAGAAACTTGTAAGAGTGACAAAAAAAAAGTAAAAAGAAAAAAGCATAGGATTCAAAGTATCCATGACCAAAGCCAAGAAATTGAAATCTCATTTTATACATCCTGTCCGTTCGGCTACAAATGTCCGAAGCTCAGGAACTTCTCCGCGATTACGCAAAACTTTGGTATAACGTCTGTACCGTGTTCGCTCGTCCTGTCGGAGACCGAATCGGCTGAGTTTTGTCGCCAGAGGGAAAAAAAAGATAATAGGATTAAGAAGAAGGAAGACAAATCATGCGTCAAGGAATAAATTGATAAACGTTGTCAGATCACTCATATCGGAAAGCAATAAATTTTTTTTCAAATCTTTCACACTTCTTTCACTCTAGAAACAAACCAAGGTATACCCGGTACATCTTACGACAATCGATTTTATTATTTCATTGATTCAGTCAGACAAATTGACCCTGTGATTCGTCGCCTCTATTTTCATATGCAAGTATAAAGTTGCCATTTTAAATTTACATCTGTTTAAAACCCTGTCTTAGAAAATGTCACTGCCCTTTGCGAAATTTCTCTAAGTCTTCTATTATATATAAAATAATCACTGTGCATTCATATAGATTAATTGCATCCATTACAAAGCCCTTTTTAACAGGTAGAGCAAGCTTAGTGCTTGCAAGTTTACTTTTATTCTGTCATGTCAATAAGATAAAGTCTACCAGGTTTGTTGTCATTAGGCTTTAAGATTCTTTTTTCTTTTCTCTTTTTAAGCTTTTACCAAGCGCCGCATCGATGGTACATAGGCAAACACATTTTCTGTGGTAAGCCGAACGAAGATCCATGCGATACACCGCGTATCACGTTCCACAGACTCATGTACACGTAACGCTTACGCCTGTACTTGTATCTATATAACAGTACCGATCACAAATAGAACGCTTAATCGAAAAGGGAGGAGTCTGTAGATTCGCTCGAGTCAGCCCACCGTGTTACTTTCGCATTTTTAATCTCTGTTACAAGTAACGGTATCGTAGATGATTATTCCGAAAATTTGAATGGATCGATCATCCAAAAAACTATTTTGAATTAAAATCCAGTTATGAATAATTTTCTATGACTCGAATGTACGATTGCTATCGAATGACAGAGAATTACGATTTTCTTTCGACCTGCTGTGTACTCTTGCGTAACGAAAAATCAATCGATATTATTCCCAAATCGCTATCATTTGACCCGTAATAATTTCAAGCTCAAAAGATGTTGCGTAATCAGTTACGCAATATGATATTCACTATATCGTTATTGTTTATTCCGGTATACCATACACTTAATATCAAATCAATATCAATAAATCGATATGCAAACCTCGTGCCCATGTATCAATAATATTTATGGAACAAAAATATACACGGAACGCATTTTTATGATTTCCGTTATAAAAGTATCAAGCTTACGCAGTGAACTCCCTAGAATCGACGCTCTACGGTTTTTCAAATAAAAAATTGAAGACAAAATTTTCGTTATTTCCAATCGATAATAAACCAATAAAATGACACCGCTTATCTACTCAACATATCGCAACTGTTACTCGCATACAGCTTCGTATAAATTTCTAAGGCCCGTCATTAATTGTCTTACCACTATAATCACGGCCCTGTCCATTATCAAGAAGAGGGGTTCAGCGAATCGTGTATCGAATCGAACCCATATCAGGTACAGGTCGTTGCGTCTCGTTAACTTTGTTAAGTCCCGTCGCCTATCAGATTAGGCAGTAGAAACAGTCGTAGTGAGTCAGCCAGTAAAATATAGTCAGAATCGCAGTAGTCGAAGATCCGTATAGTCAGCTGTCCTTTACACGAACGCTCGAGATCAACGTGATCTAAGTGAAAGATTTAATTAAAAAGAAAGCATAGACAAATTGTCACTGAAAAGAAAGACTGGTTTATATGCAAATTCTCTAAATTATAGAATCCTGCGATCAATTTTATTCTAGGGAATTTCTAGTTTTTTGTTGTCCTCTTGATTAACTATCTGCATAAAAAACCAACTGATAAACTTCTACGGTATTACTGCTCGAAAAGGGGGATCTTAGGGAAAGTGAAAAATACCGTAAACTCGAATTTGTATTCAAGGACATTTCGAAAGTTTCTCTCAATTTCTCACCAGTCCTATTTTCCCTTACGCTCGCTTTTTTCCGTTCCTTACCGACCTCGTCCTTCATTTGTTTCAACGCTCTGCTGGAAATTGCTTTGCCGAAGTGAGAAAAGCGAATTTTTCTACAGCAATTACTTAGGAGACTGAATCGATAAACTAATTCTCGAAAATGGTAAGAGTCCTTTGACAATAAAGAGCTACGATAAGAATCGTGTACGGCCCTTTTACTACCGGTAGTTTCACTCGTAACTACCCATCGTATTACTACGTATAATCCAATAAAGTATTAAAACCACGTATGTTGCGATTTTGCAATATCGGCGTATTGAAGCGTGTAGTCATTGTGTATATATATATACACACATATATATATATACCAGTGAGAGCCAACCTGAGCAGGTAGGATAAAGGGACAATCCAGTTTGCTTTTACGACGTCAGAATGCCTGGAGACTTTACTGTTGTTCGTATAACATTACGAGGTACTCAGCGCCACAGCGGACGAAGCCAGAAGGCTCAATTCCCATGGGAAGGAATTATTAATAATTAGAATTTACAGCCGACGGGGAAAGATGTTGAGCAATGAGCAGGCTAATTACATTGTAATTGTTTGTTTCGTTTCCATGAAGAAGTACAGCTCGCAGACGAGAAAAGATTTACATAATCTATACCATCTAGGTCCACCTTTATTCTTCTGGCCAACCCAGCCACCCTCGAAACTGATAACGGCCATTTAATCGGATACATTTTGTATTCCCCAGAAGACAATAAAATGAAGAAAGAAAAGTATTGGTAAGACGGTCGTAGTTATACATACAGAGGCTTAATACTTATTTCCATGGAAATAAAAGTACTTCATGAAACATTGGATAGAGCGTGGAACTGGTAGTCGATTGGGAAATACGATAAAGGAAATAAAAAAAATGTTAAGACAGCACCCTATGGCAGCCCTTTAATTAATTTAACTTTAAATACATAATCATTCATCGGTATTGTCGATCGACAGTATTGCACTTTTCATTAAGGCTATTAACACAATTTTTTTTAAATCTACTTCTCAACCATCTTCCTACAAATTATTATTCAAGCAAGTGACGCTTCTACATACGCGTGGGCCAATGGAGAAAATAGTAGGTAAAAGTGTTAAGAAAATAAAAGCACGTAACTACAGCATTGTGGGCGAAGTCATTACAAAAGTCATATGGTGGGAATAGCGTGTATTTGCTTGGAAAGTTAGTGCAACGTCTTGAAGTATATGCAGTTTTCTTAAATGGATTTGATATTTTTTTTGGATGATCATATCGCAACGGGGTCGCGACAATTGTGATACATGAGACACTGGGGTGCTGGAGACACTTCTGTAAAAAGACCTGTGGCTCGTTGCCAGCGTTATCAAATTGCGACAACGTGGCTTTTACTTCGTGGCGTCGATGGGCAGTTCGCAAGATTGCGATGTTATCGCGTCAGATGAGAACGTACCTGTCATGCTCCACCGTTGCCAGAATAGATCACTCAGATCGACTAATGAGGAGTACCTGGTACTGACAGAATATTACGCAATGATATTTGCGTATTTCATACGACCGGCATAATTGTGAAATTATTTATCATATTTGAGAATCGGTGAGTTTGAGAAATTTGAAATGGAAGAAGTTGTTTTTGTTGCAAAAGTGTATGGTCTCAGGCTTGTTTGAATAATGGAGAGAGAATGGGTCGGGAGTTTAGAGGAATTTTTATGGTCCACATTCACACTGAATATTATACCTATAATTTAAAGGCCCACGCATTTCTGTAGGCGACACGAGATGAAACGAATAAAATATTTTTCTGTGAATTTCATTAATTTCGTATGGAAATCATTACGTAGAATTGTACAAGAGAATTTTGTTACACTACCACCGAATGCAGAGTATGGGAATGTAATTTTGTAGGGTTAAAAAAAACAAATAACGCAACGTCTCGTTAGAATGAGAATAATCGATTTAATTATGTCCTTGATGTATTTTATCAGTAAATTTTAAGTACGATGATAATGCGTATTCCGAGACTTGTGAAATTTCTAATTTGTGAAATTTTAATCGTCAACATCTTCTCGAGTAAACATTTCTCTCGTAATATTCTGCTACGAGAAATTACAGGGGGCGATGATAATTTGAGAAACTTACTTGACAGAAATCAAATGTTTGCAGAATTCAAGACTAGGAGATGGACTAGGTATACGTAACTATCTATTCATTCCCGGTAGATCCTCTCTTATCATTTGCTCCAAGACGTCGAGCAAAAGCCTTCGACTGACAAAGGACCGAGTGGATTGTACTCGAGTTGCAAACATTGAGCAGCATCAAGATTCGCTCGTTCCCAATTTAGTGAAAATTTTCGAATTTGCAACTGGTACGTTTCGTGTTCAAGTGTACAAGTAATTGGAATTTCCTCGAAAACGACGGTATAATTTTCATTTTATCGAAGTACGACGAGTACCTCAAGAAACGAGTAAATTTTATCCGTTAATGAATATCCCAGAGAGCATATACCCAGTTGACGAACCAAAAACTTACAATTCCAGTTTAAATAGGATTTTGAAATTTCCGTCCGATCCCATAACCGTGATAAAATGCCTGAATTCAAGTTTACGATTAAAATGGGAAAAGTCGCTCGTAACGGCAATTGGAAAAAGTTTCCAATTATACGTAAGTCCGGCGCGATGTGTATAAAGCGAAGAAAAATAATACCTGTGAAAACAATGTGTATTAAAATTCACTGTGCAACGCGTAGGAAATCTAGTGCGACGTCGCGACGCCGATGGGGAGCTATCGAATAGGGTGATGCTATCCGGGTAAAAGGGGATGTGGCGGAAGAAGGGTAGACAAGAGGGACTAGAAGAGACAGTGGCGAAGCGAATAGGTTGCGGGGGGTGCCGAAATAATTGAAAATTCCAACATGCCACGGCGTTTTAGTCTGACACTTCTGGAAAATAGTGTTCAGTAATTTTCCTGGAATATTCAGATTGCCGTAGCGTGCCCCGAGTTTTCCGCGAGATTGCCCGTGAAATTCTTAAAGGCTGTGTCGCTCGCACGTTTTATCCTCCTGAATCTCGATAGATTCTAAAAGGACGTGGTTACGTCATGCTGATCAATTGATCGGGGAATTCCTATGAACCTGCTAAAGGTCCATCGAGGTGATATAACATCATTACCTACAAAACTAACATGGCTTTTGGATGAAAATAAAAAAACAAATCGAACAAACCAAACCGAATCGCATGTAAAATTTCAGACTGTGAAACGAATTGTTAACTACAGTGTTTCCATCAAACGAAAATTTCATTCGATCCCTGTTAATCATTTCATTAGTAAATCCAGTTACCACGTGAAAATATATCTCACTGTATCGTAACAACAATGCCTCATTAACGAGTATACTGTTTATAGTATAATAAAAGCTACGGTAAACCAGGCTACTTCCATTCGACGCAAATTACCATTGTTGTGTTGATACGCAGTGGCATTTACAAAAGAGAAGCACAATAGGCTGAGCACGTGTGATGGTAAAGTACGCTAATAATGTAAATAGCAAAGGGTTAAAGATAAATAGTTTTAGGAAAAATTGTATTGCTCAGTGAAATAAGGGTTGATACATGGTTGACTGGATGGCCACGCAGATGACGTGTACATTTGGGAGGTTGCTAACTCGAACATCGGCATTGTCCAGCCACGTATTAATCTCCATTATGAAGTCATTATTCATTCGCTTAACCTTTCCTTTTCACCGAATCATAACTCAAACTCTTGGCATTTATTCGCTATAATGCATTCATGGCTCACGGTGGCTGCCTGTTTTCCACTTGCTCGGGGGTAATGGGGCGCACGGGGCTCTCTTCTCCTTTTCGTCTTGAACCTGGTCCAGACCCATTCCATTCCATCCAAGGTACTTCAAGTAACCCCACCACCTTACTATAATTGGGTGGAAAGCTGCTAACAATAGAGCTCCTCGCGCGAGTCTTTTCCAAAGCTTTCGATCCTTGCTTCCATTTCAGAGAGACACAGGAGGCTGAACGCGGACGTATAACGGGAGTCTGTGAAATTCAAGAAAATTAAAGGGTACGTATGGAGTGGGTCGGGTGGGAGAGCAAAGGAAAATTTTCATCGTGTAAAATAAAAAAGGAAATTTCCCTACGGTAGTAATCGCGAACAAAGGATAACGGGAGTCTTCTTTATTTTTTTATTCTTCAAAGATCGGCACAGCTAGACAAAGGAGTTCTGAATTCTCCAAAGAGAATATATATATATACACGGATATATATGTATATATATTTGAAGAAGTTTGTATAACAGTCAATAGTATCGTTCGCCTCTCTTCAACGCCCCGCAGTAGGTAAGATTAAAGAATATTGGAATAGAGACAGCAGCGCCTCTGGTGGTAGCGGTTCGCCGAAAGATTCGCTACGAAATCGTGGGGATTTCACTCGGTTACGGTAACGTCTCTATTTTTCAACGTCTGAGTCGGCGAGAGGACGCCGGTAGGATAGCTGGCTGAAGGAACGGAGCAAAGTGTGATTGCTGTCTCTCAATTTATCATTCTGTCGATGGGCTCCCAAGTTTCACCCTACCTGCCCCCTCGCGTCGATATAACCACCATACTCAGGTATCTACTATCTACTCGCTGCACCCTTGCAGTATACACGGAGATACTGAATCCGCCACTATTTCTATTTACCCCTTTACCAAAAGCTCTTTTCATTTTACTTTCAACTCCACGAATCGTATTTCAAGCTCATATATTCACCGGAGTTCTCGACTCCTGGTGCACTAATATTTTTACCTCGTGGACCCTTTTCCCATGTCATATAGACATCTACCTATGACGAACATGCTCTGGAATAACTAGATGCATCCCCATCCATAGAACGCGTTGCGAACCGAACGTAAGATGATAAGAGAAAAATAGTATGTATCGATTCTGAGACAACGTTCTATATATACATATATGTATATAGATTGAGGTTGGTGCAAGGCCACCTTTAAACCAGTCTCCTAGTACTTTTTTTAGTCTCAGAAAAGATCTCGAACGTTCCACTTTCGTTGTTGCCGAGATGCACATAACCTCATACATATTCCACATACGACTTTGTCTTTCTTGTTATTGTCTAAAGTTTCCTTGGCGACTATTACCAAGAGTATTGGCAAACTTTGGTACATACTAAAATCCTATAATACGGTCTGAGAATATTATTAATATTCGAAGAGAGTGCTCGCTCCTATGAGTCTTTAATTCTCCTCCAGAAACAATTCAACTGGTTCGACGTTCACGTTAATATTGTAACGTAGCAAAGCTGGGTATTACATTTGATCCTGGAAAATCGTATATGCATATACGTATGCATGTATAACCATTTGTGATATACAGACAGAAGAATAAAACGGAAACATCGATCGAAAGACTTTAACATGGGGAAGCATGACAATGATTTTTTTAACAGTTGTTTCCCTTCGATATCCGGTATGGCGTTATTCCGTTCGAGGTTTTGACCAATCGCACAGAACGAAGCCCGGGGTCCACTTTACAGAGACACGTCGTTGACAAGACCCCGTCAACGAAATGGAACTGCCACTGGTCGAAATTGCACAAGCTGAATTTGAGCAGCAGCCAATATCACGAAGGTTTGTGTACTGCATAGAATAAATACGTATGTACTAGCTGCTGTGGTGTATATATATATGTATACACAGAACATACGATAAGCCGCTTGATTGTGAGGTCTGTATCGAAGCTGCAATGGTCTATGCACGTGTTGCAATAGCAGGAATGTACCACCTGCTTCGCTGTTATAATCTCTTCTTTCCGTCTCACTTTCTCACTTCAATTTCTGTTTCAATTATATTTTCACTACTTTTCGAATTCGCACGTGTCAACTTACTCCGTTTAGGCTCCTCACTTTGATAACGTGTGCACGTGTATCTTATGTGGATGTATACTGCTACCTTTGATTTTCTCGCATTACTATATCCAACCTTGGTATTTCTACTCTGTCTGTGACGTCGATGTCTGGCTGACGTTACTTCCGCAAATTACACACCTGACTTCCGTCCAATTACAAAGTAAATCCTGTCGTAACGTCAAACGGCTTTACGGTAAGGATTACTAATTCTAGAATTCTGCTTTCTGGATTGAGCTTAATAATATATTTATGGCGGTTGTACAGTGGTTAGTTAATGCACGCTATTGATACTTTAGGTTGAGATGTATCAATTAGCTGGTTATTGGCATTGTCAATTTTAATGACGCGGTGGTTTAATGTAGTTTGTGGTAGAGTATTTTTATTGTGGTTATTGAGTTATTTATTATTATATTTTTATCACTGGCTACGTCCATATTCTCAGGTGGGAAGAGGTACTAATTTTAATTGCATTTAACAGTTCTGTTTTTTCGATATTAACGTTCTTTTATGCTCTTTTAATACGTTTCATTTGCGAAAGCGAACCGAACGAGATGTTTGCATAACATTTGCATGGAATTCTTTTAATTTCTGGGTATGAGATATTTTTTTTAACTCGAATACACGACTTTTATTAACTTCGTTTACTGCCTCAGCACATTTTAATATGTCTATTAGAGCTGTATGAAAATATTTTAAATAGAAATATTTCATTTTATAATGATCTTTTATGTCGATATTATAAATTGATGCAATAATATGTTACATTATACAAATGCATTTATATAATTTCGTTATCTCGCACGGGTTTCAATGAAATATTCGTTGATTGATATAACTGGTCAAATTTTTATACACGGTACACAATTTTTTAAATACAAGACGCAATTGTTAGAATACCATATAACGGTTAGGGTCTAGCACAATTTTTTATATTAGAATGCCATTTCGAGGGACATCGATTTGACAATACAAAGTGGTATATCCCGACCCAAAGTGCTTTTACTGATATTGTACATATTCGGTAGGGTGATAGTAAGGGATGAAAAAAAGGTCGGATCATTCTACAAAAGTCCTTGATCGATTTGGAGTCAGTCGCTTGCAACGCGAGACAGACGAACGGTTAAAAAGATCCCACGGCACGCATCAAGTCGCAATTCCACAACGTTTACCTGCCTAATGCTCCATTATAGAGGACCCATCGACCCCCACCGGCTATATCTCTGATAAGAATGATAACGGATATCTGATGGTCATGACAAATAGGCCTCCACCAGCTCGAACTGTCCCAGAGGCCGATTTCTCGGGATAACTTCAAAACGATAGTTCACTGTTATCGAATTCAACCTTTCCTCAAAGTACTCAAATATCTATCCAACACTTAATAGATTTCAAAAAAAAAGTCCAAATATTCCACACGGCCATAGATGATGAATAGCAAGAAAAATTCGTCAAATGTTCTTCACGAATAAATTTTTTATATAGAGCTTATTTTCAACATTCTGCCATGCACGTGCTATCATCCCTTCCGTTCAGTATTATTCCAGGCTTAAGGAACCCCTTGAGATCCGGTGCGTACTCAAGCAGCATTCGAGCACGTTCATTGGCTATTTCCTTTCTCCTGAAGTTGTCGAGTTCCTGGTCGTACCTCCTGCATGCTTGTTTTCGTAAGATCTCAACAGCGTGAAGAGCCCTTCGGTCGGCTATCGTTGCCTTCAGTTCCATGCCGTAGCGAATATCTGAAGTACACGAATGTTAAACGTTTTTTAAAATCTATTGGTTCCTATAATTTAATATACTTTTTTCACGGCGAGCCTTATTCTCCATGTTATCCTTCTTCATGGCAGCTTCGTACTCCTCAGCCAATTGTCTGGCATAGCTCTTGTCCATGGCTGCATCATAGTTCCTACGTTCCTCTAGCAATTCCTTCTGCATTCCCATGTCCGCCAGTAACTCCATTTTCACACGTTCCTTTTCCAACCGTTGGTTTTTCTGCCAATTTGCTTCTTCGGTCCTCATTTTCTCCTCGTAGAGTTCTTTAGCGAATTCTTCACGTTCTCTCTTCCTGTACACATCGTCAAGGGTTTGTCTAGCCATACGCTCTATCGATTCCTGCTTCGCGATGTCTGTGTTGGTCTGAAAAAAATAATTATTTTTCTCATACACTGTACACCTAAATACTTCGCGCATTTAACACCAGATGGCGAAAAAAAAAATCTTACCTTCAGTTTCGCACGCTTTTTCTCCTCTTCTTCTTTTTCAGCAGCCACTTGTCCTATACGAACATATTCATCCTGTAGACGTATCTTCTCTTTTTCCTTCCAAATTTCTTTGGCCTTGAAAAAAGCATCTCGCTCCCCCATCAGATGAACAGCTCTTGCTCTCTTCTCTTCTTTCACCTTTCGATTTTCTTCTTCCAGGACTTCATTGACATCTTCCACCAATTTACGTTCGCGTTGACGCTCTTCGTCTTTCTGTTGTCTCATCCAGTAATTGTTCACCAGTTGGTTCTGAAGATCTTCCCTGTACTTTAGTCTCTTCTCCGAGTACTCCTGCTCTTGTTTCCTTTGGAACTCTTTGCTCTGGTACCAATCTCTAATGATCTTTGCTTCCTCTCTCTCCATGCACTTTGTTCTCTCTCGCATGCGTTCTTTCTCTTCCAATTGCTCTCGCAACACCTTGGCTACACGAGCAGCACGTAACGCCTCTTCAAGCTGTCGAATTTCGATGGCGTCTCTTCTTAGCAACTGGAGATGCTTCTCCTTCAGAATATTCTCATCTAAACGCGTTTCCCAGTTGGATAAATATAGGGTGACTCGTTGTTACGTATATGGCGGGAAATTTAAATTTATTTAAACAGCCTAGACAAGGACCATATATGCTTACTATTAGAGGTTAATGTTCCTTCGACGTATTTTATCGCTCGATCTTCCTTCGCCACTGGAAATTTCTCAGGTTTATCTTCCTCACGTTGCTTCACATTTTCACAAGCTTTCTCAAGATCGAGCTGCTTCGTTACTCTAAACGTTCCCCTTTCACTTTCCCGTACCATATTTCTTCCCTCGGTCCCTTTGATCTTTTCAGTTTGTATTTTCCATTCACCTTTCGAAATTCTCTCGCTCCACCTTATTCACTAATAAAATCAGTTCATAGCTTTCTCTTTGCGAATTTCAAAAAGTATTCTGTGTGTTAATATATAAACCCTTTGCTTCGCTGAATTGCCTGGTTGTGTTAGACATCGGTTATCAAGTATCTTTTGAATGTCTGAAAAAGAAAGTATTACGTATATTACTGGCTGTATCACGTTTCGATTCACTCAGCGAAGGGCTCGGATGAAGTTTACATTTCTACTGTTGCTGTAGAAATTGTTACTAGCTACTAGAAATGTATATTACTTGGCAGGAAGTCTTATCGCATTACCTGTAGCAAAGTTCGAACTTGCGTATATCGTATGACGTTGCGAAACTTGTTTAAATATTTTGAATATTTTGTTCTCGGAGTATATATGGCTTTGATATTAAACGAGTACCTTGTACACTTTTTGGATAATTTATATTTATACTTATTTTCAAAATATATTTTTATACTGCATTAATTGTGGACGTAGATTATAATTGGGGATATAAATGTTCTGGTGATGAATTATTAATGCCGAATGCACTTTCGATAAAATAGAACGTTAGAATTTTAATTTGATTTATAGTAATGGGAAAATATATCTTTTTGTTCGTATTTATGTGCCGGGTAATATATTTATAATTTCTGGTACTATATCGTAATTGCTATTACCACAACAACCTTGTATAATGGTACTCTCTGTGGGATAATATTGGGGCAATTGCCACTCGTTTAATATAGCGGCAGCATTTACAGAAATTACCCATTAACAATTGCGGTTAGTTACTTAATGATGAAAATGATTCCTCGTGTAAAATTAATGGTAGTTATCAGCTGTAATTAACTTACTTCGAGAGTTAACGAAAATGTGTTAAGCGACGGGGATAAAATATTGCACTCTCCAAACGTTCGTTCGATAAAGCTTAGGTTAAGTAAGAAAAATATATGCATCAACCGACCTCGGAAAATAGGTTGTACGTCGTAGATAACATTGATGATAACGAAGAGAAGAAGAAAAAAGTATTAAAATCTGACATATAAAATTTTCTTCCTAACTATATTCAAATTGATGCAACTTCTCATTGATGAATTATTTACTATGTACGTATATGTATACGCAGATTCAATATCTAGGCGTTTTTCTTTTTTTTTCCAGAAACAATACAATTAATATTTTCGAATTCAGGTAATTCAAAAAATAAAATAAAATTCCATCTCTCAACCAAACACATTCCAATAAATTTGTCTGAATGATACTTGACGGTATTTCTAAAATAAAAATTGTCGATACAAGGATGACAGTCGGCGACAAGATATTTATTCAGGACAAATATTCGGTGACCAGCAGTTACATAGATATTCAACCATTGAAACGCTTTATATCAAGGGTGGTGAAAAAAAAGAAAGCTGTGTGCTTGGTGTTTTCACGCCCTCGTTACCGAGGGGGTAAAGTAAATTGGCCTCTTACTTTAATAGTCGCTTGGTGCATTAGTCTACGTTAGGTTGGCAGCAATTTACTCACTGTTATGGTTGGCAATCTTTGCCACTTTTTGAAATATCCTTGTACCTACAAACGGTATACAGTTCTGTAAACTCATAAACTGTACATTCTATACAGTACGTATCAGCACCATACAAGACTCCATTGTTGCCACCATAATCATTGCCAAAATTCGGACTCTCTTCTTAACCCATAAGTCCCTTTTCAAACTTACTCTTTCTCGCTAAGTCGTATAATTGATCATGAAAACAATTCCCAAGGAGAGGCACTAGAGTTCTATCTCATAGAGTTACAAGTTTCTCTGTTATTGCCAAGCCCCAAGAGAACACCAGGGTATGTTCGCGTTATACTTATGAATTAAAAAGATAAGTTCCCGAAAGGGAGATGAAATGTATTTTATGAAAATAGGTCAATTTAATATTTCACGAGGAAACGACGGATTAATTTAATGCGTTGTTTTATATATCAGCAATCATTGTAATATAATTTGTCGGTAAATTTTTACGTATAAATTTACTAAAGAAATTTTACTGAAGCTCTTATATCTGTATTAAATTTATTTCTCATTTTTAATAACCAACAATAATGTGTGCAATGAGGATAATTAACAGAAATAAATAATAGCTGTATTTCATCCTTAATGTCATTTTAAACAGTAATTCAATTTCTAACGTATGCAATTCTCATTAAAGTCATTCCAAAATAATATACAATTTCAATCATAAATTAATGTTTCAGAAAGTAATTAAAATATATCCTATTTCTCTAAGATACGCAGAAGTAAATATTAATTTACGGACAGTTTCAATTAATAATTACTAACATTATGAAATGTCATCGATTGACTTAATTTACAATGTGTCCATACAGAATGGATACAAGCTGATTGGACAAACAGAAGATGATTCAATTATACATAACGTAATAGTAACGGTGTCTCCTGCGCTCAATACATTTCAAAGTTTGTTCCTGGTTCACTATTCTAGTTGCCTGGAACGTATGCATTTCCGGTAAAATATTCATTCACAACTAACAGTATCATATTGCATAAAATTCATATTTAGGCAGCAAGACACGTGACTTGGCTTACAGATTTGTACCAAAGCCTTTCCAAGCACGTTTTCAATTAGTCCCAATATTTGAAGCTGGAGGAATCAAGCAGCAGTTATTCGTACAGTAATTCTCTAACCTGTGTATGATACTGCAAAACAATATTAATTGATTATTAAACATAGAGCTGTTTATAGAACAGCTATATGTATATGGTATATGGTAGTAACATCGAACTGCGGTATGAGAATATTCAACTGAAATTTGTGCGAGCTACATGAAATGAATATGTTTCATTTGTCATATATATGTATGCAATAAATAAAAAGATTATTAAATGTTTATTGCTATAACGAAAAAATATATTGTAGCCTGGAAAAAGTGGATTGTGGCATATAAAGTAATAAAATTATTCACGAGTATTTTTATGAAAATGTAATAACTCTTTTTCTATTTAACACAGCACACACCAGTTTTTTTTCTAATTTCTATACATTGAATATGTGCTCTCGTGCGAAAAATCGAATTCGCGATTCGATGGTTGCATTTCACGCCTGAATACTCACATTCGTAGATGTATCGAACTTAAAAAAATTCGCAATATGCATATTGTTTCTAAACAGCAATGTTACAGCCCATTGAGACGGAATTATATTCAGAATATTTTCTTCGTTCGCCATGTGTGAATTTGCATGTCTCTTGCACTTAGTTGCATTCAAGATTCGCCTGAAGGTACATCTGTGGATGCAATGAATAGCTATAGCAAATAATGAAACGAGAATAATCCATAGTCTAGAAATCTTTATGAATAAAATTATTATTCATCAAATTTTCATAATAATATTTCCAAGAATATTTCAAATTCTTAATTAATATTTAATTACATAGAACATGCATTTCTTATGAATCTATCAATATAGGTATATAATGAAGTTATTATATGTATATTAATAATTTTGAAAACATAATTTATTACGGATCCAATCACTGAAACATAACCTCCTAAATAATTTCGACAGCACTTCCCATTGGTATCTATTATCAGAATCAATAAATATGGTAGAAATTCTGGCACAATTTCAATATGACTTCAATAGCTATGTCAAAGACAATGTTCCTATTGTCTTTAGTCATAGGTATACTATCTAAGAGACGTTGAGAACTTTGATAATATCTTACGTAAGAAAAGTTACTTCTGAGAACCTTGAAATATCCTCCATACCACAATGAGCAATCAGTGATAACATACATAGCATAGACACGTGTAAAGGTACCGAAAATCAATATGGCCGCCGTGATAACAAATTGAATTTGTGCAAGAGTAATTCAAGCTGATAATGAAAATAAGTAAATATGGGTGCAGTAAATAGGTGCTGTAAGTACTGTATAGGCGCTATTACCTCGATCGTCTACTAACCTATAGAAAATAGATGCTGTGTGGACCAATTTCAACATTTCAGTTTCTTTTACACCCAAACCGATTCCTATTAAGTAACTTTGGTCGCCTTTACGACGCATGAGACTTATCGGCTTATCGTCTCAACTCGAACTTACCCTGTCCTTCGTATCCTTCATCCCTGCTTCTTCTCGGTCCTTTCTAGGTAAGGTTCTAATTCGGAGAGACTGTCGAGATCCCTGGACCGGGTATTACACTGTCGTAAACCCCGAAGAGTGGTTCGGTTAGCTAGGGTAAGTGCGAGGACAGGTGATGTTCGAAGAATCCTGAATGAAAGGATCGAGTTCGATATCCTTAAGGTGGTGAGTCCTCCCCTAGGTCATCCCCGTTCAACCCCCATTCATCCTGAATTCACCCTCCCGCGGAGCAGCACAACGCGCCAATATACAACCAACCAGGGACGCTTACATTATTGATAAAGGATTACGTTTCCATGACCATGCTGACGTAACAGGGCGTCCAGTTTTCCTTTTGATCGCGAAACTCCGTTCAGTAGATCAAATGCTGGAAAATTCTAAAGTTTATCTGGCAACCTTGTGACGTGATCCCAGTGTCCCTTGAATCGTTATATTTCGTATTTTGAATTAAGTCGAAAGATTGTTTATCCTGATAATCGTTATCTCGAGATTTTCAAATGATTAAAAAATATTCATTCTCGATGCAAATAAAACATTGGCATGCCTTCGGATTTTGATATTGCTTTTATAGAAAGCAAATGTATTCATCGGTATACTAATCTGAAGGCAGGATATCTTGGATCGTGAATGGATACGATTTATGGTGAGTTCCTGGTCACAGAGGATACGAAAGGTAAGCCATCCCTGCAGATGCTACTCGTGTTATTTACTACACGTTCCATAACCGCATTTCTCACTGGTGGCAAGACTGTGTGCATTCGCATGGTTGTCTAGCTGGGTCTACGTTCTCATTCCATCTCAAGAAGTGTGTTACAGTACTGGGTTCCTGGCATAACTTTAAGATCTATGGAGAAGCGCGTTTCCATGGACCTCTATTATATATTAGATAAACATTGGCCAGTGGGGTATACGTACGATCCTTATCACGGGAATATTCGATAGGAATTTTATTTAATTATTCTTGCCCTGTCAATGGGTTTCGTAGTAATTCAATTGCATCATCTACGATTTTATTACGCCATCCAAAAGTTGAGTTAGAACATCAATGAGCGACAAATCTTTTTTCTTCGCAGGATACGAAGAATTTTTGTTATTTTTAATTTATTTTAAAAGCGAAGCATTTTGTTTCGTTACTCTAACACGGTGTGCAGCGCTGTAGTTTTTGCCTTATATTATTACGCTGATTATTCGATAAATCGTTGACTGATTCGCAACCGTCACGTCACTTTATTCATTTATTGTGAAACGTTTTATAATACCCCTTCCTAATTGACGATTTTCATGTAACGATCACGACCGGGATTTTTCTACGCCTCAGAATGATTTTGGGTAGACTGTATCGAGAAAGAGGCAAGTCCATTATTTCGAAATTACGTAACACTTTGTATAAGGGGAATTCGAGGTAGCACAGTGCCTGGTATATATAGAGGTATACGCGATTACTCTCATGGGAATGACTCTTGTCGCTCTCTTTTGCACGAGCCTTAAATGCAACAAGCGTAACGGTTATTTTTATAAAATTATTTCCACCTGTGGTGCAGCCAGTGGAAAAGGACTGTTCGGCGGAGGGTGAGATTTCGGTGCATTTGCATATAAAAGAGTCGCGGATTGTCAGGAATATGTCCCTACCGTGTAATGTCCATTTATTTCAAAACTTCCCACACCTACCTGACGCCAACCACCCTCTGTCCATTTACCACAATCGTATATATGTATACAGTCAAGGATGAAAATTTTTCTCTGTAACCTTCGGGCAATACTTACTATATTTAAATTAATTAAAATAACACACCCTATTAACGAAGCTCCAGTACAGTATAATTTAATAGACCTGCCATCAGTTTGTTTTTCATCCTATCGATCGAGCTCATTAGGACTACCATCGAAAGTACGATCAAGAGTCTAAATTTTTTGGAAAATTCCTAGCCCCTAAGTCCCCCTTAGGGAGCGAGTTTAAAATAAATTATAATGAGGGTGGTTCAGGCAGATCGCTAAATTATATATAACGAAGGTATTAAATTTCTGTAACTACATCAAAGAATCGACATTACATAGCTTAGAAGTCTGAAAGGTACGTGGGGAAATAAAAAAATATCCAGTAATAGGAAATATTCATAAATTCCATGAAACAAAAACCAGATTCCACTTTTCACATCGTTACAGGTATTTTTATACTGGTACAATCATCATGATCAGACTGTAGGTAGCATTGAAAATGACTTGTATAGCGAAGCAAATAATACATTTTAATTCTGTACGTTGCTTGTCACAGAAAATTAACAATGAAACGGCAGACACGTTCACGTTGCATTGGCACACAGGAGAATCGTAACCCCCCTGCTCCCAGAGGTGGGAGACGTCGGGTGAGGTGGAAAATGTAGAATGAGGAAAATTATATAGAAGAAACAAGAGGGAGAGAGGTAGGGAGTAAGCGGGGATGGACCAAAGAGAGACAGAGGGATTGGCGAGAGAAAAGTGCCAGAAGGAAAGCACGCGTTTCTTGGCAACCTCGCTGAAGAGATTTTTCACGTTGCATTATCGCGGTATATCCGAGCGATGTATTAAATTCATAAAAAATAACGTTTCACTACCCCACATTTCCCGTTCTTATCTCGAGCTATTTTTCTTTTACGTCGCCCTCGAGGCTAAGAGAGCGAGCGTGGAAGAGGTACACTGTTTTCTTTCACTCCTCCCTCGAGCATTTACCTTGCGCCAGGAGTGCCGACCCATCCAGTCCTCCTCTCCTACATGCTTTGCTCATGATATCCAAGTCGAAGAGGAGAAGGATAGAAGACAGGGGATGTAAAATAAGAAGAAAAACAAATAGGGAAGGAAAGTAGAGACGCAGGTATATCCCATCTCTTGAACCCTTCCGAACCCTTTCCACGTGAAATCGGCGAGCGAGAAAACGATCCTTGGGACATCGGATATGCCGTTCGAGACCGACGCCCGGGCCTGGGTGCCGAATGGGAAAAAGATCCTTCCAGATCTCGTCTTACTTCGTATAATGGAATTTACTTTGCGAAACGTCTAGGTAGCTGGCAAGTATGGACCTTCATGCGACTGGTATTTGTCAGATTAATATTGTCGGGTTGGCTGTATGTTATCATCAGAGGCAATAACAAACCAGTTCCTTGTCTTCTCGTGTTATGTGCATCTAGTCAATATATTCTACGCGTGGCAGTAATCTAACGTTGATGGATTTACGCTTCTATGAGCATGGAACAGACAACGACCGATCCATTCTTCCTTCAATCATTCAACAGATTAACTTTCAGTCTCTAATGACTGAATTGAGTGTACGCAAAAAATTTGTTGTTACATTTTTTTTTAAACATCCTATACATAAAATTTTATGCTTCTTTTGCAGGTATCTACTTTAGCATGATAAATATACATGTTATACGAGATAGGGTTATACGGCCTAATGTAATGGGTAAAGACGATTTTGGGACACGCGATTGTATTGACTATGGAGAACAATGACGTCAATCACAATGCGCGCTGTCGTTGACATGGCAGATAAAAAAAGATATATTTTTTATTATCCACATGACGTAAGTCTTCAAAATGAATGTATTTCCGTCTTGTCCTTGTGAAGCGGAGTATCCCATTTGGAAAACTTTGAAGATCTACAGATTCTTCGATTTCCGTGAAGATAATCGATCGATCTATCGATCGGAACCTTTTATATTCCCACGCTCATCGAATGGGACGTTGAGGTAACGAGAATTATCGGATTTTCCTATCAATATATACTTTGCTCATACGATGCTCCGTTCAGTTGAATCTTCCGGATATGGTTTCTACATACTTAGGTATACATATGTATGTTCTACGTATATAGATATACATGTTAATGCATGTACAAAGAGTGCAAGTCCTCTATGTGAATTCATCCAGATGGTTTTCAGAAGCTGACTTGGTAATTCACTTTAACAAGGATATTTTCAAGTTTTATACGTTTTTCGCAATTTTCTTAATTTTTCATCTGTTACTCGGCAACATTATTTTACTTATCGTTCGAAATAACTTTGAAATCGCCTATAATTTATTTGACTGGTGACAAAAGATCAGGAAAATTTTGCTAATATGTCAAACTCATATGTATAATGCCAACTGTGCAGAGTTTTTTTTCCAATATTTCTATATATTTATCATGTATACATTCCTATTTTATGATTTTTCCTGTAAAAAGCGTTCAACCGTTCTGTCGATATTTTTATAGTGGAAAATCGATACAGCTACCGGATGTTCACAATTTTGCAATACAGAACACTATACTCGTTTTACTCTACTGTGTACATATCGGCAATATGGTGATATACATTTCAGGGACTGGAAATGTAAAAAATAGTATTTGGTTCGCCTGTCATATATCCCAGTGAAATGGAGCCGGTGCGCTTTGACACTTTTCCGAAAACACATACACGCAACAGTATCTATAAAATAATAAAGCCACGCTGAAAATTGAAAGAGATCAATTGCAGTATTTCTGGGTTAATTGAAATTAAAAATGAATATGCAAAAATTATTTAAAATTATTGGACACCATTGAGATTCTTGAGAAGAAAATTATTGTATAATTGGAATATTCTTCGACTTTTGTCGTATCAACGATGAAAGGATCTTCGAAATTTCGAACAGATCGGTAAACATGATTGGATTTTAATGAGAATCCTAATTTAATATGAACTTTGGTTTCAGCCTGCAGGCGATGTGAAGCAAACCGCAGGATGAACCAAATAATTACATTATTAATAGCCAGCATCCAAGCAGTCAAGCGACAAAATTTGAACAATGAAATTATAATCACGAAGGTGAAGATCACGTGAATCGATTAATATCCCATCATCCCCATGCTGAAATTACTTTTGAATATTCGAGAGATCGTCCGCATAAAATAAAAAATTTATATCAACCTTTAATAAGAAATGGAATATAATAACAACGAAGTTGAAGAACTATATCAGTATAATTATTATAAATAATTTTCTCTCACTTGACATCCGACTTTACCAATGGTATTTAAATTGATTAATATTAATCACACGTTCGATTAAGTATATTAATAAATTTCCAATTATTACCCAAGTACCGTAAGTCAGATCGAATTAAAAAATCAGACCTCATAATTATTTCACGTGAAAATCTACTTTGATAGATGTTAAATCCACGCAATATTTCTGCAGTATATAAAGTAACTCGCAGCACGTTTATTTCATCCACAATTTCATCCGCAACGTAGATCAAAGGGATGCTGAGAAGATAACAGTTTTCCTTTGTCTCATTTGTGTCGACTACGCTCTGAGTGCTTGTCAATACACGAAGCTAAATAAACACTCTGATCGACTCTTCTTTATGCCGCGTTCCCATGCAAATTTAAAATAAACCCATATGGTTCGTTAGTAGTCTGTAAAAAAAAAAGACGCGATTAGTAAAGCAATACCGATTCCGATCGTATTAAAAGGCTGGTAATTATCGGTAGGAATTTCATTTGGTTTTATTGAGTACCTACGTACCTCGTACACGTAGATATTAGGTGAGTACGTGTTACGCATGCACACATGCCGGTATTAGGCCGTTAATTTAATAAAGCAGTTCATTAACTCGTCGCAACAGTATCTGCAGTTGGTTCTGCATACCCGTGGAAGTACTTAAAGTGGAAGGGTGGAGATCGAGGTAATTGTTTTACTGTAAAAGAGGAAACGTGTATGTACCACCCTATAGATAAATGTGATTACTATTCCTAAAACATGTTAGCATTTACAAACATAGACAATGCACCTGACTTCAGTGCCTTGAAGTGGCTTCTCAAATCTTTATTTCTTCTGTACGTTGTCAACGGAGCATTTGAATTCCAGGATAAATATAACTTTTAACGAAGTTCTTAATACCGTGGTATCTTACAATTTCTTGGAATTTCTATACAGAATTTTTATCTTTATATTATCAGACTCTAAAGTTTTACGGATTCGAAGAAAAATATATGAGAATTTTATTTCCTTTTTTTTAATAAAAAATAAGTATACTCAACGTAGTGCAATATTTATTTACTTTTAAGTCGAACTGTGGTGTTCTGTCTTATATACTCGTATGTGTAGCTGTATATTAAAGTAATACTGCCTGTATCTATACCGTAAGTACTTGCATAAATATTGTAGAGAACTTTTCTTAGCGTTAAAATTTTCAACCCTTTCTCTTTGAGTTTCTCGTTCCTCGATAAATCTCGCTTAGAAACGACATTTCCCGAGGACGCTAGTCGTCGCCGTCGTCAATGGCAATCACTTCAAACGCCACGGGAAATCGAGCGTTTGCAAGGGTCTGGAAAATTCGTTTGAACCTTGAGACAGAGAAAATACAATACTTTCGTGGCGAATTCCTCGCAAGACTGGAATCTATAGAATGACAAAGGAAACCCTGAAATAACCTATGAACGTAGTAATAGAAAAGTTTGACAAGAGTGAAATACCAAGCGTGCACGATTTCCGCCGGTTACGTATATAGTGCACGGGGCATACCAAATAAACGGTATACCGTGTGTACGCCTGCGAATTTAATTTTCTTATTTTTAGATTTTATTCATCCACAGTCCAAGTGAATGTAAAATGTAACGTGGCTGTCATGTACACTCCAAATAGAAATAAGTTGGATTAAGAATGTGCGCTATGGTAAGCATATTTGATTATCGTATTTAGGCATGGGAATTTATAAACACCCCATATATTTCATTCGGTGAGAACTGATCTATGCTGGGTTTTCTTTTGTTGCTATCGATCTCATTTTCTCGGATTTTCGGGAATAACGTGAACGCGACATTACTCGAAGGGTCGTCCCGTAAATAGATTAAAAGGGGCAGAAGGATTAAGAGGCAGAAACTGGCTTTAATTATCAGTGGGCCTATTAATGACCGGTGGTGGTCGGGCGACGGCTGGTCGGTCATATTTAATCCACTTCCGCACCTTTTTCTCACCCTTTTGTCTTGCCGGCGCACGTCCCAGCTTCGAGCCAATAAGAACTATATTAAGCTCCCTCGTAAAAGAGAGACTCGTGCCCGCGAAATGAATCAAACATACCGGTTTTTATTGCAAAAGTTCCCACCGGCAAAATCATAGAGACTTTCATAACAGCCCAGCTACGAGGACAAGGCGCGTACGAGTCGAATTAAAAACGTTTATTGGTAATCATAGCTGCGTTTTTCGTCAGCCCCGATTCTCTGTTGGATATCATTAAACTGTATGAAATTCATCGACACGTATAACGGGTGTGCAAAGAAGATTTTTGGTTGGGAACTTTAATATGGTACGAGCATTCTTTGCTTTTAAGCTGGGATACTGTTTTGCTATTGGATTTCATTGTTTACTGCAATTAAATTGTCACCGAGGTTCGATGAAATTAAAAATATTCAGTACATCAATTATACATAACGGGCAGGGATTCAGAAATCGTTTTAAAATGTGAAAAATAACGATCGATTGGTTTTATTTATGGATTGAGAGTACTATCGAGATATTATGAAAGTCAAGAAATTTGTATTAACAAGGTCTTCTTTTATCTGAAAATTCAGAATTTAATGATGAGAAACCTATTTTGCGTCATTTTCGCCCTAATCGAATAAAGATCTGCAAGTACCAATGTGGGGTATAAGTACACGTTATAAACATGATTAAACGTAACCCACTTTATATTAAACGACTTTTCACGTAACCACCATTTACGGTGCATAATATAAACGTAGCAATTTACAATAACATTGAAACCCACTGAAGTAGCTACTCAAATAGTAAAATAATAATAGTAATAGTAAGAATAGCACTGGATAGCTTCTAAAAAACTGTACGAATTATCATCGATTTTGTATATTAATCATATACTGCTGCTACATTCCGTGAACTGTAGGTATAATTATTATAAAGAAAAATCAGACTGTTCAGCCTTTGCGATAAAATACATTTATGACGCGATGTGGAAAAAATATGTTACAATTGGAAACCTCATAAAAAAAAAATAATAAAAAGATCGTAACGTTACGATCAACTAGCGCGGAAATTTTAGTATTGTAGAGAATTTCGTGTGCACTGCTTTTATTACAGTTGCCGCATTGCTACGTGCAGATCGAGTTTCTCGTATAAATAGAATTACCAAACTTGAACGATTTTCGAAATAAAATCCTCTACTCTATGGTTAATTAACTATTTTACCCGTATAAAATAACCTGTTGTATATATTGTAAGGATTGTATACAACGATATACGAATATCTATACCTCTCACGCGGATAATAAAATCAGTAATTGATATTAAATAATCATGAATTATTGTGAGATACCCATGTTCCTATGGGATACATAGAACTTCACTCGGCTATACAAGCAAATAGAAAAGTAAAGTATGCAAATAACCCGGACATATATTAATCTTAACCACAACGGCGTATTGAAGTTTCGATTAGAGACTATACACATTACGTGTATTAGTATAGAAAATGGAAAAAAAATGTATTTCGAGAATCTTATAAAAATGTATTTTCCGGATATCAATTACAAAAATATTATTTACAAATAAATCCGTAAGTACGATAAATTACAACAAATGGGTTATTACATTTTATTCGCAGATTTCTACAAACCACAGAGCGTTACTATTGCAAATACAATATGTGCAGCCTACCCAGTTACGAGTATAAACAACTCGAATTGTTTTACTTTAAAAAAAAAGTCAAATTTAATTTTACCATGTCGGATGGCATACAGCAAGAAATTTGAAAAACTTTGTCAATTTCATGATAAAAACATGAACATACATTTTTTTCTCTGAACATGGGAATAAGCTCGTAATTTAAGCTAGTCCCTAAAAAAAATTTGCCCAACAAAGTTTTCCCTAGAGCCCCATGTAAAAAATGTTATTCGATTCAACACGCTGTACACTTCAACTGTACAAATGTAATAAACTTTTAACGAATCACCATTATTTGAATAATTTCGAGAAATCAGTATAGGTCACAAGACCCAAGATGTAAAATTATGAAGATCCTCACCCCAAGAATAAATCTCGTATATCCATATATGTCTATCAAACCCCTATAGTCTATCTGTATATATTGGTAAACTCCCCATCCGCTTTACGTTACGCCAATGGAACTTGGGATAATCTCTATGGTGCAAGCTCCCAGGTTTGCCAGCATGTCTGAGAGATTTTTAAAATTTTAAAGGACCTGCCTCCTCCTTGAATAACCATCCAGGAGTAACTGCTGTATGTGCAAGACAGAAACACAAAATTATTAATAACAAGAACAACAGAAAATAAAGCATACAAATCCATACGCATTCTAAGCTTTATCCAGATTAACGTTGTTCAGGAACAGTATCTCGATTGGGTATCCTTCGGAGATTCATTGGCTCCGTGAAATCGATTTCTCACCCAACACAATTTCTGTCCCGATGCTCGGTATCTTTCCTGGAAATCCTGAAGATGTAGAATCATCGATCGACGTACTTACCATTTGACGTAAAATCCAACGTCACGGCTCGCTTGACTCCTCTGCTCATTTTCATCCCAGCTCTCCAGAATTGGGACGCGGTGCTCTTTCTTCCCAAAGGCATCAGTGTATTCGCGCAAGAGATCACACAGTCTTCTCTGATATATCGTTTGGATACTTTCGTTTTAAGCCATTTCCAGTCTAGACGCCATCCCGATTGGATTGCCATTTCCCTGCGCGCCGCATCCTTCGGCACTGATTGATACGTTACGTAGCTACGTAGGTACATCTGTTGCATCCAATGACTAGTCACAAACATTTGCAGGTGCATCGATCTTCAAAGAATACGAGAGCTTTAAAATGAACATAATTTATAAAGATAACCAGTAGTGTACAAAAATTCCATTGTGATGATTGACTAAACTTATTTTGTATATCTAATAAATACGTTCACGATTCGACGAGGCTAAAGAAATTTATCGTACCTATATATCGTCCTGTACCGTATACATACTAAATCCAGTCACACAATATTTATGGATATTCTTGAAAATACACATTGGCGCGAGTCATTAGTTAGCACAGTATAATCCAATCTTTACAAATGATCAAAGGGACGATTTTCATTTTATGGCGCGTTCACATGTGATGTGTCCAGGATATTACTTACCATCTGGCAGGAAGGTAAAGCTGTAATATTTACATATCGGTAGCTCCCTCGTCGTGCTCTTGGTAATGCATATCAGCTAAGGATACCGCTAACAGGAGACAGTCCTGACATATTATCACCTGATCGCATGAAATTAATTGATACGAGTATCTGCATTATTCATAAACAGTGGATACTGCAGAAGGAGATTAGTACTACAGTGCCAGGAAATACTGGCAAAAACGATCCATTAATCAAAATAGCAAATGTCACGGATTGTCTCGGTTGATCGATCGAATCTTCCTATGGTTCGAGTCTCGACAGTGTTTACCATCTTTCACATGGCATATATATATAATTTTTAAACATACAAATTTGTATTGATGCCACTTAGCTGTTGTTAATGTTGTTAATGTCGATTTTGCTTAAAACAATTGAAGTAATTATTGTCGGGTGACAGTTAACGAATTTAATTAGTACCTTCGGACTGAATGGCTCTGTAGACTGTACAAAATTACGACTGTATAGCTCAGTAAATTTTACATGTAGAAACATAAAAAGAACAAGTGCCTTTTACCGGCACAAATTTATTGCTGTTTAAATACTAATCACGTGGAAGGAACCGGTAGATTAGTATGATTGATTTTCGGACACAATAACGATCTTCGGAAAGCATTCTTTCTCGAGCACTTATACGTATACTTCGAATTGCCTCGGTTTTAGAAAGAACTTGTACTTCAACTAATTATATTATCATGAAATATTAAATATCAGGAAAATTTCTATATGTTTAAAATATAGATGTATATTGATCATATTGTTTTCACTACTAACCCATTGATATGTAACATATGTATATTTGACCAACACTTCAACTGTGCCAATACTTTTGGCATGTTGCACGTATCTATAATAGGAATATCCACTAGTGTGTTTAAGATCTTTATAGTCAATTTCCTTCAGAACATATGGTACGTTTTGAGATGTGTGTTTGGATCGATTATAAAACGTGGCCTTTTTATCGAGTTAGTGCATGGCATTAAAATCATACGTTTAATCAAACGATAAAGTTCAACTGTGCGTACACAGCACCGGTCACCGAATTAATGACGCCAATCAAGTTTAATTCGCAATTGCCACACTTCGCTGGTAGATTTAAATAACGAAAGCTGAAACTACAGAGAACGTATTAGAAGCATTCGATCACGCGTATAGCAAGGCGCATGCGCTTAGCCGCAATATCTATTTCATCAATTGGAAATTCGTGCCTTGTGATCGGCCATAGAGTGGTTCCCCGTTTCCACCACCGATGCTATCAATTCGCAACACAATTACATTTAATTGTCCTCAATTAAATTTAACTATCAAGTTAACCTCGCGGCTCGGGCGCTTCTCCTTCAGGCACATATAATTCTTAATTACCCACCGTTATTTCGTCATCGTAGACCTAACCCACCCTTCCGCATTTATCCGAAGGACGAAAATCAAAAGGCACTTTTTCTTGACTAATCAATCATGGCCGCCCAGTGTGGCATATTGGCTTAAAAATGTCGAGCATGAGAAAAAGTCTCCTTTTCTCTTCGTCAAGCTGAACAAGCACATTTTGATTAATTAAATGCAGTGTACTTCAATATATGTCACATACGATATTAATTTGTCTCTGAAAGTATATATATAGTGATTTTATATTATTTTTATTATTTATATATCTAGATTATTCAGACACGCTTATCAATGTGTCTGGTTTTACGTCATACACGGTAACGTACGATTTCGCGAATATTCTGCCTCTGGCTTACATATGATATTTATGACTGTCTTTCTTTTCAGCTTGCAAGTTTACTTTTACCTCACTATGGAAAGTGATCGCGAGTCAGAAAGTACTTGTACCCGTGAATAAAGAGCATATAAAATGAAGCTCCAGCAATTACGACCGTTTCAATACGGACTCGGTATCTCGTAGGAATTTTAGATGAATCCAGGCTCTCATTTACGTCATTTCATTAACAATGTACAGTCGCGGGACATGTGACATATATATGCCGTCCATAAACTGCACGAGGTTTGTTTTACGAAGTACCTGAACTTACTGAGAATTTTTTATAATTTACGGCTGCTGCGCAGAAAAATGCTTGGCTATAGTCAGTTTTCGCCTTTCCAAGCGTCGCTTACATTTACCCAGAGATATTTTAAATATGAATATTTTCATTTTCTCATTGTATATCGTTGACAATTTTTTATAATCACGCTTCTAATACTTAGAAAAATACGGCTGTGTACTCGAAAACGATCGATTGCATACGATACGTTACTCTGCATTGGATTTAATTTTTTTTTCTCAGGTAATTTCATTGTTAGGTTATTTCGTCCGCTTCGAGTTATGTACAAAATCAGGCTATTAATTCGTTTCTCGGTATGGAATACTATATTTTTAATATCCTTATTTTTTAAATCCACTTAACGTTCACGAAGGAAAATATTTTGTAAATTAATAATATTATAAAAATGAAATTAATTTTATGACAAGGTGTACCCGCAGGTATGTTCTTATATCGATAGTCGATTTCCATCCCGCAATATGTGTATAAATTTAATGAAATTTTTCATGGAATGTATATATATATTTATATAATTATCGATAATCTGTCAAACTCAACATGCTTAACTCGTCATACGTAATCCCAAATTATTACAAAGCCAAAAAACCTCAAGTGAAACTAATTCTGACATTTAATCAGAATTGCACAGACTGCTCAAGAACAAAGCACGTTCCGCGACTTATTTCATTTTTCGAAAGATAAACAAGACAGATCTTAAGACAACAAGAGGGTGAAAAATGGGCCAAAGTAAAATGCCACGTGACGTTTAAAAAGCTCTCATTTAAATTATCCAAAGACGTCTTTTATGAGCTTTAAATGTTACAGCGACATTGAGTCAACATTTACCAATTCTTACTTCCGCTTGTTTACAGTAGCCATGGCCATTATCTCGAAATAATCTTTAAATAAGCAAGCCACTGTAAAGTTAAAAAGAGAACCTAAATTCGTATAAGACGAACTTGGAATAATTTTACCTTTTAAAATAATCATGCGCAATTAATCCCGTGAGTTGGGAGTGCCTGAGACACCCCAACTCAAAGCATTTTAAATGAAGATAAAATTGCGTGAAAATGTCCAGTTTAACATCTGCATATAAAATATTTATCTCTTTTGGGGAGAACAATCAAGCTGTTTGACAGACGAGGAAAATAAATGTAGCAATAGAAAAAGCGGTATGGTACCGAATAATAAAAAAGTTTCTTTTTTATCGAAAGCGACAGTGTCACGTTAAATATAGAGGAAGACCAATTTAAGCAATATGGCGTCCAGTAGTAAGAATCCGGATGTAACAGAAAATCCGAGAAACCTGTCACGTCTTTCCTCAAACCCTTCGGAATTTCATGGAAGGCCAAGCCCCGTAGCGGTTCGGCTTTTTTCTCCCATGGATTTAAAAAGCATCGTTCGGTAATCTAGAAAAAGATCAGGACTCGAGTCACATAATCGCCAAGCCATAGAGGCGGAAAAGAAGGCCAAGGGATTTGCGTAATGCTTACGTTAGCATAAGTGCGGACTACCCTGTTACGTAAGGCTATATAGAGGATAGAACAGGTATAGCCTAGATTATGTAAGAATTTACTTCTGTCCGACGGGTTTAATGGCAAATAGAGATTTTCGTGTCTTTTCACAATTTTCCAAATCGATTAAATCGATATGAACCGCGGCAAACGAAATAGGCAATAGGACCAGTTTGGTGCATTGGGTTCATCAACGACATCGACAAGATACAAAGCAAATACCGATAATTAGCATCAACCCAATTATTACCGAATTTAATTAATTGAACATGTTTCACTAAGTTTCTACAGCAATTGCATAGAAATTGTTTCCTACGGATGCAATTCTCTTAATTAAAATATCGTGTTCGACTAGTTGATAAATGGTCAATATTATATAAAACTACTGTACAGTCGCGAGCAAAAATACCTTAATATATGTATATTTATTAAAAGAATAATTTTACAATATCATTGATAGAGAAGGCGTTGATCAACTGTGCACAAAAATTTTGTACTTAGGTAATATTGTTCGTGATGGTATTTTCTAAGGTATAAATTAATATGTACTCCGAGTTGGTTCATATGATATCGCGCTAATACGAATCTCCAAGTTCTTGTCACGTAAAAGAAGCAATTTTCTTCGCGGCTAAGATATTGAGAATTTGCGAGAAAACGTGCCCGAAATTTAATCGCGAATCGATATCGTATACCTTCTAAAAATAGACGAGCCCGAATGTCCAAATATTGCTTGAAAAAGAGAGCGCGTAAAAACGAAAGGGGACTGGCTAATGTAATAAGACTGGTTGACTCCATTGTTATCACTTTTTTATTGAATTATCAGTCTTTCCGCAAATAAAGAGTTTCTCACCCCATTAAGTCTACAACGACACGTTCGAAAGCAGCTCTTTCACGTTGCCCTCGAACAGGTCTCATGCCACTCTTGAAAATGATTTCGCACGTATTAAAAAACCAAAAAATAAAAACTAACTCGAACCAGTTTACCTGAAAAAAATGCACGATAACGTATAAAATCCTGATAGAATTTCAAAAATTATAACGTACAAATATTTATGGATATTGGTCAAATGCATAATGGAACGATTCGAGTTATTCAGGATGAAGGCTAAAGTCCATTCAGGAAAAATATAAATTCGAAAGCCTCGTTTCTAACCCGGGTACTCGAACGAAAAATTCCAGCCATCCTGGAGCGTAAGTTACGGGGACCTTATAAGAATCGGTCGACTGATATTATATACGGGGTTTAAAAGGGGACGGTTCACGGATCCCCGTTCTAAAGGGATCCCTGTAGCTCCACTCTACTGCCATCTATGAGAGAAGCTCGGAACTTCACGAGCGTTACGAACGGCCTATAGCAGCAATGGCTAAGAGGATACTCGTAATTTTGCTCTGGGCCGCATTTCCTGTTCTCCATATACGTTTCAAGGATATTCAGAAAGGGGGATAAAGTTCGTTCATCCATAAGCCACTTCACACGGACAAACCATCACGGCGTTCTCGAGAGGATTTTCATCATTTTCATTTACGATGTTCAGTGACCCTCCCCTCCCCTCCCTTTCCTTCGCTTGGTAGGTATTCTCCAGTGTTTATCTACCTACGCATATTTGAAATGTTCAACTAAACTGCCATCCTGTGTATACATATATATCACTGGAAAAACTCGTCGCGTGACAACGCTTGGAAACTGGAAGACAGATTGCTGGATACTTATTAATATCCGAATATATAATATCGGATAATGAACTGTCGCTTGGAGTAAGTTCATGACGTTTATTCTGACGTGTCACTCTGGAATTTTAGGAATGTCTGTTAAATAGGAAGAACAGTCAGTATAAATAGTACAGTCAGCATATACTGAAAAGCGTAACGAGATAAGGCATTAAATTTTTCGAGCTAATTGATAAGGAGATGAAATGCATTTCTCTGACGTTACGCTTTCAGTGAACCAGGCTTGTTAATTGGGATAAAAATGGGCTGAAAAAATATATTTAAAAAATGAACGAGCAAATTCGCGTAAATTACAGTGACCATAAGAGGTAGAGTGCTATTATGCCGCGAGAAGAATGACTGCATTTTTTCGGTAAAAGTGGAATTACGTTTCTATGCGTTTACACCGTTCTTCATTATTATTATATCCTCATCCTTTCTTCGGTTTTTCACCCCATCCTCGCTAGTCTGCCAGCTCATTTCACCCTTCTGTTATATTTTTATTCGCTTTCTTTCTTCGACGACGTGCCTCTATAAATTAACCCACATAAAGCCGAAGGTCTGACGCGACCGAACTGTCCCTCGACAAAACCACCCCTATAATTTTACGATACAACCACCACCTTTTTTTGGACATTCACAGGTATACCAACACGATCGCAAAATCACTACGGCAGATTGTCAACCTTCGAGAAACGATGATGCGATTCTGTTTGTGACGTCACTCGTGACATCATGAAAGGTATCAACTGTTAGGATGAAATTTAATGACTGACGTTTAAATTATGTTTTCTCGAATTTTTATGAAATCTTGTCATTTTTTTTAGCGAATATGGATCGGTAAGTTATACCTAAGATATTCCAAGAGGTTTTATATTGACGCGAAATGGGTAGCTATATCCCAGGATAAGCGGGGATGATAAGTACCGATTTTTATCCCTTTGGAAATTCTTTACCTACGCCATTCGCGTAAATCCGTGATTTCTCCGAAAAATAAGGTAACTCTACGAAACATCTTAACCCACATAAACTAGTGGTATCTTCCTGGGATTTCGTCTTTATTAAGATAAGTGATCTAAGCTTAACTTTTGGACCCTTCACCTCTTCCTCCCTTCCCCCCCTCGCCCACGCATTTAGAATAGCCCAGGATTTTACAGAGATTGCAACGGCTTGATACACTGAAAATAGAGATAACAGGGAATCGGCAGGACATCTGCTTTTAATTGCCTGGATTAATCAACCTGAAAAACGTAATTACGTTTTCATATCTCGCAGTGTAGAATTTCGCTGGTCCAGTTTTACGTATAGATTACGATTTATTTGATTTATCGCCAAATTTTGAGATTCGTTATGTAATTTATTGTGTAAAAATATTCATTATTTTTTTTTATTATGAATTAAATTGATCGCAATATTAGCGAAATTCCTACGATAGCATTCGTTGAAATATTCCATTCGTAAATTGATGAATTATCGGAACAGTGTATCGATAATGGGTCAATTATACGTTTGATTGATCAAAATTATGAAACGTAATACATGATATTCTAGATTATTTAAATGAATAATTTAAACAAGAATACGTTACTTTTTTTCAATTATAAATTAAATTCATTATAAAATTTATTACACACTACACATATGTGGGATACCTTGCTTCGATATAAAAATCATTCTGTATAGCATACATGTTAGATATTAAGTAAATTTGTGATAATTACTCTGAAGTCGAAACAAGTTTCAAAAAAGAATTTTTTTCTATCGAAAGAGGAATACGGCGTAATAATAAACTGCGACTTTTTCTCTCATCAGTGCATAACTAGAAAAGGGAGCTTTAACCCAGCGGATGATTGCGTGACATCCCCTGCCGCGATTCTGATTTTCTTGATTGCGTACAGGCACGCCAGTTTCTTTTTCGTTAACTGAAGAAATATTGTTTCATCACAAAGCAACTTAGCCACGTCCACCGACACGAGTTATAACGAAAAACTGTCTGAGAATGGCAAGAGGCAATTATTTTTCATCCCGTGAAATATATATAATACATACATTTAATAAAAACGTTTGCCCCAATCTCCACATTAATTCCATACACGATAACGGTACATTTAATTACAATTTCTTGTGGCAAAATATGTTCTGCCGGAAGATTAAAACAAAAAGAAATAAAAATCAACAAAGATACTAATTCCAGTTTCATATGGACTTCAATGAACGTTATATGAAACATTGTGCGTTACCATGGAAATAATAGTATTATCAAAATTCCAACTATTTGAATAATCCGCCTTTTCTCTTTGATGAGAATTAAAGTTAAAATGGTACAGGGAATTAAGCCGTTTAGTTGTTCCTTTTTATTTTTTTTCTGTCAAAACTCACCAATGCTCGTATATCCCCGTACTCCGCGCTAATCGCAGAACGGCACACTTTTATTCTCCTTTATTCTACGTTTATATATTAAACAAAAATTATAACTTGTTCAGCTTCGGGAAGCAAATGGAAAACGATGTCATGCTGTCGCAGCATCCGTATGGATTAGCGCAACGACCACTGAGGATTTCTGGATTTGGCCCGAGGAAAGGGGTGGAAGAAGGGGCGCCAGAAGCCAAGAACTGCGAACGACAATTCAACGATTATGCTTTCGTTAACGTTGATGGGTAAAAATCTAACCAGACTGGAAATTACAAACTGCACCTCTTTTGGCACCGGAAAACATCATGAATTTTAAGCCCGTCATTTTTCGCGGCGACGCGCCGCTTGCCAAAGCGATCCATATCTATCCCTGCGGCAGCGCGTAAATATTCATGTTTCTGTGTGACGAAACGTAAAATTTACGTCGTACGAAAATTTTGGCTCTGATCTTCTCTCGTTACGGAGACTTGCGCAATTGCGGTGCTAATTGCGTCAGTTCGAATTTACGTCATCTCGCGAAACACGAATAAGCGGTTAATTTAATCCAGATGGCTCGTGGGAAGTTACGAAGATGATGAAATTATCTCGAAGAAATTACCCGTAACAATTTAGTATCCGGTGTCTCGTATAAAACGTTAAAGAAATTAAAACGTGGTAAAATATCTTGATAAACATTTATATATATTGATATAAATTATTCTTATTAATTTGTAAAAAAAGGAAAAATCACTACTTTATTTATTTATTATTTGCATAATTATAATCATAAAATATTTTAATCGAACCTCTTATCAATTTATATTGCCAAAGAATTTTACGAGGTTTTTCAGAATTTCCTTCGACACGCAAATGTATCCAAATTCGTATACCGGAATGTAATCTTTGAAAATCTATCGTATCCGTTTAAAGTATTCTTGACGATACTTCACCTAACGTCGATGGTAATCGCTACATACGTGTCAATTGGGGAGATGCAATATCTCAAAGTGGCATTTGCGCAAGGTACACTTTGCAGTTACGAAAACCAATAAGATTTTATATCCTCGCAACTCTCAGATATGTATAGCGAACTTGTTAGAAAGCGTCTCCGAACACCTGTGATACTTTTAGGAATTGCATCGATCAGAGAAATTCGTCATACCGATAAGATACAAGGATATATCCTTACTCCTGTAAGAACCCTTTGAATGGTTAAACCCCTGACTTAGCAGTACGTAGGAATGGGTACTCCTAATTTTTCAAAAATGAATAAATAAACAAATTATTTGATATCACTTAATTACTTAGTCTTTACGAAATTTTGACATTTGAATAAAATTGATAAACTCTTCTCTAATTGAAAACTTTTCACGTAAATCTAATATTTGGCATCAATCACCTTACTCAATTATCTAAATCCAAATTTTGACTAGTATTATCGATTAACTTGATATTCAATGATCTAGAATCGGCGACCGAATTTCAGAAATTTGCAACACTTCGAGTCGTTCGACATACACTTAATCAGTGGAGCAAGCGGTACAAAAGAAACCGACAAAGAAACATGAGTCAAACTTATCATGCGTGAGAGTCACTCGATGCTTTGCGATCGAATAAAAGCGGAAAGAAAACCTAGAAATTTTCCGCGACTATGAATTCAGTTTCTCGACGTACGGAAAATATTATACCGAATAAACGAGACAGAATCGAATCAAGTTATATGGCTTCGTTATTCTATGGTTAACCCGAGTGGAAACATCAATAAACTTGTGAGAGATCGAAACTTTTATATGGAGACGTCTTTTCGTAGAAACTTTTGTGGTTTTAAGTAGTTGATTTTCTTTCGCATTTCATTATTATATACTACATATTTCAGGATTCCGTGCACAGGTGAATATACCCAAGTCAGACCTGTGGAGAAGCATCGAATACTCGTTCTTTATATGATATATGAAAATTGCATTATTAATGATCTCGTTTCGAATTGAACCTATTAATTTGGCAACAATGTTTATTGCGCGATATAACATATCTACCTAAAATGCGGCATTGTTCATCCTTTATGATGAAATATTGCATTGAAGGAACCTGAACCTATCGGTCCTATGGGACACTGTGGCCGAATCCCAATATCCCAAATGACGAAATTCCCAGCAGCCATACCGAATAGTAGAGAGTTAGGCCAGGTTGCCAGGTGAGTCCCATAAACCGTCGAGATCCTCGAATTCTGAAAATTAGATTTCTAATTGGTCAAATTGTCAGTAATAAAACATTTGATAATACGAATCCACCCCTTACCATTCCATATGCATACGCGACAAGTATAAAAATATATAAATACTCTATAATAATAAAAAATATTGCCAGTATAGACCAAACCTCAGAATTGCATAAAATATCGAAAAATAAATTCGATTCGAAAGATTTTGAAGTCAACGTATGATAATCACACACGAGAATTATGTACAGATAACGGAAGTACATTGCGGCTAGACTCGCAATCGGGACATAAATTTCGGCTAATTTCTCGGTAGATTGTCCGCCGGTTGCAGCAGATTTCGCTGCGGTTGATAAACAGACGAAATAAGCGATACGCCGCGCGGAGCGCATAGATCCTGCCGTCAGACGGGACTAGAATTTACACCCCTATAAAAGTTAGCTCGGCTGATTAAGCCCTGCTACCTACGAGCAGGTTAACACTGCTAGATCTACCGTGACCCGGGGTTGTAAATAAGAACCCTACGTCCCTGTCTGCTCTGGGTAAGCATCGTTAACGCTGAACTTCGTTACATCAATCGCACTCTCGCCTCGGGCTTAGGGCAAAAGGGCATACCAATTTTTTCCATCTTTCCAATTCGAATGGGGTTGGGGAAAGTCCCGAGGATAACTGGATCTGTATGGTACAAATATTTACTTGTTATCTCGTTAGGCCTATTTTCTCGACCGAATACATTTTAGTTTTGTCACCCTATATATGTATACATAGGAATCAACGAAAATATCCACGAAGGGAATCATCCCCATGGCGATCGGCTCTCTGTGATACAACATCGTTAAAGGATACTCTGGTACCATACTCGATCGTTACCATTGATAGATCGTTAGGGTCGTATCGTGCGAATGCTACAGATAAATGGGCCAAAGGGAGAAGCGACGAAAGCCAAAGGGATTACGAAGATGAAAGGATGGAAGACGAGAATACGGTAAGCGTGGAATAAAAGGAGGAACAGAAAGGAAAGATGGTAAGGGTTGTAAGAAAGAATATATTCGCCTTCGAAGCTCGCTGACTCTACGGAATTCCCAAAAGGGACGAAAAAAGGGAATGGAATTGATTCCCAGGAGGAGTCGCGTTCCTCCTCTTATCGGGAAGAATTTTTCTAGTCTGTAGAAAGGTAATTGACTTTCCATGACAAAGGTGTCGGGATACGTATCTGTATAAGTTGCAGTGGCCCCCTTTCACGCCTCCTATTCAAAGCTTCGTCCCTGGCCATCGTGTCTATATATATATACACACACATACACACTATACTCCTTATCCGCTCAAGAAAATCCCTAGACAGTGAAGGCCTATATGTGACGTAACACGATGCGACGCTCGACGTCGTCGCCTCTTTCGAAGACGGAACCTGCCCTCGTATAATTTAATTCCTTATTGAGAATAACTGAGTAGCTTTATGGAACGACACATCGCATCATCCCCTTTCATTTTGAGAGCCACCCTCTCTTGTGATATGTATAGTCAACGGACCAAAGGATCCTAAAAATATTTCTAAAGGGATGGATTTATCTCTTTTTCTAAAATGATCTCCCAACACGACCCCATTCAGCAACCTGCCAACCATCTGGACCAATGACAAAAGTAGAGATAAGTACTCGACGAACGTTATGACAACGTCGATATTATTTTTAAAAAGTACGGAATTAACAAGCTGCCGATTAATTATTTATTTCCAAGCCGATCCTTGAGGTTCATAATTATTTTTAATGTGACAATATTTAGTTACGCATAAGGGATGCCGTCTGGCTGTAATAGAAATATGTATATACAGTCTGAATAATTTTACGTATATCCGCAGAGTGAAAATTATTGCTTGTACGCTTATGAGCACCCCTTTGAACCATCCCCTATATAGGGGCGCATTTCTGTTGTCAATATCGCTCAACACCAGACGCTCTGGTAAACATTGTCACAGCGATGACGCTCGTGCCAATTTATTTAAAAATGTCCCTCTGTCCACGGGAGGAATCCCAGGGGTTGCGAAGCTTTTGATCCGCTTTTGTAGCCTAGTAGACATGCGGCCACGGTAGCAGCAATACCAGTAATGCTGGATGTCGTGCCTCAGGGGATAGCAATTAGGTGCGAAGGTTGTAGGATGGTCTGGGACAATTGGCTGTGGAATGGTGGATGGTAAAGAAAAGAGCACGTCATTCGCAGGCTGGATATTGATTTTTTGCTCTTTCCTCAGGAAAGATTGATTGATGCCAGGCGCGGACCTAGTGCCCACCTTTTCCTCGACGAGAGGCTAATGAAAGTGCCACTTTCAAAACAGCCAGTTCCCATCCAATCATAACGAAATCACTGGTAATTTATTATCACGATGCGCCACGGTAAAGCTACCCTTAATCGCCCTTTTCCGACGATTTCCGTACTTCAGTGTATAGTCTTGATCGAATCCAAATTAAGCCTACCCTTCAAAATATAATAACAGGGCTAACAACCCATCTAGAAAAAAGAAATGTCATTTTTATCTTTCATCGTTGCCTTTCAATTAGTAACGAATTTTTTTATTTTAATTCCCGTTTTTAATATTCCCAATACCTAATTTTTGTGACACTTGATAACGAGGTAATCGAGTCAGATTACATTGGATAAAATTCAACACTTTTTCTTTGTTTTATGTCGAATTAATTATAGGTTTTGGAAATGTTTATTAACCTTAACGAATCGAATGCTAGAATGACGTAAGGAATCCGAGTATGGGAGGTTATCATTGGTTAGCAGCATAGCTTACTGCACGATAAACTTCAGCCACGAGGGATTATAGGTAAGCGGCTTTACTGCGGCGTAAAAGCGTTAGTTTTAACATATAGGCAAAGTGTGATGTAATAATTCATTTTTGTTACAAAAAAAAAAGTTACCGAAGTCTTCCACGTGGTTAACAATGTTTCATCGCTCCATGTAAAATCCTAAGTTCTCATAATACTTCATAAATGCAAATACAAAATCAGCATTAGTTCACGAAGTAAAAGTCTGTTTTAATAATCTTCGTAAAACTTGTGTACAAAATCGGAAAATAAAGCAGAACGATAAAAAATTACTCCTCGCAAGAGAACGCAGCAATCTAATATGCTAACCTTAAAAGGAATATCATGTAAACGACTATACTGTTTTATATTATGCGCGTGTTTGTCCATCAAAGGAATTTCCTCTATGAAGAAGCGCCTGCCTTTGTCTTCGACGCTGATGCCTGCGATATTATAAACTGCACTGGATCAAGGTAATATGCTAATGCAAGTATAGCATAACATCGTAGAGGTTCGCTTTAATCGCACTTGCCACCTTATAATAACAGCTCCCGTTATACTTAACACGGTGGAGAATCGCATAAAGTAGTTTAGAAATCTTTATCGAGAATCACAAAAAAACAAAGTCCAAGCTAAAAGTATCACGATCGTTATAACAGCTTGAAATTCTACGTGATAAAAATAAACTTCCCTCCGGTGAAAATAATGACAGTTGAAAGTTAACGGAACACGTTAGGCGTCTCGAGCACTACTGACATCTGGCGGGAGATACCTGAAAATCCTCTTACTTAGTAGAAAACATTGCACGTTGCGTGGGAAAACGATTCCTCTAGTTCTCGCGCAGAATTTCGAAGTACTTTCAATTTATTAAGCTGCAGTACTGTCCGACGTAAATCGCGTGCTTACTAACGCGCCCTGCGCACGCGAGTATCTCATGTTTCTACCTATCTTTTCCAGAAGGATAAGTTTTTGTTCGATATGGGGTGGCAATGGGAATCACCAATTTTTACTCGAGCGTGAATGGTACATTGGAAAAAAATATTTCTAGCATAAAAACAGTTAAACTCGAAACTATAAATAAAAACGATATTTAAATATAATATTTAAATAATATTATGTCATATAAGCTTTTGTAATAATTATTAATTAATAATTACATTGTTTCATGAGAAATTAATGGGAATACGCTCTCATTTGAATTCATTATACCTATGGACATATATAACAGCCTCCCAATGGACCAATCTCAGTGAGTACCACTGGCCTACAGAGGTACTTCGGTTAGACGCATTATTCGATCAATTAGTCGAAGCTCAATTGCTCTAGTGGTTTAACATACTGAAGTCAAGTGTTTTGGCTGATGATAGATGAGATATGGATGTCTTTTGTGTATGACAAACACATACGTTATGCACAGTCAAATACATGAATAATATCCTAGACATAGTGACATAGAATAAATAGAATAGAATAGAATAGGTTAGCCATGAAATAAGATTTTCTATGTAGTTTAATTATATTAGAACGGAAATCGTAAATGCAAGAGAAATACATGGAAGTAAATTGAAAAGGAAATGGAAAATCGCTCGTGCATCCATGCGCAATAGGTTACATGACTATTTTCTTGATTTTCAGTACACGATTGTACTGTTAACAATGGAAATGGGGGTAGTGTACTGTTTCTCGTTGAGTTATATAGTTACAGGCTGTAAATCGTAAATCGTAAACCATTGATTAGACGATTAGAATACTCGCGCAATTTTGCCGTTTGACTTGACCACCAACGAATTTGCTATATTCTGTATAACAAAGCTCTTCGAAACTATGCACTAGTCTATCTATCAGTATGGTAAACTTTATATACCAATTTCGGGGGAGACAATGCGGAATACTAGTTTAACTAAAATCAATGTCTCATCGTTGTGAGACATTTATCTGGGCCGGACAGTCCATGTATTAGTTATGTGCTAATATCAAATTACGTTGAGAAACAGTGAAGGTACTTGGGGGGGGGGGGGGGGGGGAATTTCTTAAAATATTCTGAACAGTTTGCGCAGTATATACTATATCTTGGAAAATTGATCTCTTGGGAATGTTTAAAGAAAGAGATAAATTAGACTGCGACCTGGAAAAAAAAATGTTCAAAGCGCTTAAGGGGCTTATCGTAACGAACGTCTTCCACGTGCCGTAAAAAGTTTTATTGAAACGTTTTGTATTTGACTACCAAATTAAGTAACGAATAGGAAGGAAGAATTAATATCTTTCTGGCTATGTAAATTAGTATTTCAACTCGCATAACAATAGTAGATTTTTTTTATAATGTTTATTAGGAAACTTGAGATTATATAAAGCAGAACATCAGTTCTTTTGCTTGTCTTTGAACAATGAGAAACATAATGGGATTGTGTAATTTTTGGAATGAAACTCTTCATGGGTTTAACCACCAAGTAATCGTATGAATAGTCGAATAATTAATGGAATAACTAGTTCTGAAATGTACGTACGTCCAGCTACCATTAAAGAAGCCACTATGCTTATGATCTAGTACGTTTTATAAACGTTAGAGTTCACGTCGAATCAGTCTCCGAACTGTTTTACTTTACTTTCACGTTGATTTAGTTACGTGTTACCGACGCTAGAGAGCGCTGTCACACATTTGGTTTTGTTGCTATGATAATGCAGTTTTAAAATGCAATTCTAATTAGAAGGTAGATGCGTCATTTTTTAAACGATATCACGTGGCTGTGTGCTACGCAGCTGGTATGTTTTGATAAGAAAATCTATGTGAATATAAGGATTTTGGTAAAACTGCAGTATACGACTCCGAACTGAAGTTGGCTGCTAGTGACTTAGGGTTTTTGAGGTAACGCCATCTGCCGGATATAATGTGAATTCCATGCAATTCGCATTAGATTTGATAAATGACGCTACGTTAAAAATCTAAGTCACTAGCAGCCAACTTCAGTTGGGAGTCGTATACTGCAGTTTACCCCATCTTTGTAAGGCCCGTCTCGCAAGGTACACCGCCATCTAGTGTAAACTTCCAATCCTGATTGTATATGACCAATTACTGGGGTACATGTCCCTCATTGGGGATATAGCCATAAAGAGAAAAAAAGGTCCTCCATTGGAGATACAGCTATAAGGAAAGGGATGACTCTTGTTGGCGGCATGACAGATTTTGGATCTGTTTTGCTTGTGTTTTTGTGATGGTATTTAAACTGCGTGATATATATTATTAACGAAAGTGCGCGTGTTCATTCAATAATAACAATTGATTATTGAATTTCGATACTTCTGTGAAAGTAAATTTCACCTATTTTTCTTAAGACTTGGGATTGGTGAAGGTAAACCGTGGAAAACATTTGATGCTTACTGTGGAGCCTGTGTTGCTGAAAGTTTGATCCTGTTTTTGACAGTAAAATATCAGAGATGAAGGAAATTGCAGCAGGAAAGTGTGCTGTTCCTCACTGTCGCTCTGACCATCGAGATATCACCTGCCACAGATTTCCAAAAGATCCATTGAAAGCAAAAATTTGGAAAGATGCAGTGCAAAATCCATCCATCGATTCTATAGATCATATAAAATTGAACAAGAGTTACTGTGTTTGCCATCTTCATTTTTCATTTCATGATTATTTACTTCATACTAAAAGACCAACATTGAAGTCTACCGCAACACCAAGATTTTTTCTACCAGGAAGTAACAAAGATTTCCTGCAAGATATTTCAGTGGTAATAACTAAAATGTTTTGAATATCCATATCCATCAAAAATTTGTTTATCATTTATTCCAATAATAATTAAACAATTCGAAGACATATATATATATGTATATGTGTACGTTAGGTATCAAGAATGAAGGAATAATATCAATTCTATGGAAAGACTAAACTATTGCTATCACAAATTTACTTCACGATTACTTCTCAATAAAACTAAATAGCCAAGCTATCTCAGTAACAATGCTCTTTTCTGCTATAGACATAACAATAGTAGTTATCAAATATTTTAATAGGAATAATCATATAATTCTTTGAGCTCTTCATCATACCAATTTTTTTTACTATTCACTCAAATGATAGTCAAACAAATTTAAACTATATTTACTTAATTATACCTTGGCATGCAAATTATAATTGCAATGTAAATGAACATGGATTTTATGGTTTCTCCTTATTGCCAATGTCGTAAAATGTATATCATCCTTCTTTACACTTGATTTTCTAATAATTTATAAAATATATAATTTGACTATCAAATAAATTTTAATGGTATTAAATAAAAAGTTAATATTTGTACTGCTTGTTATTGAAAACAATCGGACTAAACCGCGTGAATTCGAAGAATTTCAAGAGATCAAAGCGCATTTGCTGATCTCCAATTAGATATCAGTACGTCATATCAACACTGGAGGGCGCAAAATTTTCAAATGAATAAACCATTATTTAGATGGCGACTGCTTTCCTTATTGTGGTACTTTCGATCTATATTTCCATAAATCTATAATAATTGTTAGGTTAATAATGCATTAATTTTTTTCAGTTTAACAACATATGAGCATATTTTTCTGTTACAGGAAAGTATTTACAGTAATATAATGCCCATATGCATTGCACAAGGTTGCAATTCAAATCAAAACACAAAAATTAATGGAAGGAATATTCACTTTTACTCTTTCCCGACGGATGTTTCGTAAGAATATATCAGAATTGTTAATTTAAAAAATATTTAATATTAAATGGTTGTATAAATTTTTTTGTGAAATATTAAATTCAAAAGAAATCGTTATTTACCTAAAAAGCATATTTGGTATCAAAGAAAAATTGATTTGCATAGGAGTATTATGAGACATGTGCATTAAATGTTAAAAAATTTTATTTCTTACGTTATTGGTTTCCTTATTTTTCATCTCAGTATTCTGGATAAAATTGGATTGAATTTATATGTTAATTATTATGAATTAAAGTAATGAATGTTTCTTGAGAAACATAAATTGTCTTATTGGGTAACTTATTGCAGATTAAAAGAACGATGGTTATATGAATCCAATTTGTTAAATGAAGAAGAATCTAAAAAATGTAATCTCCAACTATGTGAGCTACATTTTGAAAAGTCTAATTTCACAGAAGATTATATACTAAATCCTAATGCTGTTCCAACCATCTTTGGTAAGTATAACTAGTATGTACTTTCCCAAAATGATAATCAACCAGTAACCATTTACAAAAGATTTTTAATCAATTGTACAAGATTTAAGGCTTCCTAATAACATTTGTAATTTTTATAGAGTTTCCTAAAAAGCGGAAAAGTGATGATGCACCCATTCAAGACATAGTATCAGAAGTTAAGGAACCAGTGGTTAAGCAAATAAAATTGGCAGAAGATACTAACAGTTTAGTAACTCCACCGCAGAGTCCATCAGCCCAATTAATACCAGCAATAAATGGAAAGGTTTTACCATGTTTTAAATATTTGTCAAACACAAACTGGTCTTATCCAGCTGATTCAAAATCTAATAAGTCTTTCAATGTGGCAAAATTTTAGGTCAACGATAAAAGCACAACTGTAGAAAGAACACGACACGATGATGAACAATGTGCCTTTAAACAAATTGGCGTATCAACTTCATTATTCACCAAAAAAATAGATATAGGGAAGAAAGTGTATCGCCTCACAATACGCATTGATAAAGCTCGTCCGCGACCGTGTCCAAAATCAAAGAAAATGAATATGACTCCGCAACCGGAAAACAAGACACAAGAAAAAATACAGAAAACGAATGAATCTCAGTCAAACAATAGATTGACAATACAGAGAGATAATAAAAGTCGTCAGAATTCATCTTGCGACATTGCAGGTTGTAAGTTACAAAAAACTCTGCTCAACAAGAAACCTGTATTCAAGTGCGAGTGTTGCGCACGATATTACATTGTCAAGAGGAGTACTGGGCAGAATGAGAAAAACAAATCCTGTTTTGTTTGTCATTTTGTATTCCCTACGCGACAAGCACTGTGTCTGCACATACGAAAACATTTTACATGTGACATGTGTGGCACGGAATGCGGTACTCAAATATCATTTAATAAGCACGCAAGGCAACATGTAAGTACAGATCCTACATTGCCATACAAGTGTCATAAGTGCCTGGAAATCTTTGAAACAAAGAGCGACGTCAGACAACATAATCTTCTAATACATTCTGCAGTAAAGTTAGAAAACAAAACTGACATAAACAAAAAATCAATAAACACGATACATGTTCCCGAAGGATATTGCAGACTTGAATTCACGTGCGATCTTTGTCAGAAAACGTTCGAAACATCGAAGCTATTGGATGCGCATCGCGCAGGACATATTGGTAAATTAAAATTCACATGTCGGGTCTGCTGCAAAGAGTTTGATAGCGTCGAGGACGTTGATATGCATACAAAAATACATTTAGAAGTAGTTAAAGAGGAACACAAATGTAATATTTGTAAAAAATTGTTTAAAACGGACAGCCTGCTCAATGAGCATTTACGTGGTCATCTTTCAAGGGCTCATCACTGCCCAATATGTCCCAAAGCATTTATCAATAGGACAACTTTGAGGATTCATCTGAAAACGCACAGTGAAGGTTAGATCATTTAGAATAATTAAGTTATTAATTCTTTAGTTGTTCTGTTGGTTTCTCCTTTTTACAAATAATGTCTGTTAACACTTTGACTGCCACATTGGTCATATATGACCGACCACGGTTCTCCTGTGACGCCACGGTGGCCATTGGTGACCGGAGCATGGTTACTCTTTGTATGGTTACATACTCTCGTGGCGTCTTAAGTGAAACATGTGATTTCGTTGTGGCAGTCAAAGTATTAATCTTTTTATTGCAAGGTTCGTTGAAGTTGAATTGAGTTTCTTTTTTCAACAGATTCTGATCGTAAAAATGACCTTAAAAATATAAAAAATGAAAAAGGTAAAACGTATTGTTGCACATTGTGCAAAGAAGAATTCAACACTTATTCTGATATGTATAGTCATATTATGACTCATTTGGAGAAAATGCATGAGGACGGCAGTAAAACGAATATTGACGATCTTGCAGATATATTGGATATCGAAGATTCATAGTTGGTGTTTTTATTGGTCAGACATATCTTTTCTTATCATTTGATTATTTTTTCTTTGCATGATATCAGGATTAATGTTACGGTAAGCTCATCTCAAATATCTTAAATCCATTAAATATATTCGAGATGAATTTCGTAATTATTAATGTGACTGTCACATACCAAAAACAAAATTATTATATAGTGCAAGAAACGATAGGATGCTGAGACTTTCAAGATACGACAAGCAGTACCTATATGGAAATGTTTATTGATCTATTGAAACTACCATTTTTTCTTGTAAGAATTCAATTGAAATAATGAATAATAATGAGGGGGCATAATAAAATTATTTCGATAGTTCTTAGGAAAACGAGTAGATTGTTCAATTAAAATTAATTTGGAACTAAATTAACGTGTTTCCAATTTAACATTAATGGCAATATTGTGATCTTTTTTTAACACTCCTTTGGTACTTGAAAAAGATTATATAAAAGTCAGTGCTTATGTTATGTATGATAAGACTCGTAATAAATAAGCAAATAATATTCTGGTCAAGAATACGATTTCTAATACGATATTCATGTAAATACAACCGATAATTATAAGTGTTACAGTCGTGAACAAGTTGATGTTCTATTTTTAAACGAATATAAAAATTTTGTTTGTAATCCATCAAATAAATATTTATAATAATAAAAATGAGAAAATTCTCAATGGATACTGCTGTAACAATAAACATACCTGTTGAACCTAAACCTGAATACGTCAGTCATTTTTGACAGTTATCATTTAAGTTTATTCGAAAATGACCTCATAGCTTTAAGAAAATCGTCATATCTCGTTCCAACGTATTTAAGAAACTAGAGTAGCGCGCGCAGTGGGCTTCTAGTTTTATATAAAACTACGAAATAAAAAAATTGACTGTCGCATCTATTATACTTTTTCTAAAATTTTGACATATATTATATTTTGACAGTTAACCAAATTAATAAGGTTTTACCATTCTTATGCGTTGTTTATGATGTATATCAAGAAAAAATGAAATATTAAAAAGATTCAGTCTTATTAGGATGCTGAACATTGAGACACCTGCGCAATTCATCTTGAGTCTTCACTTTAGTCCGTTTATATTAGAATGTATATTTTTACTCCTTATAGCTCTTTTACTTTCAATCCCCTTACTGACAAGGATTGAAAATATTATGGTATGTAAGACATCAAGAACGCAAATTTAAGGTTCTAAAGAATGCACTTTTTTATTTACTTACCACTATGAACCTCTTTATTCTCGCAGAACTATCAGTCGAAATTATTTAAGGTACTGCAACCAGATGCACCGAAAAGAGAAAAAACGCTTCCTATGATTTGGACGCGTTATCCGGTCATGCCAATGCTTCTCAATAATAAGTCCAGTTCCACAATAGATTTTCTTGCTCTTAGAATAATTTCTTCAACACCAACGCCCCACGACATAACCGACTGTGACAAGACGAATGCTTCAAATATTTATCCACAAGCGATTGAATGTTCTTCGACATTTATTCCCACAAACTTTGCGCTACCTATAGTGGACATATCTTCATTCGAATATAATTCCTATCGGCACAGGTATGAAGAAAGTTATATTTTCCTTATATAATTAAAATCGAGATTCATACGATATACTCGTTAAAACCATTTTCAGGTTAATTGAGTCACTGTTCGAAAGATTATATGGTTATGACTATCCGCCAGGAGGATTGGTTTTAAAATTTCTTCAACTCAATGACGTCGCATCCTGTGTAAATGCACATCAATGTGGACAAAATTCTGCGTCACTCAATAGCATCGATGTACCACTGGAGTCAGATAAAACGCTTTGTATTCCAGAAAGGGTTTATATGCATCCTCTGGATCATTTCTTGGGAAGAAAGTCTTTCTCTAAACGAACAACCGTAGATGCTGAAACCGAAATTAATATAGAGGATAATGATGATTTCCGCAGTGCAACTACGTTGACAGTGTGTCCAGTGAGAACATTTACGTCAAATTCAATATCTATTTTATTATTATTTTTACTTTCACCTTTTTGTATCTACAGGATCGTTATGATAACGTTTGTGAGAAAAGTACACTAAAGGAAGATACAAAAATTCCACGAGAAAAAATGGATTTGATAAATTGCAGGAAAACGACAGGAAATAAAGGAGTAATTTCGAAAAATTCTATAGAATCCTCAACTGTAGGTTCTAAAGTATCACAATTAAGCAACGGTTTAAGAGTTTCCCAAATAAGGTTAAAGAATCTAAAAGGTTCGTGTGCACTATCGACTGTTGCCTCGAAGGATTCTAGTAACAATAGATTGTCACATTATTTTCGAAAAGGATCGACCGGATCGTGCACAAATTCACCGACAATAACATACGGAAAAACAGAAATGACTGGTAACCCTAAAATTGCAAGAAAATTAAGTTCACCCATCGAGCAAATGTATTCTCGTTTTCCAAAAACTGATTCAACGAAATTAGTATTCCATAACGTCGTACGAAACGCTACAATAAATGTTCCAAAAAGAACCGTGCAAAGAAAAAGATTAAATCCACCAAAGAAACTGAATAACCTAAGCAAACCCCTAGAACCAAAAGCTTCATGAATTAAAGATAAGATATGTTAATAATAAAATCTGCATACATACATTGGATGAATCTTACTGTTAAAAACACATCAAAACATTTTTTTCGTCTGTAAGTTTTAAGAGAAATATAACCATGTAAAAAATTTCGCACAAAGTATTATATTTCTATTCACGACAAAAATTCCGTGGTTCGTCTTTAACAGTCACTGGAATGGCAACGCTCAATAATAGTTTCCACAACTTCCTTTGAGAAACGCATAAAGTTTTTCGGGCATTCGAGCAAGGTGCAACTCGCAAGAATAATCCTGATTTCGAATATACATTACGAAGAGCCACAGAGACGATGGCGGCAAAAAAAGAGAGCTACGAAATTTCCCGCAGAGACTAGCAAAGGTGCCGACAAGGGTGCAACAATGGCAAAGGTACCTAGACCCTGTCAACGGGACCACTTCAAAAGTTGCCGTCTTCAATGTGTTTATTTAGTTAACGTCAAATTTACTCGCTCCAAAAGGTATAGCCGATCTCTCCAACGCATTTGAGTTTCTATGTCCGCGACACGCGGTCCTATTTGTATTAAGCAAATCCACTCGATTGCCGTGGAAGGGCGTGGCTCGTGATCCTCTTTGTGCCACTGTGCAACCTAACCAATCATTCACAAAATGGAACACTCGACTTTTCGTGCACGACTTTTGACTTTGGAGTGTACATTTCAGTTTCGGCCGACACTTTCTAGAAATCGTAATCCTCTTTCTATAATCAATGGTCAACGACTACAGTTGGAATTTCAATAATCCTCGACTACTAGAATCGACAATGAAATAAAGTTACTCATAATCATCATTAAGACAAATTTGGCGATAACTTTTTTCACCAAATTTTTATCACTACGTTCTATGTGTACTTATATAAAATCGTATATTACTGTGCACAGAATATAACTTTATTGAATTTTTACTATTGTTCTTGTTATCTTTATAAGTAGATAATTATTAGTTATAAGATAGTTTACTATTACTAGACATCAATATATATTTTTTCTTCGTTACCTTCTACTTTTCTGATCACAAAAGATTTCCATGTGTGCTATCGGATTGCATGGACCCTCCTTGTAGTAGGGCGATGTTAGTCACGCTCCGTTATGTCGCAGATGTGGGATTGCATAAGACCACCTTGGTGAGAAGGAGTCCATCAATTTGATACGGTTTTCCGAGGCTCCTAAATAGCAAACACCCAAACATTAGACGTTTCGCCTTTGGGGCTCAAACTGTTCGTCGACGAATGCGAAGGGCTGTCGCGTGACCAATTGCGATTCGGCATGTACATTTCGGAAATTTGAACTCTCAATCTGTATCCATTTAGTCTAACAGGCGACATGAGTATCTAAATCAGCCTAGGTAGGGTAGACGTACTATTCTTGGTCACCTCAGTACCGTATGTGACCATCAAGTTGATCGATTTCACTGTGTTCACTTAAAATATTCCTAATTTGTAAATTTCCTACAGAGTCTAGTTTATGTTTTTCGGGTGAGTGCAAAATGAAAAATTTGACGGCAGTTACTCGCTTCGAAATTGTGCTTTTATGCAAACGAGCGTGCAGATCAAAGATCAAAGCTGAAAAGCGTTCCGTCGGGGCAAGTCTTTCTGGCGCGTTGAGGTACAGGCAAAAATTGCCAAAAGGGTTGACAGAATTGACATGACCGGCTCTGTCGGTATATTAATGTATACTCGGGTGACCACTTGGTCTACACCTTGCTAGGAAACAACCATTACCTTCTAGCTGCGACTTTAGAAGTGCCGCGACCGCAGGGAGCAATCATGAAAACGGACATCAAGCTGAGCGCCCAGCTGGTCGTCTCATTGCTGCCATTATGACACATTTGCTGCGATCAATAGACAACAATTTTGCATGAATTTCGGAAAGTTTTGATAGTTGCTACAAAATTATTTAACTTCTTCTCATGGTAACTTGTTATTCTTCATTGAATTACATAAACATGCACACTATAAATTCATCGATAACTCACTTATTAACTGTACTGTAACTTTTTAATATTCTGGCTTTCATATTGTTTGATATAAAATAGAAATATATAATTTCTACATAACCTCTCCGCAATTCTCAAGCACAATTTAAAACGACACTAAAACCGAAATGTCTATGCAGAACGAAACGATCCCATATAAAAACCTATAGGAGCAACGAATCAAAGAAGAAGAATTCTCATTGGTCGTACTAAAGTGGCGTCTCTACACCGCCATTAATCAACTAAATTTCCACGCCAGTGACTACTCTGAGGATCGCCGCTCTCGAGCAAGAGGATAAGGAAGAAGAGGAAGAATAAAGAAATGCAGAAGAGGATCTACCCACCAGATGGCCCGTGCCAGGATGCGAGACGACTCGAGCCACGTCCCATGGCAAAAGTGTCGGACCTCGCGTTTCTATGGGAAAGTCAAAAAGGCATATGTGTGTATATAAATAATCCCATAACGTTGGCTTATTGTTACCGTGCGTTGTGGTGTGAGCACTATTGTGTTGTGGTCTCTTGGGTTGCCTGCCTGACATTTCAGCACGGGGGTTGATTCAGGATGAGGCGTCCGAGATACTTTTGTGTCTCTTACGTCACTTATGAGACTTCTACGTTTCTAATCTGGATATCTGGAACTAGACACAAATTGTATGATTGCATAAATACAATAAATAAACATTAGAATCGTTAAGATTAACGACCATTTTGATTTTTATACATCCAATCCCATGGGTGTTCGTCGTTTCAATTTTTCTGAAAATATTCGCTTCTGGATTTAGATTAAGTGAAACGACGATTTTTTTTTGTAAACACATTCAGTGCTGGATTTTTTAATTCTTTATGAGAAGTGTAACCAGTTCCATCATTAGTATCAAGTTATCTCATGAAAACTAACGTAATGACAGAAAATCATAACCGGTTTTGCTTTCTAGGTTAGGTTCAACAATGGCTCTTCAACATTTCCACAGTGAGTGAAGCGATGACTTTATAACAATATAATCCAAAGGAGACGCGGACATAGCGTCTGCCGCGTATTTGTCAGGGTTGCTGGTATAAATCAAGGGTTCCGCCGGTTTCGCCGGGTTCATCGGCGCGGAAGAGCATAATAAAATTTCGCCCGCCATGGCAGGGGCGGTGACTGTGGTTGCACTCGAGTTGTTCTGGAGGGAGGGTCCTGCCCGAGGGCTATTATGGGGCTTGCAGTGGGTTGCCGTAGGTTTCTATGGGTTGTCATGGGTCTACAGTGGTTCCTAAAGTTCTGGTAGCTGAAGGGAGCGTGCGATACGAGGGCTTTACCCGTGGGGCGTGGGCACCACTCTGGAAGGCTGTCATTCTATGGCAAACGGCTGGTTACACGATGCGGTTTTAAAAAAATTTGGTTACATATTTTTTATTTCATATAAATATTTTTCGTGTTCAGATTAATTATAATGGTACTATTACACGATGGACTGGAGAATTCACCAAGCTGACGAACGTGAAACACGTTTGAGTGTCTGTAATTTAACTCCAAAATTGAAAGCATTAATAATAAAAGAAGCGAGAAAACTTTTATTCCAATACAATGCATAATCAATATACAAGAAACTTTATTACTGAAAAACTCGTAATCGGGTCTCCGACGACTCGTACAATCAATGCAAATAGAACGAAATCAGCAATCGCTCACACGAATTGTCACATGCCTCCCGCTGGACAATATACTTGAAAACATGAAATTCACCGAAAAAAAGCACGCCCAGCGAATTAGGTCGTATTGATAAAAAAACTGGACCTCGTCGACTTTTTCTGAATGACGTAATTCAGCGCGCACCGATTCGTCATCTGAGGGGACAAGATGGACAAAGCGATGTTCTCTTCGAATTTTGTTTGTGATCGGTCAACTTTTCTAGGTTGCTAAAAAAATTAAAAAAAACTCATTTCTACTTATAGTTTTTTCATTTTAACGCAAAACTATAATTCTGAGATATCAATGCTATTATACACAATCTTAAGCATTCGTGATATGACGAAAAATTTATCCCGTTTACGTATGTCACTGTTTCAACGGGATTACATTGCTGAATTGTGATTGCTGTTTTTGGTACATTTTGAGCCTAAATATAAATGTAACAATAGCATTAATGTCGGTCCTGTTATTAAATAGAACGTGCCACGTTTTGATTACAAATAATAGTATAACTGATATTAATGATTCCGCTAAATAGGATTAAGAATAATGTAGTAATTCATTTAGGACATCATATAAGGTTTACAGGTTATAATAATTTATACCGTTTATCCAAGAACTGTTATCCTTTATAATTATACCGTCAAATACTTGTATGAAATTTTAAAGCGGCATTGTTATATAATCGTTATGATATATTTATAACTCGTTGAGCTGTATATATGTCTTATAATACCGTTAAAGAATTATTGTTGGATCAAGCATATAGAAATCAAACATAATTAAATCTACAGTATCCATTTGAATTACATACATTTTTTCGTTATTGTCATTATCGTGACTCAGATTAAAAATGTATAAATAACAAATTGCATAATAACAAATTTTTACCGGAACTTTGAACTGAGTCTTTGATCTGCGGATTAGCAGTTGTTGTGACTTTTGGAGACAGAGTAAGATGGATCGGTTGGCCAATAAAGAAAAAGAAGTTTGTACCAATTTGAACTGACTGATTTCTATCGTCAATCGATCAGGACATGGACAGCCTTTAGGATTGTTGGGTCCAAGAAGAAACTGCTGCCCTTGTTCTCTTTTGAGAGATATGCGAATTATGGAAGACATTTTGTTAGAGTAAAGGCTTTTGAAAGGCCTAAGACGTGCTTCTTTGGGTCACTGAGAATTTCAAAACCAGGAAGCAGTTTTGGGAGATAATATTGTAGTAACACAGCCACTCCCAAAGATAAAGAATTAAATTTGAAATAATTTTTACTTTTCCCAAATTTATTAATTAAATTTTGACATTGATTGGTTTAGTATTACTTGGAGGAACCTGTAAATAAATACTTGTTGAATGCCAGCAATATTGAACAATATCAATGGACCAACGACGATACGGTAAATCAGTAGATTCGTAACGCTATGGGGTCGTTTAGTCCCGTTCAAGTATAGAAAGTGTAGTATATATTCGCCCCATATAGAATCCTGCAAACCCCTATAGTAACGCCGCTTTAAGCACCATTTCAAAAATTCTGAAAAAAACTACGAATTTAAAAAAGTTTTATGAATTGAATTCTATCGATAGTTACAGGATTCTTTAAGATCATTGAATTATAGTTGAACGAGAGATCGTGAACTTTATTGCCACTGAATGGGGTTACATGTGTTTCTAAAATCAATAATTATACATATTTTTCTATTGAGAAAACCACCCCTTATATACCAGTAATAACACCGTACATACAAAATTGCAATATCTGATTAAAAGTGTCAACTGAAGTCTTCGATATTCAAATTTAAAAAAGTGCTCAATGCAACTTTTACCTACTGATAATTTTTTTTATTGCAGTAGGTATTCGTCCAAGTTGCACGAGATGGGAAAGTGACAGTAGCAACGTAGAAAGAATAAGAAAAGGACAAAAAAGGATTGTCGATTCTACAGATCATACACGAAGTGTTCACAAAGGACATTCCCCATGAATGGGTTCGAGTGTCGTCGGTTTATGTACGAGGACCGTTTTGACAGGAGGGGATTGGTCGACGGGTGAGTCGGAGAGGGTACAAGAGGTCAGAGGGTATTCTGCAGTGAGGAAGGCATGCTGCAATGGCCTAGGGGTGGTATCGTGAACGAAGGAGAGGTCGAGAGATAGAGGGTGAATTGTTCGCCGCTCCACGTAGGGTAGTTTCGCTCGAAGTGTTACAATAAATCAACGCTGGATTTCGTGCTCCACCCCCACAACCCCTGAATCCCATACATGGCACATGACATAGAATGCTATACGCATTATGCTTACAGTTGACTGTCGCGTATTGTGTTTAAAGTGGCTGCACTTTGGCGGCAATACGTATCAACTCTTGAAAGATATTTTAGACTTATAAATAATTGTGTCGATCATTATTGAAATCTGATTTTTACAAAATAAACTGTATAGACTGATTGATATCTTTATAACATTAATAATACTCTTGTTTGGCAGAAACAAAATTTTGAGTTTTTAAAATTCGATTGCAACGTTGAAAATGATATAAGTCGACCCTTATAGTTATGTATCCGTATTATAAAAATCAAAATATACAACGATCGATTAAATTAGATCCGCTTTCTCGGTTTGAGGCTATGAAAATTCACCAGCAGCTGTAGAGATTCGAGGGAGGTTAAGGCAGGGGGTGAGAGATCGAAAAGCAGTGGCATCATCCCCTTTGACAATGGGGTGGAATCACGTGGCCGCAGATTAATTCTCAACAAAAGATATCCTCATATCGCAGTGCCTTTCGCAGGCCTCCTAGAATCCACTTCAGCCCACGTTACTGGGGGGTTTCTCTTCGGAACGCCCCAATCCGGGCCCGGAGGTGGGCCCAACCCCAAAATTCGTTCCCCTCCGACAACCCCTACTATATAGGGTACCCTACGAGGACAGCAGAGTGCTGCCAGTAATAATCGAAAAGTCAAAGGTGCCAGTTCGTGAAAGTGTCTCTCACTTGACCTTGCAGTTTCCAAGATGCATTTCTTCCGTCCTTGGAACGACGCAAACGGAGAGAGGCCACTGTCTCCGGAAATCACCAAACCCGGTACCAGGTCCTTATCGGAAGTGACGGAACGAAGTATCAGGGAGAAAGTGAAGTGTGAACCTGAGGAGGAAGAAAATGTTCAAGCTTCGACAGTGCCTATCGATGACGTCGACAATGTTGTCGAACAGAATTTATTACCTGAGGATAGAATTTCCGCCTCGCCAGGAACGTCTTCTCCGTCTTCTAGAACCAGCGAAGACCTGACCGAGAGGAACAACTTGAGTATGCTGAGAAATTTCGTGTACAATACTCGTCCTGATAACGTTGCAACATCCTCATCAAGTTCCTCAAGTTCTACAAGTTCTTCGCCAAGTGTTTTCTCGTACCCATCAGCAAGTCCACATGCGGAGAGCTTGCAATCCACGTCATACATGCCGCCCTATCAGTTACCAGTGTATCCAACTGAATATCCAGCCAACTTAGCTAATGGAATTGTTCCGATGGCTGGATCGATGGAATTTCCTTCAGCATCAAAATTCGCTGAGGCATCGGCTGGATTTGCCGCCGCTTGTGCATCGTCTATGGAATTGCCTACATTTCCGCCACAGCCTCTATACTATGGAATGCCCAACTTCAACCTGCCTCAACCATCTTACGCTACGATGGAGAGTGCTGTGAATTATATTAATCAACAGGAGGCCGTGGCTAAGCAGATAAAGAAGCTTCGACCGAAGAAGTTCCGTTGCGAGTACTGCAATGTGGCCTTCAGTAATAACGGACAGCTGCGAGGACACACGCGGATTCATACTGGTTAGCATAGATTCATTCTTTCGTCATAGTCAGTACATAATAATTTTATGCTTTTTAATAATACATAAATACCTGTAAGCCTTGATGCTTCACGTATGTGGTAAATTTTAAATTCCAATACAATTCAATCGTACACCTAGTAGATACAACTTATACAATGTGTCCGACTGTGTTTAAGTTGTTAAAAAAAATTGTTGCAATTTTAAAATTTGAATATTAATCTCAAGAACGCAGAATATAAGATTTTGTCACTTATTATATTTAATTTGACGTATAAATTAGAACTTGATTTACTTTTACAGGAGAAAGGCCATTCACCTGTAATATCGATAGCTGTGGCAAATCTTTTACCCGCAACGAGGAATTAACAAGACACAAGAGGATCCACACCGGACTACGTCCTCACGCATGTATTTTGTGCGGCAAGAGATTCGGTCGCAAAGATCATTTGAAAAAACACGCGCGAACTCATGAAAATCGGATGCCTTATTATCTACCAGCACCTAATGGTTCAGGAACTTTTGCATTTGGTCATCCTCTTACTGCGGGATCCTTGATGCAACCGTATTTGTTCACGTTGTGATCTCGACATTTTAATCGGACTAGCAAAGCCTCGATACATCACAAAAAAGAAGTAACAATGCAACTTATCGTTGTTCTTGTTGAACGATTATTTTTATTATACTTAATTTTCATCTTTAAAAATCTGCTAACGTCCGCCGGGCAATTTTGGATTTATCGAAGGACGATACACATACCACTTTAATGGCGGCGATGAAATATTTGGATAAAGTACTTTTTTCCGTCTCCTTTGTAGAAACTTGTACAAATGTTCATACCAAATATTACGATTGATTGGGGAAAGTGCAATTAATACCTGACGTGCCTAATGTCAGATTGTGAGATATTTCTGTACATAATAATATAGTAACTGACGGATATTTTTATATATACTCTTATTCATACTTTGAGTACCTATATGCTTTAGGTTTACATGCGACTTATTTTATCTATAAATATTAGCATTAAACGAATGTGTATTTTGTATAGCGATGTATACAAAAGAATAAAATTTAGATTATCTAAATTGTCGAAAAGTTTTGTAAAAATTTTGTGGATATAATTATTGAAGGAAGAATAAATTTTTCATATTTATATGTATATAGAATTTTTATCATTGACTTCACTATCCTCGTGCAACCACCCCTTACGTCAATATAATAATAATTAATTGGATAAATAAAGCATAGGGTCCGCACAATCGCACGATGAAGGATACTTTAGTTGCGTCAAAATGACGATAAAAAAGGCATCTGTATATGAAATAAAATTAGTCTTCCTTTCAGGATATCATTTCCGGGTTAACTGTGCAATATCCGGCGGAAAGTTATAATATCGTGACAAAATTATACGCACAGCGGTCATAGGCAGGGTGCAGTTCGCGACCACCATTTTCCTCTCGATTGAATCTAAGATGGCGTCACCAGTAATCCCTGCGTAATGTTAAACCAGAGGGTTGTGCATCCCCTTCTTCAATTATGCGACATAGGGGTTGCGCCCCATGGCTGTGCTGTATTGGATACCGCAAACCTATTCGTTTTTTTTCCGTGGTCTTACTCTTCCCTATGGGGAAACTCGCGGTCGAGTATTATTGTTATGGTTGATTTTATGATGGTGACTAGACGGGGTAGAATACCTACTCAGGGGGGTTAAATAAAAAATTCACCTCTTAATATCTAGAGCGATTAATATTCCTCTGTCAACGGGGTGCACAACGAATGGCACCGTGAATTGCTGGCCTGTGTTCTGCAAGTGATATTTTAGTCCACCTAGGGTAATTATGCATTTTATCCAAATTGCATCAGCACCAACATATTTAATATCCTGAACAGTTCGGATAAAAACTAAGTACTGTACGGATTGATGGATGAAGCACATATTTTGAAATGTTGAGAAGATGTAGAAATTTCGTAAGAATAAATATCGATAAGGAAACTCATTTTGTTAATTTTATAGTGAAAAAAGATAACGTGCACGGCCCGGAAATCCTGATATGTGGCTCAGAAACGGCGAGATAAAGTATAGAGATTCTTCTCACACTTAGCTACGGTAGCACTAGGGGTAGCAACCCTGCTGGGACATTCATTTGAGCCTGCTGACACCCTCCTACTGTCCTACAGATATATGACAGCATCCCTCCGGACCTTCTCTGTCCTCTCATCCCCCTTTTGGAGGCTCATTCATGGCGCAGCTCACCCTACCTAATACCGGTCACAGCAACTTACTCGGCCACGGTTAAACGATCACTTACTTCAGGATTACAGAGCCTTCCTAATCGCGGATTACATTTGCTTTTCGAAATGACAATCAAGGATTACGATTTTATCTGTTTTTTAAACCGCCACTGTATACCGGCTATTTACTGTGTATTTTAGACACCCCTCAATATTTTTTTTAGATATCCAAGCTTTGACAGTGAAAATTTTACGTAATAAATTCAATATGGCTGCTCGTATTAAATATAATTAATTTTATGGAAATGTACTATTTAATCTATCCTATGAATATTGCCAATTTGACATAAAATCAGTAATCAATTAAATTCATAAAAGAATCAATAAACAAAATAATTGTACATACAAATATTACCAGAGGTGACAAGTGAACACGTGGATATGAAATTTTCAACGGAATCGTCGTCTGTCAAGGAATCCAAAAATTCTGAACATCTCGCGATAGATCTACCTCGAGGCGTTTGACTCTCGCGCGAATTCAAAAAACTTTTGTCCATGTGCTTTTGAAATTTTTGAAGAATCGAAGGGAAGAACGCCCGGGGTGCGCTGACTGGCTGATATATGGATCTCATGGATACGAGCCTTGCGGGATCCCGTGAATCTTGCACGTAACCTGAATGAAGGTAGCAGTGGGGTCGACGAGCGATGCTCTATTAGGCCTAAACGCTTTTTAAATGGAACAAACGTCGAGTGTCAAATCTGGCAACAATGGCGTAGGCAAACATTTTGGTACAGTACCACCCGCGGTGTTTGCCACTGGGCAACGATGGGCAAGTGATCGATACTTCTTTTCCTTTGCTGATCCAATTATTAGCTAAGCGTTATGTAAACGGATGTGGAGATCGAATGAGACTCAGGTAGGCCATTGCTTGCTGTATTTTACAAAAGAAATACTTCAAGTATTTTCACTGCTTTTCATTCTTCGATATACGATTTGAAAACTTATTGCAACCCGTCGTGTATGGTTTTTATTTATTGTAACAATGAAAGCGTATACTATGCTTATAAAAATTATACTACTAGGTCATTAATCATGTAGCATTAAGACAGATATTAATATACCAGTTAATTATAATTTCCTGTGTAAATCATACATAACGAAGGATGGAAGGACGGAACTACGTTGATATATTGCTAAGTACTTTTAATTGTTAATATAAATATTTTCATTTTATTCGATAAATATTTTGAATAAATAAAGACAAAGGAAAACGTATATGTTGACATTAGAATGTCATGTGCACTATTCACGTGTCTCTGTAATATTGCGCTGCACCATGTAGCTAATAATTGCAGTGAATTATCATGACCTTGCGCATCTAATAAATCCCATTGTTTTCCACTATTTAACTCACGCTTGTCATTTTCATTAATTAGATATATCGTAAATCGATCGTCCGATTACATTCCCAGCTGGACCATAATTGCAAACAAGATACGTGTTATTCCATCCGTTTAATGCTATATATCTGATAGCACCGCAACCAATCAAGTGCGTATCTGCCCATACCATTTGCGTATAATGACCAACATATGGCACAAACCTAAATTAACAAGCGAGGGAAATAAATATTTAAAAAAATATCAAAATCACATGCCAATATTACATATAAAAAATCAGGATGTGAAAACTAGTGAAAACAGGAAAAAGGATATATACAGTAATTTCTACAATGAGATATAATTTGAAGGGAAATAAAAAAACCAAAATATATAATTCAAGTGTTACGAAAGTACCAGTGCCAAGAGTAACGTTAAATTGATGCAATTAATCTAGACGATAGTGATTCATTGATAAACACGCATTGAGCAATGCACCATGCATCGCATTGTCGCACGTTTCTTTAAATCATGTTCAAAGTTATTGCATACAGCACAGTCGTTATCATTTCAACGTAATCGCGCTTCGAAGAAATTCCGTGGTTTCTCTTGATTTCCTCGTTCATAATATATTGTCGTAGTTATAAGTTGATTAATAACTTTGTATGTTGAAAAAGTAAAATAATTATTTAATCAAATTTACTCACTTGTATTTGGAAACTTCAGTATTGTTGAAAAGTTTAACTTCGTTGTACCACAGGTTTACCAGTCCCGTCAATGAGCTAGTTAAGGTTGGTCCTTTGGTAGCTCGAATCGCAACATTTTGCCCGACATGAAATCTATCTTTGAAATGTATATAAGAAACGTAAGTCAGTTGCAAATAGAAAAAATATTAAAGTTTTTGTCGTATTTTGAAAATCGCGTAAAACCAATGTTTTGCAAAAAATTACTCACCTACCATTCTACAAGCGTCATGACCGAACCTACATTGATTAGCCCATCTCTGCGCCACTCGTTCTAATTCTTTATCCCATGTCTAAATAATTCAATGAAATTTCTATAAATGTGTCACAAAAAAGTAATTGAAAAATATATATATGCCTACAATATTACGCATATTTTTCGCCGGAGGTTGAGGCCCTGGATGACCCCTAATTTCCTTACCGGAAGCTACTAGTTTTCGATACTTGTTATGTATGTCTACTAGTGCACTTCGCTCTTTGTCACTTAGTGAAGCGACTAGAACCTTTCCACAAGAAGATGCTGGAGCTACCGACTGCGGTACGATAGAACAAAATAAAAGTGCGATAAAAATATAATAAAAAAAATAATTCACTCGTTCAGTTATCCCGTTAATTATTTCAGGGCTGCAATATTGTACAAAGTTTAACACAAAAAATTAAAAGTTTATAAAATATATATAACGCTTACCTTGTAATGACACATCGTATGCGTACCATTTTTACAGCTGGTTTTATTGCAATAGTCTTTCGCGTTCGCAAAGTCTTGCGACCATCTCAGTGCGATAAGGACACACAGTACGGTGCGAAATTTAAACATTGTTTAATATTTCCACTTTAAAATCTTTCTCGATAAGTCGCGAGCTCTTGATGCAATTGATTCTCGTACAGTGCGGACATTCACAGGTAACTGACTATTTATGCACACTCGTTTCCCACTTCCAATAGAACTTCAAGAGCGTCTTATCAACTTATTTCGCATGACACTGAAACTAGCAGCGGAATTATAAGCCGGTGTAGAAAAGCGATTAAACAGTGAGTACTGGCACTTTTTTTTGAATAATACAAATAATGTTTTTATATTAATTACGATTTACCCAATTCGTTAATGTCGGATTGAAGTGATAAAAAAATGTCAAATACCTTTTAAGCCATCTTGACGTCACTGTTGCGACGCACGCTGTAATTCTATGATAATGTATGTAATAGTTCATAAAACGTCAGTACGTGTTATTATCTATTGTACCTGATAATATACGCTACGTAAATTTACTTTACGGTACAGTAACAGTCGGTAAATGAACACTATTATGGAAAAATATGTTTTTCAATACATAAAAATTTTGAAAAATAGTTCATATAGATAGTTTTTAAAAAGGCATGTCTCCTTATTTTAATTGCTATTAATAACATTTTTTTAAATGACGCTACGTTTAGTACTGTAAAGATAAAATTATGACTATCTGCATAAACGCGAAGCATGTAAATTATGTGTTTCTTTTTTTGACAAAAGAAGATAAATGTGTGCTGATTACGTGTTTTGTGAGATATTTTTCCAACCATATAATTATTATCGGTGTTTCTTCTGAGATTAATAATACGTCAACAGATCGCAGTTTTTATAATCAAATTGAACTTATATGTTAAAATCGGGGTACTAATAAAATGAAATTATCACGAACACGATGATTATATCAGTTATTAATTAATTTTTTTTATATACCATATATGTATACAATATAAAAAGACACTTGTATGAAAACTCAAATAAGGTCGGACCATTCACAAGAAATTTGTCACGTGCAAAATAGAGCCCTGTCACTCGTGTGTAAAATCATATATTTGTCTGTTATAATTATCATTACTATATCAAAATACTGATATTTCGTCTTCCTCATGTCGGACTAAATGTTTACTAAGTTACGTTGGTACTACTGTAAACATGTCGAGATCCACGAAACAATGATTCATCGTGTAAAAATAATTTTTTATGAAATCACGCCGTTATCATTCGCAGAATAAATACAGATATTGCATTACTGTACAAGACAATTACAACTTGTCATTCTCTAACGAACGAATCGTATATTAAAACTCATTGAATATTTATAGTTATACATCAAGTCAATGCTATCAGCCGTAAGTCTTAAGTCAAAGTAGTATAATCGTCATTGTTATCAACATTAAGTTCAATGCACCTTGTAACTGAAATGAATGTCCCTCCTTGATTTTTTTACGAGAGTCCAATTACCTGCTAGTGCAATGCAGTACAGTGAACTGGAAAATCAAAAATTTAATCGATTTTGAAAATAAGTTGCGCCATACGATATTTTTAATATCAAGTAAATAATACCTTGTATAGGTAATATGGAATCAATTGGTTATTGTAATACAAAAATAAATTGTAAAGTCAGTAAAAAATTTTTTTTAAATGCTCGAGCTCATCTTTACGGAACCCTAAGGTTTTCGCTTTTTTAAAAACTAGTCAAGGCGTATCTTCAGGGATGCGCGAAGAATGGAGACGATCATCACTCGTACCTAATCGCATTATGTTAGCCGAGACTCAAAATTACGTATAGCTATGGGGTTTGCGTCATCATTATACTCGCGAGTATAATAGCGGAGGACCATAAACGCTTATAAGCCTTACGCATGTATACAATGGCGCGACTTTTGATTGTGCACTTTGCCGGGAAATCGTTTTCTTTTTTGTTCTCTTGCTTCTTTTCATTTTTTCCTTCGTCTCTTTCTTTCTCGCCTCAAAAATGGGCTCGTAGTGGGCGGGTGGCTGTGCGGAAGAATGAATGGACCAGAGAGTCCATTCAACGACGCACCTGACTTTTGGCTTCGGCCGTGAGAACCGCCAGGAGCTTCTCAAACTTTGATAAATTCCCTTCTCTAACCTCGTAAGTTGGTAACATTGTATTTGACATAGTAATACGTCACATTGGAATTTTGAAACTTGTCCATCTTAAAGAGTGACTTTTTTTTTGGTCATTTTAATAAACGTCCGGAACATATGAATATAATTTTTTTTGTATGTTGTTAATGAGTCTAGACTTTTTTTTATTAGTGAAGCTGGAAATTATTGGTTATTACATTGACGCGTGATTTTATACAGTTGGTATTAATAATTGATTGCATCTTTGAAGATCAACCATTCAATCCTATGAAAATGGGTCTGTGAAGGTTATCGGTTTTTAAGGAAGAAAAGAAAGAAATGCTACGCCCATAGAGGTGAACGCATTACACACTTGTTTAAAACCTGTATTATCTGAAAGTTGGTAGCCGTCCCTATCCAGGTTGACCATTATAGATATCTACATAGGACACGGCTGAGTGGATCAATGAGAGCCTGACTTAACAATGGGTTCAAATTGATTTTTTATTTTTTGACGGTTATAGAAATTCGATTTAGCGCAGATAATTGCCGGTTACGTAAAAAAAAGGTGCCGCCTTCGTGGGAAGAAAAGTTCAAGCTTTTCTACTTTTTTCCATTGAAAAAACCGATGCTACGATTCGATCTCGTTTCACGTGACGCATTCCAGCATCCCTATTGTAACTTTGGTCCAGTCTACTTCAATGCACTTTGCTAAATTTTCAACATCACATTTTTAAGACGATTATCTTGTAGGTAAATAAAAAATTTTTCTCAAATTACGCTGTTTTATTTTTTTTTATTTTTTCCCTTATCTTTACCCTTCTTTTTCTTCCCCTTATCCGTTTCTTTAACTATGATATCCTTCGGCGTATCTTCCTCTTGCGGCTTCGCAGTTGCGACCTTTTCAATTGGTTTGATTTCCGTCCGCCAGGGTCTTGGCGTCCGAAATTCTAAATCGATATTGGTCTTCCTCTCGCCGTTATCACTCTTTTTTCTGATTCGCAGAAGAAACATATTGGGATTCTCCTCAAGGTCGATGGACCTTGGCATTCTTGGCTTATCAATCTTGTCCTTCTTCTCCTTCTTCTCGTCCTCACGAGTAGTTGGAACTGTTGGCGCTGGAGGCGTAACATCCACTTGCGGAAATACTGTCACGGTACGACATCCGACATCATTTTGATCGCATGATCGATTTAATGTTGTATTTTGATTGATCTGTGTCGGATTTGTACTTGCCATTTGATATACAACGTTATTTCCATTCTGATTACCCATAAAATTTTTTTCATCTCCAGCATGCGTTTTCAATCTTGGTAGATTGTTATCGTCGCAATCACACGGAGGATCGAATTCATTTTCTAATGGATCCTTCTGCATTCTGATAATCATTCGATTGTCATTGATTATTGCTTCGATTTCTTTGTACGGCAAACCAGTATTGACAATTTCGGAAACTACTTTACCGGCCGTGGTATCGGCCACGCCTGGACAAGCATCTTCACAGACTTCACTTGATTCTGCTTGTGTCTGATTTAGTGGGAGACAGATACAACCTGGTACTTGGTTGTTTGTTATGTTAGACGGCAACGTAGATGTGGGATATAATTGTGATAATTCGTATTTAGTATTTGGTACAACATTACTTTTGGGATACGCTGACAGTGAAGAGCATGGCGGATACAGTGCATTGTGTCCCATAGGGGATGAGTAATCTGGAAATTCTCTTCGTGACGATATTCGATCAAATGGCGAACAATTCTGAGGAGATTGAGGTAAAAAATGTTGAGGTGAATATAGTTGTGGCACTTGTGTAGGTAGGTGAGAAGATTTTATTGACTCGGAATGAAACATTGATTTTGGTGGGCAACCGCACTTGTGAGTGGCAGCAATCATTTTGTTACTTAATTAAATTATTATATATTTGTAATAATTTTTTTATTGCTTTTCAATACTTGCAGTTTTAGGTAGAAAGTGATACGTCAAATTTGGTTGATTTTGTGTTAATAAATTTTATGAATGATTTTCAGCTGCCTGAAGTTGTATCCTGAGTTGACAAACGAATTGACTCTTAGTTTGCTGTGTAAAGCCCATTAATTTTCAAAAAATAAATTCTTATCCCTATTCACGACTGAATATGCATATTTTCTGATTATCAGCTAAAATTAATTTCGATCCCAATTATTTTAAAAATTTTAAGTGTATTAAATAGAAATGCAGTCCGCATGGGATCAAAGAAGTAAGTGTACATGAATATAACCCTTTAATTTTGGATTTCTTATTTTTTAATTAATGCATTACTTTATTATTTGTATAATTTCAGATACATGTTCATGTCCACCTATATCTTTTCCACCCTGTCCGCCGCCCCTGTCGCCGAAATTAATACCAGGTGCGAAATACGTTCATGAAATCGGAGCGGAGATGGTTGGTAATCAGTTAATAATCCGCATGGAAAAAGATAAAAATAAAGGAAAAAAGAAACGGAATCAGTGGGAACCGCCGTGTGATTGCGATATGGTAGAGATACGAAGATCATCAAAAGAAGGACCAAAAATAGTTAACGGTGGTGACAACAATCAAATTCTATTTAAAATACATTCAACAAATCATATCGGTTCGAAGGATGATTCCAACTACAAACCACAGGCAATTGCCTATAAGGTAATTGAATAAATTTTATATAATAATAATTGGCTCTTTATACTATAGCGGATCAAATATCCATGTCAAATTTATTCAATATAATAAAGATAGGAGCCTGCAGGGGAGGTCAGCAAACCAATGATCAATGCAGAACAATAACAGTGCATCCTCAATTCGGAGGTTCAGGTTCACAGGAAGTGCACAGCGATCACATAAGGGAAGGGAATCACGAAATTTTTCTTCTTCGCATTAAGAAAAAAGGAAACAGTCCTGAACAAAGGCAGCAAAACATAGAATTAGAACTAAAAACGCCAAAACCACCGACACCACCACCGACGCCTCCAAAACCACCTGCGGAGGAGACGTTGAAAGAGGAAAAATCAGAGACTAAGAATACCTCAAAAGAAGATGAGAAAAAGAAAAAGAAAAAAGAAAAAAAGAAAAAGTAATATCCACGCGATAATAAACAAAAGTCAATATCGTAAGACCCATTAAATTTTTAATAGATGCAAATTAAATAATTGCATGTTTTTATTGCACATTATTTTTTTTCCTCAAACTTTCAAGAGCACGCGAAAGAAAGGATGATTTTTATTCTCTACCTGTACCACTTAGTCATTCGCATATTTCGTTCATTCATAAAACCAGCGTACTATACATATATTTCGTAGACCCAACTCGACCGAAGTGTAAAAATTGTTTCGTTACGGACGCCTCAATGAGATTCTTTCGCTTTAGCCTCCTGGCCTCTATCCACTTCTGAATGAAGTACCCAGGGTAATGGACGAGGCGGCACGAGTGAATGAGATTCGTGACGATTTGCAAGGATTGATGACGCTTCGGGTCTCGAGAGACCAGCCATTCGATTGTGTGACGTCCTCATCGTCATCGTTTTCATTCTCCCCTCAAGCTACAACCAGCAGACTATAGTTTCACGGTACATTACTAGAAGCTACTCTCTACTTTTCATACAGCAATACTTCAGTGATCTTGCTACTGATTGTGAAGAATCACAAAAACCTACTAACCATTCATGTCATGAATTTTCAACGAATCTCACTCGTTACCCGATTTTGGTCAATGACTTTCAAAACGTCTACTACACTTTGACGTGTCAAAGGAGAAAATTGAGAGGAGTGACTTTTTTATATCTTCTTTTTTTGGGGGATATAAATCAAATATTAAGATTGTCATATATCTTATTGGGCTGCATGGCTGTTATTGTGTTGATTTCGTAAGAAGATGAAAGGTTAAAGTACACTTTACTTTTCTGTTTTATATGTATTTTTGAATTTTTTTACTGTCAATTTTGCACCATATAAAAAAATAGCTGGGTTTTGTTGGCAGACGTGCGTGAAATTCGTTCGATTCACGTAACGTATAATGGACCTAGGTCGATGTACAATAAGGGAAGGAAAAATTGTGGCAGGTTTGTATGTGTATAAGACGAGAACGAAGGAAAGATATAATAAGAGAAAAATGTAGGTAGTTCATAACCGTGAATGACGTGGGAGTTCATAAGAGAGTCCAACGTTCTGTGTGGCCACGATTGGCCACAATGACGACGCCTATAAATTAGACGAGCTCAAAGACGCGCACTCGGTACTTGGAAAATAGCGTGACGCGTGTGATTGAACAGTAGGAAGAACCCCACATATTCATTCCAAAATCCCATAAAGAACTCTGGACATTTTGCGGTTCGTTTCAATGGCGCGACAAGTGACCATACTGTTATAATATGGACTCTTCGTCTTGAATGAATACAGCGAAGTTTTTACAATTTAGTTTGAGTCTGAAGTAACAGCATTAAGAAATAAAATCGCACGATTTATAGTCTTCACAAGATATTTTTGTAATTGCGAAATATTAAAAAAAAAAAAAATAATACAAATATTTTCAGACCTCTTTCTCAGTTCTCTTTGATTTTTTTCTACATATGCCCAGACTAAAATTTATGAATTTTCCTAAAATCCTATGTTGCCTAACCATGAGAACCATTCGCTACCATGAAAACGTTACATTCGCCACATGACGAATGTCCACGTATTCAGTGTCCATTGCCAAGGTTCTATCCGCCATTCTTTGTCACGTAACAAAGTCACCAACCACAATCGAATTCACCGACTAATATCTTAGTCGCCATTTCATTGTCAGTTATTTCCCATAGCTAAAGAAAATGATCTAAAGAATGATTTTCAACTTTCATGTCGTTTGAAATCCACGAGTATAGCACGTAGTTACTAATGTAATAATAAAATTAGTAGACAGTCCAATATTTTTTATTTTCAAAATCCAAAATTTTTCGTATATTTAACGATCCAATTGTATATGCCATGAAGGATCATTAACTCTCGTTCGCTATATTAACAAATTTCACTAATATTTGTATGGGGTTTACGAGACCGTTTTCCATTTTCTCCTCTAGGTGCGCCATACGTGTCATTAATAATACGAAGAGCACAAAAGCTGTAGAAAAATAAATCAGCAGCAAAGTACACCATAGGTGGTAACACACGGTCCCTGAAGGTGGTCTTCCTCTATGGGGGACAATACCACTGTAACCGCACCACCATGGTGAAATACATTTGCAAACTTCCCGTCAATTATGAATACAAATCCCCCACGTATGCATATACATATACATATACAAAAATGGGATATTGAACTGTCGTCAGTTCCAGCATTGTTACCATTATTATGATATCACTGCATTCGGTATTACGGACCCTTATCCAACGGATCAGCCCCTAAAGCAATTCCCTACTAAAGTTACGTAACCGCATTTAATTTTCAAAGAAGAATTATAAATCCAAAAAAAGTTGCCAGTACGAAAGTATGAAAATTTTCCAAAATCTTCCAACAGACTTTATTCGTTAAACATCTCAGAATGAAAAGTTAGAAAATTTCTAATTTACTGTTATACTTGCAAGATTACTTATTTCTATATTTTTTGCATATTATTGTCACCGTCCTATTTTCAATTATTATTTTTCAATATCTTTTTCCATGAACCAGATCTTTCCCCGTGGCTCCACGGTCTATCATACGGCACTGTCGTACCATAGAATCCCCCAGGACATTTTTCACTACGAGATCGCACAAGCATCGTTCGCAGTCGTTCTTTTTGCTTCTTTCACAAATTTTCTTAACTGTCTTCTGCAGCCAGGAAGATCGTACGGAAGGACTTTTCCTCAAAGGATCACTATGGTTATCAATATAGTAACAAGGTGTCTTATTGTCATAAGATGACTTTCTTATGGATTCTTGAACTTTCATATTTTCAGAATCTTCATTATAACGATGCTTCATATCCTTTTGACTGATCCTTTTCTTATCTGTTTTACGAAGTTTACCGTCGCTACTAGATTTCCCACAGGATCCACGACTCCTCAATTTCCTACAAGTATTTTTATTGTTCATTTTCTTGGACGACGTTCTCGTGACCGAGGTACGACCATCTTCGGTAACTTCAGTCGTTGCCGAGCGCGTGATCCCGCAAGATGCTGATCCTTTCGAAGGACCAATAGGAATATCAAGCTTCTTAGAATCGATCCTAGTTGTTTCTCTACTACCGATCAGATCATTGTATTGCTTGAACACTGCATTGTATTCATCGATGCACTTTCGAAATTCGTTCTCGTTAGGGATGCTGTAACCACTAGGATCCTGAAGAGGTGAGAATCTTGAAATAGGTCCAGATGGTACTGTACACGTGCATGGTGCTTTTATCAAAGGACACTGTCTAAAGGTATTATGCGATCCCAAGTATCTGTGGTTATTAGACGGACACGAAAAGTTTTCGGAAAATATATTTAGTCCTTGAGGAAGACAGGTGCATGAATTTTCAGAATTTTCACAAAATGCCATACTGGTCACACCACGATTACGTTTCAGATCTGATGATCCTTTTCTTCTTGTTACGCAAACTCCGTGTTGGTATTGTTCTAACTTTTTATTCTTATTTGTTCTGCTCATACTTCCACGTAGACGAACACCGCGAGGGGATAAACACTGAAACAGTTTTTTATGGTTAGATGAAATATTTTTTTTTCAACGATACGCAATCTTATCTTTCTTACAAAGGTACTGGTTATCAATGAGCAAATACACGAGACGAAAGAACTACAGCAACATATGCCAATCCACTCGAGCATTTCTTGCTACGTGACTGCGGTTACTCTCCAGTTTCCGGTCATGCTGATTGCACTTGGGATTTTGTGTGCAATTTTAATTGCGGTGATGTCTTCGCCCGCACGAATATCTCAAATTGTCGGTTTGACAGGTCATTTATGCGATAGTCAATTGATTTTTTGACAGCGACTCTTTTGTGTTTTACGTCACTGATTTAATTTGAAAATGAAATTTCGTCGTTGAATTTATGATTTTGTGCAATTAGGTTTTATACTTGGAAAAGAAAACTTTTTAGTAACAATATTAATACAGACTTACGTAAAGAGTCTCGTGAAGCCATTTTTCTAATGATTTATTCAACTATAATGTTTTTCGTCTGGATGAATCTTCGAATGGTACAGGGGTTTTCCACTCAGTTGGCAGCACAGGAATATCTATATTATTAGATATTTTTGATAACTCTCCTTGTCGAGATAACTTTCCAGAAACATTTTTTGGTTGACTATCCTGAACTACATTTTGATTTATCGAAGATCTGTCAAATGTAGTTTCATTTTCCTCAGGAATAATATTAGTGTTCGTTTGATGTATTTTATTCGAAAGTAATCGTCCCAACTGTTTATCAGTTGTGGACGATCGATTCGAGGGACTTTTTAACTTAGATAATTGTTTAGATAATTTTCTAGAAGACAACTTTGTCTTTGTATCTCGAATGAAATCCTCTTGTGGTACAGCAACAACTGGAAGTGGTTGCTCGAGTGCAACATCAGCCTGGGATGTATTTTGTAATGCATATTCATCGGCTGAGGGTTTTTTAATTGCGAAAAATTCGTCTGATTCCATTTCCAATTGTGAAGAATCTTTAGATTTTCCTTCATCTTCAGATAATCTAATAGATGTATCTGCAGCTGCTTCGTTAGATGGTACTCCATCCTCAGGTATTCGTTTAAGAACAATTCTATTTTGAAATAGTCTGTTTGATATTGACTCTGCCACTTTATTCTCTCTTGACATTGATTTCCATGGAATTGGAGTACGAGAAATTTGATTTAGCCCAATTTCATTAGATGTCATTGATTTAGGTTTTGCTTGCAATTCTATTTCTGTACGATGTACCGAAACACGAGGTTGATTTGACGACCTAACGAATTTGGCTTCATTCGTAGAGCTCTCCTCGACTTTACGTGTACTTTCTGCCACACGAATATTTCTTGGACATTTATCCGATTGCATACAACATATCGTAGATTTTGTATTGTGTAATGGCGATCTTTTGTCTTTTGCCCATTTAGAACTTTCTGCATTGTAATTAGTTTTGGTACAGGGTACTCCACCAATTATCCAATTTACGTGCCCTGGTAAGTGCTTCTGTAGATAATTGTTACGTACTTCAATTAGGGGTGGTATTAGACACTGAAATAATTTAATTAATGCATTGATTATTTTATCAATTACCAATTTTCTGTATTCTTGTAACTTACTGCAGTTCCGGCAGCAAAGCAGCAAACTAACGATAGACACGCACTGCATATACATAGACCAACAATTTCAAACATTGTTTCAAGGTTAATTAACCAACCTTATAAATTCTCCTCGATAATTACATATTGCGTAATTAATTTATTATTAGATTGGATTCACATTTTTTTTTACATTTTTCTTGTTTCACTCATACAATCTTTTCTTTTGGATTTATGGGTATGAATGTATATTTGTAATTTTGAATTCGATAAGTCATTATCACGTGTTTGGAGAGATATGATAATTAGCATATGTTCGACGTGAATCTATCTTCTAAATGCAAAATAAAAATTATTTTCGTTTGTCAAATGGACAAGCAGCATTTTATTCCTTAAATGGGGATTTTTAAACATCATCATTGTCACTTTTAACCAGATCCAGAAATGAAGGGCATATACACAATTTTTTTTGCTGTGTACGATTGCATGGTTCTGACGGAAATATTGGTTTTTTAACTAAAACAGGATTTAGCACGTATCTAATGTTACATGGACATTCTCCACTTTGGATCCCACAGCATCCAACACTGCAACCATTTTGAAGCTTTATTTGTTTCATTACCCGTTTCCTTTCCTCGTTTTTCTGTTTTACGCTTCGAAATTTTCCTGTTTTTATATCAATCAAACGTGGAAGATATACCTAAAAAAGATTGTTTTTTTTCTTCAGATATTCAATTTCGAATAATGTCACGTACTCACAAGAGTGCTTGTGCATAAACAACATAAACAGGATATAGACGCAATGCATATGCCCAAACCTAGTATACCCAACATTTTAAATGATCAAATCAATAATTTGAGATGAGCAAAATTTACGGTTATAAAACGTTATTCGCTTTTTATTGCAAGCTTGACAAATTCAGTTATATAACACTTTCCGACTTCTGGCAATTTGTTTAAAACTTCGCAAATGATCTGACGAATAAAATTCCATTAAACCTATTCTGTCATTTTTTTAAAAATGTCAAAATCTTTCAAGTGAAACAACGATGTCAGCAATAGGCTGCTAAACTGCTTGTACGTACAAAATGCTACAAGCGATCGCGGTCTGCAGCTGCATCTGTGCCTTTTGTCTTTGGTGTGGTTTTATATCCATATGGTAAGTGGAGTTGCATTTACTTGTATCTATCTCTCTGCCCCATTGAACAGGGATGCGATTATTTTAAAATTCGTACAATTAACTTAAAAAAATTTCAGTTGTCCACGCGTGGTCGACCGCGTAACCAAACTGTCAACGAGCCAATTCAGATGTCCAAAATGTCCAAAAGTGCAGTGTACCGGAATCCCTAATACTAGGATATCCGAAGTACGAAGAATGAATGAGAAAAATAAAAATAAAGAAGACAATATTACAAATAAAAATATTGTTAAAGATACCGATATGAAAAAAAATAAGGAAGAGCCTGAGATCCTGTCTGATTGCATGGAAAATATAAATTTCATTTATGATCCTAAAAACTTGAAATCATCTTCTTTCAATGACCGTAAAAATATATTGGATTCGTATTAATAATGTAAATAATAAATGTCAATGTTAAACACCTTGTGCTTATAACTTGAGCAAATATTTAATTACTTGTCTGAAGTGTCGAGCAAATAGATTCGATTGTCTTTTCACTTCTAGCAAAGCGTCAGCTGTCAATCATCCAGAAAATTGTTGATATTGAAAATTCATTGCTTCGTGTAACCTCTAATAAATTATCAGGTTTTTGGAAAATGGATTGCTTTGATCATTAATAAAAAAAGAAATTAGTCGCCAAGATGATGCTGGAACCGTTATTGGTGTTAACGGTATTAAATTGTTTTTTCATGTTCAGTTCCACGGTGACCACGTGTGCTTTGTGGTAAGTTTATCTTACGTCACTTATGTAAACGATACTAACGCAATTAATCGTAATAAATATTTCAATAGGTGGCAGGGCAGAAAACATCGTTGTTATCATAGCACTGCTAATGCCAGTAGAGAATTTTCACATTCGCAAATAAAAAAATCGAGGACCTGCATTCCGAAAAAGTCTGTCAGATCACACATTGATAAGATAATCAGTTTTATTGGGACTGATAATTCGACAATGGGGACTAACAAGGCAGGGAAGCAGAGATTCAAAAATATTTCCAAGCATATGGACAAATCGAAAAGGAAGCAGTTAGCAAAGCATCATGGGTAAAAAAATTATTTTTTATCTTTTGAACATATTCTACATTGAAATTTCAACAGGGTGTCCAAAGCATCGAGTACGAAATGTTTTATTAAATGTATTAAAGAAGAAGCTAATCAAACAAACAGATTGTTAAGCGACCGCGAACCTAGATCGAAAGTCGTAATGGAAGTGGCGACTGTTCAAAAAGTTCAAATTTATGATAAAGACTTAAACGAACCCGTGGTATCGTCGATGAAAAATGTGTCATCCTACACAGACTTATTTGGGCAGAAAAAATGCTATAAATCTGCACAAAAAACAAGAGCAGCCAGATCGTCGGAAAATATATGAAAATAATACAATAGCAACATTTTTATCAGCTATTTCAATCATTCATAATTTAGTGCATGAAGATTATTCCAATTGTAAAATTATTTAAATTATTATCCCTATAACGAACAAAATTTGTATCATACTATAATAAAAATACTTTTAGACTATTTCTTTCTATCGGTTTTATTGTTTCGATTACGCAGTGCATCAAGATAACAACTGTTACGATTGAAGTACATCTGCTTTTCAATGGGTATTACAATAAAATTCGAACTGGGACTTTTCACTGGCACGTTCAGACTATCGTAGTTATATTTGCGTGGTATATTAAGAGCACGTGCGAGTTTGATTCGCCACTTTTTTTTATGTAACGCTTTTTTGTAATCGATATAATTTTGTATTTTTCGATCATCTCCAAAATTTAATTTTGACTTAGATAGTCTGTCACGTATGCAAGGATTGACACGGACTTTTTCCAATTTTCCACAGAATTTACAATTTCTCGCAATTTGTTTTGCATTTGCACAAGTTTTTGTTCGCAGCTTTTCCCAGTAAGGTGATTTACAGAATTCCAAATATCGAACTGGTTCTTTGTATTGTAAATAATTCTTTAGATTGTCTATTGCATAATCCAAAGCTGTTTTTTGATGTTTTATTTTTTCTGTATCATTAATTTTTGACTTATAACGAGGCCACGATTTTTTCTTGTAGACTTTTAATGCATCTCCATTTTCATTCCTGATAATGACACTTTGATCCTGCGGAGTTATTTTATGGACGTAGGCAGGATGTTTATTATGCATATGAAAATTGCAACATTTTTTATTATTAATGGGATAATAAGCGTCCAATGCTTGATTTGCCAAAATCTTGCAAACTTTTGTATTTCGATTTGACCATAGGAAAGGATTAGGAAGTTGAGGTCTTAACCAGTCATACTTTAAGCTGATTAATTTTGGAACTTTACACTGTAATAATACATGTAATTAATATATATTATAATTCTAGAAATATATTAATTTATAGTTTTCGTTAAAATTACTCTTACCGTGCCATTAGTAATCATACAGAAGAAAGCTGAAACACAGGCACTAAAAATACTGATACTTGCCAATTCTAGCATCAGTACCATAATTCTGATAAGCACAAAAATAGAATATATAAAATTGAAAGAATTTGTAAGGCAGAGTTCCGATATACATACTAAAATTTTACGAGGGTTATTCTCTTGTACAAAATATAACTACAGAATTCAAGTGTTCACAAAGAATTTAAAAATTACTCAATAAATAATAAGGGCTGTTCGTTCTTGCCAATTTACGATTTTCGGAGCACTACAGGTGTGTTAAAAAATTAGCTGACAGAACTGAAAACATCTTTTATTAAACAGAAACACAAACCTGTTCTTAACACAGCCGGCTCATTTTCGAACACACCCATATAGTGCTTCAAAGAACTTTAAATCCACAAGAGCGAATAGACCTATGTATAACGTATGGTTATTTAGAATAAATATGAGAACAAAAGATGCAGGTAGCTGCTGAAAGTGACTACTGACAGGTCAAGCAATTTCGAAATTGACATAAAATGTTTTACAAGTAAAAAACATATTTTGAACAAGCTCAATTTTGTAAAAATTATGTACGAACTCCTTGCGATTTGTATTTGCACATCTTGTCTCTCTTGTATATGTTGTTTCTTGACCGGAGCGTTGGTAACGTTTAACCTCTGTATAAAAATGACTCTAAATTTCAATTTGAATATTATACCAATTTCATTATTTATTTCAATTTAAATTTTTAGTGTATAACGCCGAAAATTATCGATTTTCGACGTGGTTTGACCATTAATAAAGAAGGAAACAATACGTCCCATTTATCCTCAAACCGCCGTAACGACCCTACAAGAAATATACCGGGTGGCAATTGTACCGATGAAAAATGTCCTGGAAGAAAATGGGACTGCGCATGCTCAAAAAAAATAATAGTACACACCCTGCCTATTCCGGAAGATCAAGTATGCGGCATAAAGAAAAGGGATGCTTGTGCCTGTCGTCCATTGCAATTGAAATTAAATAATAACTGAATTCATTGTGTCACATGTACAATGTCAATTATTTGTTCAACTAGAACATCTTACTTGTATAGAACTAACTAAAATTTCGTTTTATATTAATTTTGTACCGCAATAAAGTTTTTGTATAGTTTTTGCATGATTTGATTATATGACAATTTTTGTATTTACTACACTTTATTGTAATTGTACGAATTCTTAGTTTCTTCATAAATTTCATATATGACTTTTAGGTTTTCATCGGTATGACAATATTGCTTCTTGTACGACACTCTTCACAAGTACAATTTTCCTTTGTCATTAAATCTCGTGATAGCCGTTCGGGATCTTTAATGACCTCAATGATTTTTTCTTTAGAACAAGTTATGCCAATCTTTTCTTCATCTTGATCGTTGGTATTTATAGTATGTGGACATCGATAACAAACATACTGCATTGATCTGTAGGCATCCATTTTCTTACAGATTCTGGATGTACTGAAGTTTTGTATGGATTGAGAATTTTATTAATGTTTAAAGTTAATCGTTATTTATTATTATTTATGTAATTAATTGAGTATCAATGATACTAACCACATACTGCAAAATGCCATCCAGAGACAAGCAACGCAAGCGCAGCTGCATAATGCCAAAGATGCCATTCCTTATTAACGAGATAAATGCATTTTGTATTTTATAAACTGAATGAAAATTTATATTTTTTAGTTTGCTTCACTTTTTTTTTCATAAATTTTGCAATGTACGAAGGAAACGTAGTGTTATATACTCTTAAATTTAGGTTTGGAATATTTGGAATTTCACAATGGATCTTTCGTCGGATGATGATGTGAAGTTGGCTTTTATTGAGAATTGAAACAAGTAAATCTCGCAAAATATTATATAAAAAGTAATGAGTTACGAAAATTTTAATATTTTCTAGTCGGTTATATTATTGGCGCTTCACCGTTGACTCGTAGTCGGAATTTTTTAAAAAATCGTGTTTTCAATTTGGTCTTTCTAAAAAATGTTCACCAGAATCGCTAGATCTTCTACTGAGCTTTGCGTACAACTTATACCGTCTGTTCGGTTTTTGAATTTTATGATCAAAATTCAAATGACTTGCTTCCTCTTTGTGATGATTACAATAATCTAATGTCTTATCATCTATTTTCGTACTCTGATTTTTGGATTTTTCAACAGTAATCAAATTCGTACCATTTCTTTTATTTGTAGATGAAATGTCAATCTTTACAGGATCTTTTATCTTTGTGATATAATTTCTCGATATGTCCTTTCCATTAAAATGTCTGGGAGAACAGCAATTATCAATTTCTGATTTTCTTTGACACATGCTCATGCTTTTTTGATTTCGTTTATTTTTGTGTTTATTTAAGGATCCAAAATCGCTGGAATTTCGCGATTTTCGTGAAATATCTTTCGAATTGCGATTATTAAATATTTTGGGAAATTTTTTCTTCAAACTTGGTTTTCGCAAACAGCACATACTAGAGTCTATCTGTTTGAGATTGTTCATGAATCTTGGACAACTAAAATGTGAAAATAGTAACAATATAATATAAGTCCAATTAAAATTTAAATAATTATTAATTCCATTTCGTACAATACCGATAATAAAATGCACCAGATGCAAGTTATACATGCACTATTACATAATGCAATTCCTTCCACAACCATGACTATAGGAACTGTATCATTTTGTACAACTGTAAATTTCGATGATTTTCATTCTCTTTTTTAATAACCAAAAATTACAGATCGCACTAGTATCATACTGTCATTCATGATACACAAGTCAAAATACAAATTTTCAATGATATGAAACTAACTTCGCAGCCTGCTAAAATTCGCTGCATTCAGCAGAAACTGCCCTAAGTCCGTAAACGGAATCGATTGGTCAATCAATTGTAAATTTTGCAACAGTTACAAATTTGACCAATCAGACGTGTTTGTTCCCTCAGTACTGTGTTTGCTGAATACAGCAATTATTACACAAAACAATCAAAAATGAGAGTTCGGTAACGATTATTTAATGAACTCTCGATTTTGCCTAAAAATGGAACGAAAATTTGTATGCAACAAATTATTTGCAGTATCGCGTTGTTATTCTAGAAATTCTTGCATTATGCAGCTGTGCCTGTGTAGTCTGTCTTTGGTGTGCAACCACCCTTGAATCGTAAGTTCATAATTACAATATAACCTCTTAAAATAAAAAAATGTTCTAATACGTATATAAAATTCATACATTTTTTAGTAATCTTATAACATTTCCTCGAAAAATATTATCCTCGGCTTATAAACGCCAGAAATCATGAAAGTGAGAAAAACCCGAACGAAAACAATGATCAGTAATTTTTGTAATACTTCAATAATTTGTAAAACTTGCGCAACAGTACTTCACCTCGTATGATCAGAATTTATAATAAACTTTGCATAACGTCAACAAATATAATTTATTAAGAAGAAAAATTTCTACGACTATACGTCTCAATATATTATTATACACAGAATGCAATTACAAATGGAACACATGCATTGAAAATACGTTGAGCATGGGCAATGATTATCAGTAGAGGACATTTATTTAATTATAATTTCCTTATTCATCGTTTATTATACAATCCATCATACAAATTACTACGAAACAACAGTTACTGAGGTATGCTAAAATAAAAAGAGAATTGTTACTTAATCATCATACTACGTTTCTGATGCATCCTACTATCATACAAACAATCATCATGTACTTAAAGAGTGACGAGTCAACCATGTCCATTAAATTACAATTACTTAACCGTTAAGTAATTATATTTTTCCATTGTTTCATCGAATAAAATATGAATCGCAACAATCTAAAATAATGAAATAAATTGAATATATTATATCGGTTATACAAATTTGCAATAACCCAGAGCTGCAAATTCAAATTGAAATCGACTTTATCAACAATAAGATATTTTTGCAAGCAACAAACATTTCAGCAATTCTTACGTCATTTCAACAAAATTAAATGGAATGCCTTTTGAACTTGAAATAATAAAGCAGCACACACCAAAAGTATCTTGATTAATAACAAATACCGATAACAGTCAAAGTACTTTACATCATGTCCGGTGACTTTACATACGTACACGAGTACCACAAATATGTAACAACGTTTCAGAAAAATAAAATCAAACACTCCTATGTATCTTGGAGCATAAGGTTGGTGTACGTGTATTTACATTGGCTATTGCGAAAATGTCACAGCCAATACACAGTATCTACGGAGAAGGTGGCATACTTATTTTCTAACAGTTCACGCTCGTATTCGCTTACGTCGGCACTCGGTGCGAGTGCATTGCGTCCTTTTCGCATATTTATAGTGGGGACTGAACGTGGGCTTCGAAAGAGACTGTCTCGGAGTATGTATAGTGACTGTAACGTAAGTGTCAGAGATAGACGTATACCCCATTTTCGGAGTCAAAGAAGATATTGAAATTTGCAAACTTTTTTTCGAAAATAGTATTTAAAAAAATCGATTAATACACAATTTTTATAAAAGGGCACGTTGATACTTTACAAAGTGAGTATCTTGTTGACTTTTTTAAAGTTAATTTATTATTTTATTTTATTTGGGAACACCAAATGCTTCTATGAAAATTTCGCATTTTATTAGGACTACGTGAGATTTATAGTTTTTTTTTTATTTTTAGTCGTTACGCATCAGCTACCAGTAGAAAGTGAATGGTTAGAAGTGCATTGCGTACTTTACGTAACAGTGATTGCATTGGTTTTTCGTTCTTGAACTATCATATCTATATTGTTGATTTTTGAGCCCTATTTGAATATCAATCTCTACGAGGATATTCGTAGGGTATATAAAATTTTGTATTGTACTCATAGTTGTGCATACAAATTTCCAGTCACGTAAATACCGGGAGAAATTCCAAAAATGAGTGACGAGATATTTGAAAATTGTCACACGCGAAGAGAACATTTCTCTGTCTACGGTATTGCACGACGCATATCAATTTTTTACTGGACACAGGAAATGTCACTCGACGGATTAAAGCAGAGAAAGTCCAATCACAACTTACGTACAGTGAATAGATATTGGGAATAACGAGTCCCTTGAAAAATTATTTGACCGATATAAGTAATTTCAATTGGCAATTGTTAATTGTAAATTCAACTTTTAACTAAAAAAATTATAGCACCAAGTACTCATGCGGTAAAAAAAACCGCCATTTATATCGTCACGAAAATATAATATTTATTGAAAATTATTGAAAAACAATGTCTTTGGTGGATACGTAACTCGTATTCAAAAAGCTATATTTAATGTTCGTCAATATTGAAATATATTCTTCACATTTATCTCCACCGTGCAAACATACTTGGACTTTACACAGAATCTTTGTTCACATTAATTTTCCGGATGTGAATTGCACAACAATCAATATCCTGAGGACCATTACGTAATAACGGCCATAAATGAGATAATAACTCAAGCTTGAATGACGTTATTGAAATTAAAAAAATTCCAACTCATTCACTTGTTTCAGGTAACAATGACTTTGCTCCCACCTACAGTGGAGCAGCAAAGACTTATAGACGAAGAACTTCGCTCGGACCCGGAAATGACGAAACGAGATATAGCCGCTATTAGAGAATGGCTTTCCAAACAGCCTCATTTACCCCAGCATATGGGTCCGCAATGAATTTTTATACCATTTGAAACTTTTTTCTATCCTTTTTTTTAAATCTTGTTTGACTGCAGTATCAGGCTCGTTTCTAAAACTTCATTCAAAATTTGATTTGTATTGCTGTACGCTTTTGACATGTATTTTATGACGTTGTCTAATATACCTATTTCATAAAATTTCAGACGATGATAGATTAGAGAAATTTCTTTTTGGCTGTAAAAACAGTGTGGAAAGATGCAAACACATGTTGGAAAGATATTTCAGCGCACGAACCGCCTTGCCCGAATTCTTTGCTGCTCGTGATCCACTTTCCAACGATATACAAGAATGCTGTGACGCTGTGTAACGATTTGCCATCTTTGATATTAAAACAAATTCCGATATACATATTACGATAATATTAAACAATATCATGTGTCTATAATGCAGTTTTTAAACTTCTTATATTTTTTTTCTCAATCTTAGACAATACTTCCTTTTACCATCTCTGACAAAAGAGGGTCACCGTGTAACTATTTTACGACTGGCGGACTGCGCCTTGGAACGATTTTCCATTCAGGCTATCGCGAGACGAATTTTAATGGTGATGGATACACGTTTGATCGAAGAAGTATGTTTGTCCAACATTATGATCTTCGATCTGAAGGTAAATACACGAACGCGGAATTTGGTATAGGATAAGATTAAATATTATGAATAAGCAATAATATTGCATTTGCTACAATTTTCAGGGATTCACAGCAGGGCATTTTGCAAAATGCAGTCCGACTCAAAATATTGTACGACATGCAATGCTGGCAACACAAGACAGTATGCCACTTCGATTGACCAGAGTTCATTACGTTAACGCGCCTGCATTTATTGGAAATATTTTAGCAATATTTTATCCACTGCTCAAAGAGAAATTGATACAAAAGGTTCATAAAAACGATGAATAATACTCAAGAGAAAAATATAGTCCATCGTTACCTTATACTAATCCGTGTCCATTCTTTATAGTTTCGCGTACACACGGGTGACGGGGAAGAACTTTATCCATATATCGAGAAAGAAATATTGCCTGAGGAGTGGGGTGGAAAGGCAGGATCTTTTAAGGAGCTCAATGGTATGATATTGATAAGTAATCGATATGAGGTGATCGATAAAAAATGTATTTTATTATATAATTCTTTTAATTATAGACGCATGGAGAAATAAAATTGAAAAGAACCGCGACTGGTATCTTCGCGAGGAAAAATTAAGTCGAACGAACGAGAACGCTCGTACGCCACATACGAAATCCAGCATTGCTGTGGAAATCAATGGCATTCAAGGCACATTTAGAAAGTTGAACATCGACTAAAACTTGTATTCGTTACTTTTTTCCCTACTGTAATCATCCAGGCAAGAAGTATTAACGAATTAAATTAAAAATATTATCAGTAATTGTGTAATGATTATCGTAAACGTGACACGTGACTAATCGGAATATATAATTGCACTTGACATTAATTTACGATATTACGAAGAAAAAAGAGATGAAAAATCTGATTAAATAAATCATTTACACTTTTAACATTAATTGCATCTGTTTATTATGAACAACGTAATCAGATATACAGACATAAGTCAAACATTTTAAACAAATATATTTCCGTATATTTTATTTATACTCCAGTATGTTTTCTTATCCATTCACGATTGCTAGAAACTCTAGAATAAACACCAGGTGAACCAGCCCATGCGCAACCACTACCCCACGAAACGATACCATAAACTTTCTCATACGCCACCAATGGTCCACCAGAGTCTCCCTATAAGTTGGATAAAAAAATTATATCATTAGAGTCAACTAATTTTGACTAATTTTGTACATTCGCATAATTATATTTTCACGATCAGTTTCGATCCAGATTAAATATTAATGTAAAATTATTACCTGACAAGCATCAACGCCACCATCAGGGTATCCAGCACACAGCATGTCTTCGGAAAGAGAAGTCGGAGAATACATAGTCCGGCATCGTTTCATAGAGATTTTAGGTACGATAGCCTTTTGCAACTGTTCCGGAGTACTGCCCCAAAACTGAAAGAGAAAAGTTTGTATCATCATTTAGACAATTACATAATACTTGATATACCATTATTATTATTTGTGTAGCAGTATAGTATCATTTTACTAAAATAAATAATTTATATTTCAAAAACTTTTAACGCAGTACTTACGGTTAATGTGCCCCATCCAGAAATGATTGTCATGGTACCATCTTCCAGTGGTTCATCCTGTTTGGGTAATTTGATTGGTTGAGCGACTGCAGAAAATTCGATCGGATCGCGAAGCTTGAAAAAAAATATTTTTTATTTCACATTGTTTTATAATACACAGGCTTACATACTGCTTAATACACTGTATCATAATTATATGTAAATTGCAGATAATTAGTAACCATGCTATTGGATTGCGTTTCAATGCGTTATTTATTTTTAATGCACCAGTACCTTGATCAAGCCAACGTCATTGGAATATCTAGATGGTGATGTGTATCGTTCATGATTGACCACAGCAGCGACTTGGTGGATAACACCACCAGATGTTCTGAACGAGGAACCAACTCTGACCGTGTAGACGGAAGCAGGGGTTCTGCGAACGAAATAATTGTTTGATTTTTCAAAATTTATGTCTAGAAAAATATGATAAGTATTTCTAAACCTCTGAAGACAGTGAGCGGCTGTTAGAATCCAGTAATCGTTGATTATACTTCCGCCACAATTATGCCTGCCGTTAAGCAACACGGAAACCTACAATGGAAACTTGTATATTAACGTTAGATTATGAAAATGTCAGAGAATGAATAATTAGTTAGTTAATTAATTATTAAAAGTTTTGTAAAAGTATAAATCACTTGTTTACCGAATATTATGTAAGTCTCACCTGATAAGGCGTTTGAAGGATAGTGGTATTTTCTCCACCCACGATTTTTGGCGGAGCCGGACTTGCTAAAACTGTGTTAAATATATAATGAAATAGAATGGATCTGATGCGTTGGTTACTTAATGAATGACAATTGATACGACTTGTTTATAGAAACAATTAAAGTCAAATTTTTTAGTTACCGTGGACTGCCGCAAATATTACGAAGACACTTATTGCTAACATGATGAACAAGTTTCCAGTGGACAGAACTATCTTTCCAAAACGAATCTTTTATATATTCTGCCGAAATCGTTATCTGCATTGATCATTGTGGTTTTGTCTTAAGACATATCGATAAATCAGTTCTGAGCTAAGACAGCTCTGTTCATTAACCTATAATTACGATGTCATCATATCCATTTTAAATGCGATTAAAATGTGATCAAAGTAAACCACAGACTCGTTTTAATCCTATGATTCTCATTAGATAAATGGTTATGTACAGCATTGATATAAAAAATTTAAAAATGATCGTTATCAGGAAATATATAATATTAAGAAGTAATAAAGTATATGAAATATATTGCAACAGTAAATAAGTAATTATATAAAATTCTCTATTTTTCCCATAACAATGAACTGCACTGTTATTTATACAGAGAATGCAATAAAATACATAAATGATAAACGCATTATACGTAATATAAAAATGTATTGTATATTCTGAAAAAAAAACTCAGAAGAATATTCAAACTGTATGAAATTTTATGTAACAATAAAAAAAAATTTCCTTTTTTTCACAAGTGAGAGTCTCAGGTTCTGTATTATCGTAATTTCTTAATTTCCAAACAGATAATACAAAAAAATTTTGACATTAAGCCAGTGTCGTAGATAACAAATAATCTCTTAAGTTTGCAACGGATTTTGTCACTGTAGAACGACGGATTATCATTAATCAAGATTAAAATAACCATCATAATGATATTATCATTGTAAGAAATAATTGCAGGTGTGTACAAAGAATTTCGCAAGTCGAATTTGCACAACAGAAAGTACATGTAGGTGTTATCTTAAAATGAGTGCTCAAAAGGACAGCAGAATAGTACAGTGCATGGCACGTCCGCTAGATGGCTCCATGTGTTCCTCCGGCAATTCATATTTTTTTTAACCTTGTCATTTAATTATTTTAATAAATATAACATAAATAGACTGTCATACGAAAAGTAGTTTTACGACATTGCAATAACAGTTGCACCAATTAATTTAATTCGATCCGTTGATACGTCAGTTAATGAACAAATTGAATAAATTATTTCACGGAAAGCTTAGAAAAATAATCAAACCATATAATTTTGCATGATACAACCATCAACATTCAGTAGCAATTTAAATCAAATGACAATAGCCTAAACTGTAATAATTGCACTGCCATACCAAACACGTAATTAAATAATTAAATAACACAAACGAAGAATTTCGTTAACAGCATTTTGATAATGGAATATTTATTTTATAGGGAATGAAAAATCACATCGAGCTTCAGTTTTATACTTGAAATTCAAGTTTAGTGATTTGAGTTATCTCGTGCCAAACAAAGTCGCGATGTCGGCTCTTCTTTCATACTTACTTAAGCGGTGATGAGCTAATGATGCCGGCAGATATGCGATACAACAGGAATGCCTTGGCCGCAGCTTATCATAACTATTACGCAACATTGCATCACTGTCGTCTAAAGGATAGCCAATCGTGTGTCCACATAGGTCCTGGCATTCGCCTAATCGCGGTTGACGTAGGTTAGGTAGACGTCGTGCAGAATGACTTTGCATTAAGCTTACTTTTTATTGTAATGTACAATTGTGCTGTTAGGCGAAAAAATTTCCATTCATATTCGTAATTACCTCGTGGATTTCAGATACATTTGACTGTGATAAAATGCAATGTAAGATAAATAGTAAAAAAAACTGAACATTTTGTTTTCATTCATTGTTTGTATCAGGGTTATCATCATTGAGTGCAATTTTTTGGTGAATTGACATACATAGGATGTTCATTGGTACACAGTCACTACCCTACCGCACTATACATGGCAGGGTGGATTGATTTTTCGCTGACTGACGTCACGCAGAATTCAGCATGCGCGAGATGCTAGAAAGACGTGCGAACCGACGGAGCACCTCCAAATCCTGATATATCAAACGTTTATTCTTAGTAATGCAAAGATTCGCTTACATCGGTTCAGAGATGGCGTTCTTCTTAGAATGAATTATCCCTGTCAGGTATGTTTATGAAATGTCGAAAGAACATAAATGCAGATAGCTGAGAGTTTATAAATACGTGCAAATATCGGATGACGTAAAAAAATCAAGTTTAAGAAATTTAAAAAATAGAATACAATGAGCATAATTTGCAAAATATAATTTATAAAAATGGACTGGCATACCCCGCAAACATTAATAAATTAAACTGCAACGACGTACAGAACAGCTTAATAATTAATATGTACCGCATCGTTAATCAATATTAAAAACTTTCATAAAGAATGTCCTTTATTATACTATCACCGTATAATAACGCAACTTACCTAACTGCACTTAGAGTCATAAACCCTAGAAGCAATCTCATAAAAGTGCAGAACCCATAAACTTTCTATACCATTGAAAAATGCCTGATAATCCCATAACTATTTTCAATACTTATCATAGACGATATTTCTTTTTAAACAAGTCCAATATCTTCGATCTCACAAGGATGCAGCACTCTTGTCACAATTTAAAAAGTCTCACATAACCTGCGCCCGGCAAAACTGTACCCAGTGTTATAAAAGCTTCTCTTAATTTCCACGCTCGATACTCAGCACGGTATTAAAGCATAAGACAAGAAAGTGTCACAATTTGGTAAATTCGCACTCCGTGCTTATAATAATGACTGACTAGAGCAGGCAGCAGCGGAGAAAAGGGAGACACGGCGGTTGTGGTCGGGAGTTGGGAGGTCCGTTGGGGTCACAACGGGTTCATTCAGTGGCGTGCTTGCCGGGAACTCGGCTCGAGTCGATTCGAGCTACGGCAAAGCGCTGAGTGAGGGACGAGCCAGACAGTCGCTGATCGTCCGCGACCCTGTTCAATCGTGGCGTTCGTGTCGTTGGAGACTACTGTTACCCACCCTGTATCACACACTCGCTCAGTTTCTTCACTTCACCATTTTACTGCACTTCACCCGTCCGAACAACTTCCTCCTCACGTCACTCTCTCATGGCGGTATACGTAATTGTCAAAAAGCATTTATTTTCGCTACCCTAATCAGCATTCGCGACTTAACGGACACCCGGTATGTCCCGTGCGCGCACCACTGTCAACCACTGATTTTTAACTGATGTAAGATGAGATGTCGGAGTGCCACTGCTAATTCTCGCCGATTCTCGACTTCCTAACCCTATTCGTAAAGGTGGGTGCGCAAAACGGATTTCTATTTTCTTTGTTGCCTCGACGTGTAGATGCCGACCACTGGCGATCAATCCCAGGTACCTGGACGAAGCCCTGAGTATGCTCCACGGGGATGCTTGTGACGTTGCCCGGATTCTTGACTCTTGTCGTTGTTTCTATGGTCCTCATGAATTGCTCTACTACGCAATACTTTGTTCATGGGAGGAATGGGTGGCTGTGTGTTCGGCGTTTCACGCTTGGCTGTCACTTGCCTAGTTGCTTTTTGGTGAATGTCAGTGGTCGGCTGTCGCGTGGTGTTCCACGATTGTCACCTACGTAAGCATGTCACGTTTCTGCGTTACTATCTGTCTTGTATATACCGACGCAATGATGATTTTTCGTCCATCGACGATCGGATTAACAAAATTATTTACTACGGTGTGACGCGACTTGAGGTTAATGACAGCGTGGCTGGAATTATTAGTTATGTTCCTGGAGGTTTTTTTATTGGCTGTTCAATGCCTTGGTGTATATGACCTCGAATCTCGGTAAAATCTTAAAGGGAAATATTGATTACTGACTTTTCTCATTTTATTACATGATATTAGAATATTTTGACAGGTTGAGTTAATTTCAATTTACGCTACAGTATATTGTGTTTTATTCAAACAGACTGATAATGAATTTTTTCGATCGATTCTTTAAAACATTATCACTCTCTGATCCAGGTGGATTTGACGATCGAGGACGAAGATTTATCGCTGTATGAAAAATTAGTTAATCAAAATATTATCGATCAGCAATGGATAGGAATAGGATCGTAGATAGATCATGGCGATGATAAAAATTTTTCATTATAACATTCTTTATCACTCGTTTTATTTATATTACTTAGCATAAAAGATATTAAATATTTGATTTTACAAGAAAGCGTCGCTCTATCACGTATTCGCTCTATCGCCTTACTTGCATTATGAAAATTCTCTGAATAATAAACACGTGAGTAATGGATCCGACGGAAGAAAATTACCTCACGCTAGAAACTCATCAGTGTTCCTTGTTTTTTTAAAATCAAATAAGTCTATTCAAAAGAGTAGCTATATACAACTAGCTATATAATTTTTTTTCTTTTCTATTCGTAAGTAGTTCATAGTACGTACACTATAGTAAAGAATTTTCTCGTCATCCTGCAATGCGACAACCAAGTGTACAGTCAAATGACTTCGAGCTCTGTGCTCACCATAAAAATAAATAGCCGCGTAACAAACCATACTAGTTGCCACTTTCATGCCTTCTCCATGCACGAATTCATACTTCCGTGTTCCATGCATTCCGAGCTGCAGGATCGATTACCTGCCACATAATATATTACATAGGACGACCCGCTATAAATTCAGAATCATGTAAAATTCCGATATATCATACCTGATGCACTTCTCTCAGCAATTCCAATTTTAGTTACGCTACAAAATCTATATTTCCTAATACATTCACGGTATACAAAATCGTCTTGCTCCAATTCACGTGTAGCGTCGTTGGTACAGAAGCCCTTCGTGTACATGGAGTTGAGTGGAAAAAAAGGTAACATAAAGAGATGACACACGAGGGGTTAAAGAAATTGCAAATTAAAAGGATATACTAATTCGTAAATCTTTAACCTCTGTCGTATGTTCGTCGCACATCATCTATTTAGTCCGAGGCTTTAACAGTTTCCGGTGTCTGTTTATGAGGAGTGCACGATTACCGCTGCATCAGCCTCGTCTATTTAGGCCATTGGTTCAAGAGCAGGTCACGTGCGCTATATAGACAGTCAACGATCCTTGATACAAAGGAAACGGCGGGACTTTCATGCACGAATTTCCCATACGGATGTATATCGAGTCTAATAAGCGTAAGGATAGTCTTGTTGGTGAATTTATACGTGAGTAAAAGTCTGAAAGAATAATGACCATACGACCTTGGGATACGTCGTTCAAAATGATTTGGACGTTTACGATGCCGTTATTACAGTCCTAAATACTCTTGCTTAATTGAAGGAATGCGACTGTCAATTGATGCTGTTTGCGTCCAAGTGCAGTTGAAACTGTTATTTTCTTTTATGCGAGTCAGTCTGAGAAAATATTGAGCTACGCAGTAATTTAATACGTTGTGAAAAGTGAGAGAGTCGTGCTACAGGTATGATCGGTGACGTCACAGAAGCGATATAGTAATTTTGAAAATCATTAAAACAGCAAATCATTCGAAATACTCAATGTCGAGACACCTGCTAAAGAAACAATTGTCAAAGCTGCGACAGGTCGGGGATAGAAAATATTTGAACAGTTGGAATATCGCGTTATACTCTATCGTAAAACAAATGCAGTAAAGGGAACGGATTTGAAAGCTTTGCGACGGAAGAGAAAACGTCGCAAGACGTTTAAGACGGAGGGAATTGTACGTTTGACAGTTTGCCGATGACGCGTCCTTTGGAAATACAAAAATCGATAAGCGTCATTCAGAATCGTGTTAAGACAATACGATTGTTTGATCGGTACGAAATATTTTCAAGTTTTGATATTTTTCTTCTGAAAATATTTCCCTGCGCAGTGGCGTAGCTACCGCGGAGCAAATGGAGCGGGTTGCTGCAGGCGGGCGACTGTAAGGGGCGGACGGTCGTAAGGGCGCTCTGCCGCGTGGAGCGCTCGGATATCGAGTTGTTGAATTCACCGCTGTACGGGCGTCGCGCTCTGCAGTTCAACCGCAAGTGAAGCATGTCCGAACATGCCTGAAGTAAAAACGCTGTAGCTACTATCTCCACTTTGCGACTTACGAGATTTAGTCAATTGGTATCTTGAGAATATTATTAAATAGAGTCACTGTGGTCGTTGCCTTTATTATATGTTAGGTATACACGTCGTTTAATAGGAATTAGTATTGATAGTCGATAAGATTGATATTATAGTTTGGTTTAGAGTGAAGATCATGTCAGAGTTAGAAAAGTTGAGCGGAGCTGCTTTTAAAAGAAAGAGAATAGAAAAGGAAGAGGCTGAAATAAAGGTTTTGAAGAAAGTTCCAAAAATAACGCCATTTTTTAACGCTCTGTCCCTCTGCGTATTTACACGTCATCGCGAGGACATATTTTGCACGTGTCTCTAACGAAATTGTTTCCTTTTTGAAGCATAACTGTACTGTCACTCGTACTAACATCTGACGTACACGAAGTAACCAGTAGAAACTTTACTTAAATACAGACTTTACCAACTTGATATCAGAGAAGTTTTTCCCAGCTGGAGACAAAGAACTTTTTCTATATTTTCTTTTGAGCTGACTGACATTGCCAATATTGCAATTTCATTTTCCACACGTAACTGCGAAACAGTTACCGATTTTTTGTATCTTCGTCATGGGGAGGATTGATATGATTTTATTTGGAGTCGATATCTAAATTACTATTTGACCAGGTACTGTAAACTTGTGTTGAGGATTCTTAGGAAAATTTTTACACTCTGGATTAATATACTATACATATACATTAAATACTAACCATTAGAGATATGACAGCTGACATTCTCTTTTCCATGCACGATAAAGCTGTTTCTTTTTATTTGAATGTACGAATTTACTTCGTTTCTTCTCGGCGCGATTGCGTCATATAAAATTATCTAGAAAGTGCACGCTACTTAAGAACGAACGTATGTACTCCTAGTGCACGTGACCCTCACATTGAGAACTCTGATCGATTTATGTATATAGGTAAGAAACATGAGCGAAGACTGTGCTAACTTTCCTATGAAAATTTTCGAACTGCATTTGACCTCTTGGCATGAAAGAACATCTAGCAAATTGCAGTTGGCTGAGTCAAAAAGTACTTTTTTTTATCTAAGCTTGTACAAAGTATGTCTGCATAATTTTAAAATAACCCATAACCCTTAACGTTCGTAACTTAATTAGGATTTCTTATAATCAACTTTACCATAATTTATACGATAATGATTTACATAATTGTACTTGTTAAAGTCTTCCAATGGTAACACTTCCTTATTCCCATATATATATACACATACATATATATTCGTTTAGGTCAGAGAGATGGATCGATGAAGCGTCGCGGCGTCGGATCATCGGACGCAATTTCGCGAGTCGATACCCAAGAATGGCGAGATCTTGTAGCTTTGCATAATGGCGATACAGTCTAAAGAGTTTTAGGGTCTAGAGAAGATTATACATACATGCACATGGCCAGGGTTAAGGTGAGCTTAAGGCCGTGTAAGTTCGAATCTAAAGATAGACTAGACTCTCGGGGTCAAATCAATAGTCACATTGAATATATATGTATATATATATACACACACATATAATGTTCATAGATCTGTACTATCGTACCAACATGCTTACAATATTTCTTTATTGATGACCAACAGCTTGTTGGCTTTGTTGGCTCACATAAACGGATTACAAATAGCCCTGACACTTTGTGAAAAGTTTAATACAGGACGTAATCAGCCACGTAGGAATTATGCTGAATTATTATTATGACCGTAATAAATTAATAATGACAATAAAAATTGATTGACACCAAAATTATTTAAAGAGAACATTTTGTGACGGCCTATTTTAAACCTAGTCGAGTATTCGTGACTCCTATTCATACATGTTCTCGATGTGGGTAGTCCCGTAGGAAATATTTATCTTAAAATAAATTATTTTAGGTAAACTTTATTTGATGCCTTTTAATTTTTTTGTTATCTTAGCAAAGAGATAACAACAGTAAATGTTTTTCTTCCGTGTTTCAAACACAAATTTTATTTGTGATTTATGGTGGGTATCGAAATGTTTTGCGAGTCTATCAAAATGAGTGGCTGATCGATTCCAAAAATTGTAAGGTACAGTTGAAGTGAGCAGTAAAAAAATCTGACTTTCAAAATCGATATAACTCGGTCGATTTAATAGACTGTAACTATCGCTATTTAAGTGCAAATTAACGTTCAGACACGCGAGTCTTGAATGCTCCCAATATAACCGTCCATTAAAATTACTTAGATTGCAATTTTGATGACTTTTTTAAAATCATTTTTTTACCGTGTATGAAATTTCTTTTTTTCCCCTTGTTATGAAAACCAATCTTAATTTAAAAAACCATCCTAAGCCCTAAAAAAGCATAGTCAATGAAATGTAATAGTGATTTTCTAGTATTATAATTAGAATAGTCTCTGGTTAAAAATACTTATCGATTCTCATTTTAGCTAAATAAAAATCTTCATCAAGTTAAAACCTCCAAATAGCATGATTCACAACAGGATAAATTTACTCCGAACTATAATCACATAACCAAATGTCCATATCACGATAAACCTTTAAAGTATTCTCATTCCACGAGAAAGGACAGCACCAATCGCGCGGCCGAACCTAAGATCAATAAAAAGGAATGCCGCATCGTCAACTTAACTCGCGAAACCCGTTCCTTCCTTGGATTTAGCAACGGTTTCGAGATGCAAAATTGCTACAGCAATTACAAACTACACCTAACCATTAATTGCATTCGCAAGTGCAATCATTTTGATAATCATCAGGAAAATTATAATTTCCACCAGACACCACGTATTCCACATATACATGTCTTTCATACATATCACGAGATATTATCCTCGATTATTACTTGGTATAAAAAAAAGTACCAATTACCACACTATATCTGGCCATGAGAATTAATTAGACACACAGAACGATAATGGTGATAACATAATCATAAAATCCATATACGAAAGCATGGGCTAGTTATATTGAAGAGAAAAATCATGACCTTTCCCAACAGATCGAATGCGGTGGATGCTTCAGTTCGAAGCAACAGAAAAGTCACGTGCACCAGCAAGGAAATCGGACGAACTGGACCGAGAAAAGGGACATTGGATGAGAAGGGGTGATTGCCGGTGATGGACAATGAGCAACCGCACCAGGAGCTGGTCAAGTGCGTGGTCGTGGGGGACACCGCGGTCGGAAAGACCAGGCTGATCTGCGCCAGAGCTTGCAACAAGCACGTATCCCTTTCGCAGTTACTGACGACGCACGTACCCACAGTCTGGGCTATCGATCAGTACCGAATTTATAAGGACGTAAGTGCACTTGGATATTGCGCAATATCATATACAGGGTTGGTTACTTTTTACGGGTCTCTCAAAGATATCAGAGCGAATAAGATTTGATTGACAGGACGAGTAGTAGGTAAAAAAAATTATTGTCGTACCGACTGAGGCAATATTGATAAGAATTTATAAGTCATAATACTTATTGGATTCATATCCATTTTTATGGGGAATCGGGTATAGTTTTAGTATTGTGTATACTGTATATAGTGTTCTTTGGACCTGAAATATGTTAAAGGTATATGATGTTTTTGTTACGTTAGACCGACGATAAATACGAATTATTTTCGTATCCCGAGAGAGTCGTTGCACGGTGGACTGTTACGACTCACGAAATGCGTTCTTTTATATTTTCTCTTATGGCTGCGTTTCTACGCGACTATTCCATGGCTTCATTTGTACCTCTACATTAACTGCTATCTCGTGCTGTTGTATATACAAGCGCAGTCGCCCGTTGGCGTGATACTCTTTCATACTGATAAACCAACATTGGGTTTTATCAACGTAGACGGGACGTCGTTGGCGGCCATCGATCTTTGCGAAATCCCAACAGATTCCCATAAAGCCATATCACGACCGAGATAGAGGTTATGGCATAAGGGCTTTACCCTAAAAACAATTTAGTGCAGACACGAATCACTTTAAATTGATGATGATCTAAGGGGGTAATAGTAGGAATCTGTATATCGATTCGTAAGGCGAAATGGGAAAATGAATTTTAAAAAATCAGACGGTAGACTGTGAAATCTTTGATGCAGAAGAATCCACGAATTATCATTTCGTGAACCCTTATCTTTACTAATACCTATCCGTAAAAGTCCCATATTCAATTTTCCGTTGAGCTATTTTCATGATGGGTCGTTAATATTCAATTCCGTATAAAATCCTTTTGAAACGGAACGGACTTTTGTGTATCTTTGATAAATAAACGAATAACACAAGAAACGAATAAACCAGCAAAAAGACTGGGAGAAATAGATATTTAATCTTTCGTTATCAAAGCAAGCTTGAAAAGTAGAGATAAGAAAGCTCGTTCAAGGAATCTCTTTTATCAGCAAAGTTTCATACCTATGCATATATTATACTTTTTTGAATTTGTCAACGGCACTTTGGAAATTCTTATCTATCTATAACAAACCACTAAAACGTTTACGATCGATTTGACATATTTACGGCAAACTTATTCATTTATACATAGAATTCGCATAACTGTACCTTTGTCATACCTGTCTAGCTATCTATGTGGTTATTGTCAAGAAATGAGAAAACATCGTCCTGAACGTTATTACTGATAATTTCTTATATTTTCTCAGTACTCAAGTGAGAAATATCGCTAAATGAAACGAAACTTGTATCGTCTACACTAGCGTGCTAAATTTATAATGCTATGCCAGATCACTTGTTTACATAAATTCAGTCGCGAGATTATTACTCGTTTCTGGCAAACAACCTACCGTCGTGAACGTCGTATTGCGAAAACAAAAGTGTACAGTGTAATTATTACTGCCATTATTCACGTCGTCGTGAAGAATATACATTCGTTTGGGAGCTTCTACGACGCAGTCGCATTTCTACTTGGCCGACCAATGAACCTTGAATCGGGCAAAGCACTTTAAACGACGCGCATTAAGAGAATTTGCGTCTCCACAAAAAAATCTGCGGTCACCTTAATGATCGTGTACACTGGCACGTTAAAGAGATAACAATTAACGAAGCATTTTAGTTGTTAGGCTTTAGTAGCTAGAATTATTGAACTGCACAGCTTTCAGAAATGGATGCTGCATCTAGTTTCAGTGACGTTTGTCGACGTTTCGCAAACGTTTCAGTCTACGTTATCAGGACTAGAAATCTCTGACGCTGAACTTTCCTTGTTTCGAGGAATCCTTACAAGGAGCCCTCCCTGACGATGCAGACCTGAGCGTTTGCGAAACATCGACAAACATCGAGACTAGCATAAATTCGGTAGCCGTAAATGTTAACAAGGCAAACAGCAATAAATTTCTCAGCGAGATTATTTTTTCGAATGAATACAATTTTTTTAGGAAAATAGCTGCAGAATAAAAAGTCGGGTTGTAAGATATGTAGAAGCTATAAGATTTGCGATAAATCTTTACAATGCAAATATTTTCGTGTTTACCATTAGCACAGAACAATCGTATTTAGCTGATGGCGCTGATTATAATAAGTCTGCAATTAAATTCTGATAGTCACTCATGGCTAAACATTGATTTATCATTTATATACGTTTAGACCGTAAATTATAGAATCAACGATCATTTTCCTCCTAGGTTCTGGAACGTTCCTGGGAAATCGTGGATAATGTGAATGTCTCGTTACGACTTTGGGATACTTTTGGCGATCACGAAAAAGATCGTCGATTTGCATACGGCAGGTAACGATATCGGACAAGCATTATTATAATGAATTATGAATTCCAAATCAAAGCTTTACAACGTAGTAAGAAATTTCAGTATAGTATAAATAAATCTATCATCCGACCATTTTTAATAGTACACTTATTTCAAACAATTTGTTACTATTCTACAGCATTATTATATTTTTGTTATAACAGATCAGACGTTGTGCTACTATGCTTCTCCATTACGAATCCCGTATCGCTGCGAAATTGCAAAGCGATGTGGTATCCAGAGATTCGTCGATTTTGTCCTCAAACTCCCGTACTACTCGTGGGTTGCAAAAACGACCTCCGATACATGTATCGAGACGAGACATACCTCAGTTACTTCCGTGACCGCAGTCCTTTTGTAAGGTAGGTCGCCAGCTCATTTGCTGTTAAGATAGAAATTTGAGAAATGCCTATGTAAATTACCTTTTTGTATGCTTTAATTGCTTACATTCTCTGTGAGACTTTTATCGCTTTCAAGAAATCTTATGATAACGTGATATCGTACCCTGACTGACTATTGTGCAATTATTGATTTCAATGTAACTGTGACATTAGACATAATTCAACTTTGTAAGATCTTGACATATCAGAAAGGTCTATCGGTATAATAAAGTTCACACTGACACCCTACAGTATCATGAACGAACAAAGTCGATCTTAGCTAGAGCTATAAGATTAACCCCTTTCCAGACTACCTGCTCGATAGAAATTGGCACATAAACTCTACGACGAAGATAATTAATGTCATTACTAACATCGAAACTTGCATAAAAAGGTCAATCATCGAAGTGACATAATTTTCTCCCTATACGTACACTGCTAGTATAACTTTAATTAAATCAATACCATCCAATCACAGCAAAGATAGAGCTATACCACCAGTAAGTACAGGGTGTGCTAATTGAAACGTACAATTAATTAAGGGCGACACGGAAGAGTGATTTAGTGATGCCTGATCAGGCAAGAGCAGTCGCAAGAGAGTTGGGAGTCTGTTATTACGAAACCAGCGTGTTCACGTATTACGGCGTGAACGAAGTCTTTGAGAATTCCATACGAGCTGCTTTGATAGCGCGCAGACAACAGCGATTCTGGATGACGAATCTGAAAAGGGTACAGAGACCGTTACTTCAGGTATAAACATTATTGTATACAAGATATATATGAGAACGAGTAAAGAATTATCATACCTAAATACTGTTTATGATTTCAGGCTCCGTTCTGTCCACCAAAGCCAATTCCCCCTGAAGTCACTTTGGCCCCGAGCACTTACGAGGAGAACATGAAAGCTTTGTGGACGAGGCCTGTTCATACAGATGTCACTTTAATTGCTGGTAACTGCTCGTTTCCGGCACATCGATGTCTCTTGGCTGCGGCCTCACCGGCGTTTCATCGGCTATTCTCAATGGAACTGGTTCAGGAACTAACACCTCGTAGCTCCAGCGAATCCAGCATGGTACTGTGTAATCATTAAATATTTGTATTATCAAGACCATTAAATCAATTTAACATTAACATCAGGTGAGTACCTTCGGGGAAGCCACAGTCGGGGACTTTAACGATGATACCGAGTGTCTGATTCGCATAGATCAGTGTAAGCCTGCCAAGTGAGTCAGACTGAATACATTGATATACTTAAAAAAAGGAGAACCCAGTTTTTAATACCGTTCAATATTTTCATCCAGAGTCTGGGAGCAGCTTAAGCGACGTTCAAGCTTTCAGGTGCTACCGACAATGGACAGTCAGAGAAAAGCAGCAGGTGCAATGAGAGAGCTTAATCATCCGGCTTTCCAAAATATTCGTATATCACTGGTGCGTTTGCACTGCCGGACTGATAAACTTAATGAATCATCGTGAAGTATTGAGAAGCACTTATTTTTTTACAGACTGAAAATTCACATGGAGTACAACAACCAATGACAATAGTAACGCTTTCAAAGCTGGTGACGCCACAGGCAATGCAGCAATGCTTACAATTCATATACACAGGAAGTCTGGATAAACGTTATCACGATCTCCAAGTACGTATATCCTTATGGTTCGTAGCTAATTAAAAGATAAACAGTATTATTAAATATTCTTCGCGAGCCGTAACCCAACTTTTCATCAAGTAGGTACGTAGGTTATATAAGAGGTCAAAGATAGTCACCGTGTTAATGACGTTATCAAAAAATTGACCAGGGAATCTAAATGGCATTTCTTCATCGAGACATCATTCCTTGTGTAATGAACGATTAAGAATTGGATGATCTTGCGATCTAAATGATTTTCGATCCACGTGAAACAGTCGTTTCGCAACGATCAACCTAGTAGCCCGGATAACGTATTGGCCCGCTCCGTGTAACTAACGCGAATCTATTCTTTCAGACAGCTCCTATCGGGCTTCTACTGGTTAGTACTACATTAATGAATGTTAGATGATATCCATTAAACGGCGGTACGTACAATCGTTAATGAAATAGATTCATCTAGTCTCGAGAAGAATTTCCTGTCATTGCCCCTTTAGCCCTGCGAGATCATCACTCATCCGACGAGCATGTTTTGCATTACGAGAGACAATACTCTATTGGCGCACTCATGATCGCTGCTCATCTAATGTATATCTCTTGATTCTTAATTCGACCATAGATCACATTCCAAGCAAGAAAGAAAGCAAGAAATAAGTATCGTTCCGACTCGAATTTAAATTCCAATTGAAAGACCACTGAATGAATGGAACAATCGATAGGAAGTTAATCAAAAGAATTCGAGACGGTTCGACCGAAGTTATTATTTATTTATTTAGATCTTACTTGTAGGATCCACATTCGAGAATTCGTAGACGTACAGAATGAAAATTGAATTTAAAATATATGTTTATCGGATCTTGAGATTTGGTATGCCTATGGAAATTTTCGAATGCGGTATATATCGTTCTCATCGACATCCGATCTAGCACCACTTAGGGTTCTATAGTCTTATAGACTTGACTACAGTCCTTCACGTTCCTGACTGTGTAATTCTATTTGAACAATGACATAGGCCATTCTCCGATCTTGTCCACAGGAGATCAGACAGGCAGCTGAATTTCTCGAGTTGCCCCAGCTCTTGATGGTCCTCAGCAGTATTCAGACGAGAGAGCAATTCATCAACAGTGATCTCAATAATCAGTACAAGCAAGTGGTAAGACAGCGACTCGATGACATCTGCTTGGAGCAAGGTACGATTTACGTGCAGGAGCGCCTCTTCGATAAATCTGTTGGCCAGTACTGTAACAAGAGAATATTTATGCAATAGGTTTATTCGCTGACGTAATGTTCGAATTGGATGACGGAAGTATGCCAGCGCACAGAGCAATACTTACTGCTCGATGCGACATGATGAAAGCCATGTTCTCTGGAGACTTCCGCGAGAGCAGTGCTAAAGTCGTGAGAATCTTTATCAATATCATTATCACTCTCACTAATTTTTATATCAATATCCTTATCTACGTTTCTTTAAAAATGCAGATAGTCTTTCCTGGCGTAAGAGAATACACGTTTCACAAATTGCTGTGTTACCTGTATACCGACGAGGTTCCGGCGATTTCGTCGGCACGCTGTCTGAACCTTCTCGAGTTAGCCAACAGACTGTGCTTACCGCGACTTGTGAACCTGGTCGAGAACAGAGTGATCGAGGATCTCGATAGACTTTCGCAAAACGATAGTAACGAGGCGGTGGAAAATTGTCTGAGGTTACTAGAGCCGTGCAAGGTTCGTAGAAAATAAATTATTGGCACTGGTTGAATGACTGCTGGGATTAAAATAAATTTTTTTTTGTACAGTTGCACAATGCAGATCAATTAGCCGATTGGTGCATGAATCACCTATGCGTGAATTACAATAAACTGTGTAAAATGTCACCGCGCAGCGTGCGGCTTCTGCATCCAGAGAATCAAGAGTATCTGAACGAGCACCGATGGCCGCCAGTCTGGTAAATTGAAACTGATTGTCATTGCATTATTTTTAAACATTTTTTTGACGCAACCAATCTTTTAATTAATTTTGAAAAATCGTTCGCCTCACCAAGGTATCTCAAGGACTACGACTACTATCAAAAGTGTCTGGCCGAACAAGACAGAGAGAACAAACCCACGCTCAAGAGGAATCGGAATCAGTCGGGGTGTCTCTGCTTTTCCGGATCGAGCAAAGCAAGACGAGAAGCTAATTCAGCTACGAACGAGACACCCGTCGATCGGCCACTGTTTGACGCTTCGACCGAATCCGGCGAGCCAGTATGACAGGAGCCAAGCGGCTTGAGCCGCTCTGTCAGATTCATTCTGATCCTCCCCGTGCTCATGATATTCATTTGCACTATTTTTACTATTTTGATACTGCTACAGGTTTCTACTTAAATGTCGAATAACCAAGATAGATAAGAAGCCCCCGGTCTCTCGGTGAAGACACGCGGCCGCGTAAAGTCGACGTGCCGTCGTCTCGTAAGAGTCGTCGACGGAGAAAGAGAGAGAAAAAAACAGGAAGAAAAGAAATTAACAACGAACAACAACAAAAACAGTCTTGTCGCTGCACTCTCGTTCAAAGGAGAGCTAAACGTCATTCGTCTTTTTTATTTTTTTTAAATTCATCATCGTGCACGACCGTTTAAATTTTCCAAGAATTCTCGAACGTTACTACACTCGAGTAATGTGCCATTTTTAATATACGATATTATAGTCAAAGAGGAACTTTCACTCAAGGTCTCTCCAGTTAGAGTTTCTGCGAATCCACCTCTGCCGCTTGCCGATCAGTTCATTCATAAAAATCGTATCGATACGTACCAAGCGAAGTGCATGAGTTTCTTGAAAACTAATGGATTCTCAAAGCATGAACATTTCTATCCAAAACTTTTATGACACGCGTAATATGTATTCACGTTCTATGAAAAGACTATGCGATATCCATACGGTATGCAAAAAAAAGCTATACTAGAGGAATATCGAATCCATCACCGAGGGATGAATCAAACTTTTTTAAATTTACGTAGTACAAAAGATTCCTGATGTCGTGTAGTATTTTTAGATATCCAATATAAACATACAATTAAGTCATACATATAGCGTATAGCATAAATCGCCGTGCCATTAATCACTACGATTATACTCACACGATGCAACTGATGAAATGGACAAAAAAGAAGTCAAATCGTATCTCAAATCCACGTGTGAGAATAAGTCAAAGTTCTTGGCCTCTTTAGCTAATTAGGAACCACAGAGTCGTTATACACATATGGTGGACCAAAAGACTAAATATTCTCCCTTCTCGGACGAGTTGTTTTCCCATTACGACACAAGCTCATTCCTAGTATTGACCTTAATCGCCTAATAGAATCCAAAAATCTCTGCGATGGCTCTCCTTTTCGAAGCTCTCAATTCGAATAAGCGACGATTTTCATTACAATGGGTAACGAGACGTGCGCTTGGTGACGTAAAGTTAACTTTCATTTTACCAGAACAGACTGGGGCCACATATGTAAAACTTCGAAAGCTCAGAATCTCGTTTTTTTTTCAATTAAAAATTAATACGGATTCCACGACGAGATAGGTCACAGTCCCAACGCATGTATGTTCATTGAAAAATCGATAATACAAATTATCGATCACTTCCGATCCCACGATTTGTCTTGTCTCACATTCACTTTCTTGGGCGTCCTATATTCTAATATTTCGACAAAATCAGACGAATTCGGAATTTTGCTAGTACGCAACGTCTTCCGCGTGTCGTGTGTCCGATTTTCGAATCGGTTTGACATTCCGTTATTATAACAATACGGCAATGAGTGATCGGATTTTCCCATTGTCCTCTGTTCAGACTATACGATAGAACGAACGAAAGATCAGTATTAACGTTACAGCAAGACGTATTTCTATGATAATTGCCATTAACCCAGAAAATATATGAATCGGTATCAATTGAAATATCATTTTAATAAAAAACCACTTCTCAGTTCCCAACGAAGAGCGGAAGCGAGTGCTCGTATTTATGAGGAATAGGGGAAAGGGGGAAGATGCAACAAAGTATAATCGAATAAGTTTAAGCGCGATAGGATATAAGTGAGAATAAAGTTCACAGTGATTAAGTGTATTGAGAGAGAAGAGAATTAAAGGAGGAAGCAAAGTTTTCTTGGAGGGCCGAGTAAACTGTCTCAAAAGAGGGAGTAAAAAAAAAAGTCCGCAAAAAGATCAAGTGAAAATATCTGTATGAAGAGGGAGTCAAAAGTCGTCGTATTTATGAATATAAACGTAGGACTGAGAGAAGTGAGCAATAGGTACTATATAGTTCGTGTATGCGGTAATAAGCGAGTACGCGATGACGTAATAAGATAAGAATTTTCTTGAGAATCCACTGGGAGCATCTATAGACGATTCGAAGAGCATCCAATTGATTTAACGTGTTATCGTGCGTTATAATTCGAACTTGACACGTTATCATTAAGCTGTGCGGTGTTAAGGAAAAGCATTAATAATCGGATCTCGCTGTCTTAACACGCTCGCGTCACACGTGTTACGCAGTTTTTTGTCCGTAACAAAAAAAAATTAACACAACACAAAAACAATAACACTCCACATTGGTTTACAAGGGAAACAATGAAAAATGCGGGAATAAAGAAAAAAAATGGATTACATCACACTCACACGCAATACGCACATATACTATATATATAAAATGTATATGCATATGCACTATATATATATAATATATATGCAAAATATATGCAGGTGCGTGCACATGCGCCGTACACAAGGGAGACACTGACACAACGTGTGTTACTGCCTGAAATAATATTTGTCTCTGCGTAAAGTATATACTGGTAAGAAGTAAGAAATACGTCCCAGTTATTACGCCACGTCAATTTCGATGTCAATGTTAATAACCTCCATTACTCAGATAACATGTATATTTTCTACGGATATTGGTGGTTAACGACGTTAAGTTCCTTAGTGATCGCTATTTAAGAACAGGCCTCGGATCTTCCTCGATTTTTTCATGCTGTGGTCTCCGATGGGTGCTATTACGAATTGCGACGATGAAAAAATCGCAAGATAGGCTAAAGAAGAGTTCAGTGGGTTTTGAATAAATTGGTAGAGAATAAATGAATTTTAGCGCGACGGATAGGGTGGGGACTGATTTTTCCGGAAGTGGAAATTTCTTGAATGGTTACGAAAGCGCTTCTTGATGTCGGAGGACATAGAATTGAGATAATAATGTTGCTATGGACTTTTGCGAGAAAAAAAAATCAATTTCAGCCAGATCCGTATTCCAAGACTGTCCTTGTGACCGATCGATTTTTTCATCAAGAAGCGCCATCGTTCCAATGTTTGAATTTGAGAAACGATAAGACTAAGAAGCGTGAGAGACGAATGAAAATAACATATCCACATTCATTACAGTCGCCTTTGAGTTTCATTTAACCCTTTCGGTACGGGGGAGTTGGTCGCGGCTATACACTCATGGTACGGGGAAATTTTCCATAAAACTGGTTGCACTGCTGGGCAGTGCGAACCGCGAAAACGTGTTTTGCGTCTTTCGTAAAAATCTCGAGCGTGATTGACACTAAACTTTTCATTCGGACCACGAAAGACATAACTTTCCGCGACGTAACTTTCCGAAGACGCCGCCGATCGCCGGCAGTAGTACCGAAAGGGTTAATATTTTCTATCGTATCGGTAACGTGGATGCGCTGTGATTCGAAAAAACAACCGATCGAGCCCACTGTTATTTTTGATTTTCGTGTATCCAAACAATTGTGATAAGATTTAGGCCAATTTGTGGATTAGAGTGAAGCGAGATGAACGGATTGAAGTGAAAATCAACGATCGGTAAAGGTGATGTAATAAGAGGCGTAAAGAAAAAGAGCGAAAAGATAAAATTGCAAAATACGATAACGTCAAGTCCCCTTTGTAACATTATCGACTTCTAAATCTACCTAATCATTAACGATATTAAACGAATCGTGTATCTATATAGCTATACCTACGCGTTTCGGAGTCACAAGAGTTTCGCCGTGGGTCAGTTCTCGACCCTTCGAACCTTTCATCTCATTGTAATTCTAACGGCTTTCAGTCTGGAAAATTTTCAAAGCCAGACGAAGCGAATGAGAGAGGAAAGCGAAAAATAAGCCAAGAATTTGCATACATTTTCAAACGATACGTCATACTATCTCCAGATCCTCTTACATCCGCCATCAGCGACAATCTACAATTTATCATGCGCGTACGTACGAACACTTGTACTTTCGTACTGTCGATTACAACGTCGAACGAGTGATCAGCGAATACGGGATATATTGTATAACTATGGAAAGTCACTCTGGCTCTAATTGTCAGCCCGTTCGTTTGTTCTTTTCAGGGATATTTGCAATAAAAATTAATATGTATATGGCAATCGATTACTTGCAATTCTACAACCCAACTGAGCTTACAAGCTATCCCACTTTGATACATTTTCCTTTTACTTTCATATTAGCACAACCAAGAGACATAGGTAAGTATAAATATAATGTATATCATCGTAATACCGAACGAGCACCAGAAACGTATTATTTTTCAAAATTAATATACGACATACTTGTTATTAAATTTTCCAAAAAAAAAATGTCTAATCACAATTCCACCGCACGTTCCTTTTCACCAAGAAAGACAATGTGATCGAATATCAATATTAGTTCTCTATTTATTTATAATCTCGGCAATTACAATATTATAATTCTCATAATCGTTTACGGCCTTTATTTACATACATTTTTCTTTATTGTTATTAATCATCTGTTAACATTTATACTCGACAGCGTATACGCTTACGCATTATTATAATCTTGAGAACTAACAGCTACGTAACACTATTGGAAGGCTTTTCTTCACTGTCCTCCCTATATCCTCGCGTTTCGGGAAGAAAGCACGTGACAAACGAGTCCCGCAACAATTCCAATAATTAGGAATCCTTCTAAGGATTTTTTCTCATGGAACGCATCAAAGGCTATTAAGTGTTGCAGCCTCGCCTAGTCGAGTTATCTATTAAATAATTGTTGTACGGCTCGAAAAAGAAAAAGGAAGTATCTGTAACAACCTTTAACCAGCATTCTGTATAGAAATTCCTAGAATCATTTTGATCAGAGCGATTGCTACGACCTTTCTGTAGATAACACACCGTTTCTCTTAGTTCAGCATCATTTCTCATTTTACCCGTAATTCGAGTCACCGAAATCAATGTACATTCCATTTGACACAATGAATTTGTTTGTGAAACTTGTAAAAATTCTATCAAACTCTCAGGACGTTTCGTAACGTTTAATGACTTTTTCTTCTTATTATTTCACATCCGATTTTACATCGATTTACATCAATTTTATTAGTGACTCGTCATTTAAACACCGCGACTCTAATTATCGGGCTAATTAAATAGCGTTCTGCAAAATCATTGATTTTAACGAATAACGCTAAAATCTAGCTGACGTTAAAATTAGCTTTGTTCCTGAATTTATTTTCCACTCTTAATATTTTTATTTTATTTTTTTCGGAACGAGCATTATCTTCGTTAACGTGTCGATCTTAAAATTGTTAATTGAACATTTGAAAGCGCCTATAGCCATTAACATTTATAAAATATTTTATACGTACTACTAAGCGTAAACGGTTATTGGTATACCACGTTCAAAAAAAATCTCAAAGAATACACGTCAAATAATATTAATTTTTTAAAACCGATAAATTTCTTAATGCGTAAGCACTATATTATTAAATACGAAAGACGTTCGTTAATACTACTTCACTTTATACAATCTTTCGAGTACAGTGAATCTTGTTGCAGTTTTTTTTTAATAAGTTTTGCGCGCTACGTTCGAAAGCATTATCTTTCGTTTACGTTTATCAAAATTGAGGGGAAAAATACAAAAGTTTCATAGAAGATACAATTTCTTCGAATTCGCGCAAAGACCTCCTCCTTTAATCAACTTTAATTAGTCGTAGGACTAACATAGGATATAGGGAAGGAAAAAACTGAATTTGAATGTTTTTATATATCGACAATTATTTTTGCGTCGATTGATCTAGATGACTGATCATTGGTATAGCAAGAAGTATATATATATATGTATGTATAGGATAATTGATCGATCAGATTCACACTACAAGTTTGTTAAAAAGAACTTGGGTATTTGGTCCGAGTATCACAAGGTACCAAGAGATATTTCATTGATATACTGATCGTCCACTAAAGTGTGACTCATAGCGCACGTCGTCTCTTAATATAATATAAACATGAAATTCGTACGAAGTATGTTTTCTAGTAGTTACACCATATCGATATCCTCTCAATACCTCCAAATGATCGAAAAAAAAATTATAAAAAGCGATACTTGTCATTCTCAACTTAATCAATCATCTACATCGTCCAATTTCACCTAAGAACTTAAATCATTACGTTTCCCGCATTTACACATACGCTTCGTTTTGTTGTTAATAGCAATCTTATCATTCTGGTCTTATCAGTACCACTTTTGGCCCAATATAATAAAATTTTACTGTTCGAGGCCGTCGGAATTACAAATACTTTTGTGTCACATAAGATCTGAAATTTTTGTGAAGAAAAAAAAAACGTTGTGTCCCACGGACGATCAGTCGACGTGAATTAGATAATTACAAAACAAAAATTTCTTCGTTATTCAATCTGGACAGATATCTCAGTCCAAGCAGATAGATCTTTACCTATTAGTTGCCGATACTCTTGTACTAAAATTTTCAAAAATTTTTATTAATCAAGTCAATCTCGAGCGAAAGTCCTCTACGGATACAACCTTGCTTTATCCACATATGATTTCTAAACATAATCTGTTACAAGTGAAAGGCGGTGAGCGTTAACAAAATAAAATTGAGATAAAATGAATCATAAAACAATTATAAATTGAAGGGTAGATATTCTTGTGCGTACTGACTGTAAAATTTCCTTGAAGGATTATTTTGGATCTTGTTATGCAATTTCCGGATGATTTACCTTTCTTCGTGTATTTACGGTCTAACTTTCACAGCTGCTTGCGATATACGGAAAATCCACCACCACATCCCGAACAACCGACTATTCTTGATCCAGATTGAACATTATTATTGGCTTTGTCGACATTCCCTCTATTGAAGAATATGAAGAATAAATTAGATATTTCTTTATACTTAACGTAATGACAAAGAAAAACAATATCGTGAGTATCCATTAACCGCGATATCTAAAGTAGCTGCCATCGTTGCGAATACTATGATTAAAAAAATACTATAGGCCCATGTGAAACAATTGTACAATTTTCGCACGAAATTCGTATAAATAAGAAAAAAAATAATCATGGAAACATCGGGATCAAGTTCACCTAAAACTTAATATATCGAATTTGTTGTACGTAGATGTCTCGTCAATTATTATCAACGCGAAGGAACGTCTTAATATCTAACATCCGGATTTGACCGTGTACAGGATCTATCGAGCGTAAGGAGGAATATAAATTGTTTATAAACAAAAGTAGGAATAATTAAATTAGTCATTTAATTGCGTAAAATTAGGCGCGTGACATGTTTCTCGAGTAAATTTTTCGAAATTGAAATTTACGCGAGTTAAGATTAAATAGACTTTTTATACCAAACTGATACAAAGGTAAAACGCAATGAGATTTAACGGCGTGGAGTGGAGGAACGTTTATCTAAAGAATATTCTATTACATAGAAAATAATTTCTGATAAGCTAAAAAGAATCACAGAGATTTTATCATTCGAGAGCGCATTACGTTGCTCTTATTATTGCTGTCTGTTAATATATTACTTTTATATGAATGAACAACGTCAATAGACTTTATAGCACGATTTAATTGTGAAGTTTATAAGCTATTTCAAAATAATCAAAATCTACTGCCCACAATTAGTTCTAAAGACTGTACGAGAATATAGAAATTAAAAAATTTGTATTTATAGTTTCTCATGAGTCTGTACAATGACTGTTAAAAATTTTATTTTAATGACATCAGCGAGGCCTATTATGCTTTTATGAATGCTAACGACCAAACGTTTCCATCTATACTAATTATTAAATAAGACGGTGCGTTATGGTCGTCTAACAGCAAAATATGTTTTCCAGGGGTAATCTTCTTATGGTTTTCAATGAGAACGAGTCCCTTAGATATTTTACTGGTAGAACGACTAAAATGTTAGGAAGAGGACTTAACTGACACGAGTGATAATCAAGATTGCTAGAAACAATACAGTTATTCAATAACGAATGATACAGGTAGAACAAAAGAAAGATCAAAGCATCAATGTATGTATAAATATGCTTATCTACTTGATTCTTGATCGTAAGTGATTAATTAATGAATGTCACTGTTATGCATAAGATATGCATCTTCTCCAAAAATGCAATAATAAATTTGTTAATGGACTGCCTACAACAGCTGGTCTATAAGTTGTTGATTACTTCGACGTATTTTCTCTCTTTACACTTTTAGTATTCTGTAATTTAAAAAAAAAACTACTTTGAAAAAATGTACAACAATGATCGTATGAACAAACTACGCGCTACGTTCCCTTTGAAATTTTAAAATACACTAATAAGTGTATTGTTTAGACGTAAAACCGGCTGACACATAAATATATATATATATTGAATCGACATCTCGCACCTTTTCCGCTTCATAAAGAATGGATTTAGACAAAAAGAAAATAAATGAAAATACAAAAAATCCCTCTGGGTATTTTAGAACGTCTGATTATAATCAAAGAAAAAAAAAGGATTCTAGCTGGAACATTTAAGTTGGTACCCTTTCATATGTATCCAGAATGTATCTATTCACATTACAAATCAATAATTAATGATCACTGACAAATATTTATAATCGATCAAGAAAGCTCATTAAAAATTTAAATCCATCCCATTATCTTCCTCGCAGATTAGGCACGTAAGGCCGTATAATTGCTTCGTAACACCACGCGTTACATAATGAAATGTCATTTTAAAAAGCAATTCAATAATATATACGCTTCTTTAAGAAATTATATCGCATCCCTCAATGGAACAAAGTCGTATCATCGATACCTTTTCACAGCACTAATACGGAACTTCACTGACCTCGATAATAAAGTCACTGAAACGTGCCGATCGATCGAATCAAAAATAGAAGAAAGAAAAACCATACAAATCTCCCCCTCTATGGACGATTTCTGTTTTCCTCAGCTATTTCGAGTAACTAATCTGACTTCAATTCGGAATCTCGCACGCTATCACAGGATGGCACGCACTTGGCACGAGTCTTTGAATTTTCTCCCTCGTCGTCATTATTATCCTCATTGTTTAAGTCCACCTTCTCGTCCTCGTCTTCATCCTCGTCCTCGTCCTCATCGCTCTCTTCTAAAAGTTTCTTTCGCGCTAATTGAACAGCCTGCCATTCCTGATAGTGACCCTTTCTCTTGGCCTCGAAGGCTTTTCTTTTTTCTAAATCAGAAATAAGTTTATTTAAATATAGGAGAAATTAAAAGGTATAAACTATCAGCAAGATAAAAAAAATATATACTTATATATATATACACACACATACACATATGATAGCACAACTGACCTCTTTCTTCGGGCGTCTCCTCGTCCTCTTCGTCGCTCGATTCTTCAAATATTTTCGGTTTATTACTCTTGGCCAGCCTTGTGTAATTAAATGTCAGTAATATCTTAACTGATTGCCAATTTTTATATAACGGTATCATTATACGGAATGCATAAATAACTTACTTCGAGGCAATGGTGGTCGAGTCTAATTGGTCCTGTTTATTTTCAACGCCATCGTAATTATATGGCGTTTTCGGTTCGTCAATTTTCATGTGGCCATAATCCTTATCTGGTGGATGAAGAGTGGCTATAATGTTCATCTCGTCCCACTTAGTTTCCTTATTTGGTCTGTGGTACATTTAATGGAAATCAATCTTTACCCACCCTATATAAATCTGTGTAATCTTATACAGGTATGAATAAAGGTGTGAGAGGTCACAGATAAGTTCGCAACCACACAAACATATATAATTCATAAATATAGTCGATCTATGAGTTCAACTTGGTTTTTTGACAGATTGCAAACAATGGGTTTCAAAGAAATCACAAAAATATATGTGGATATTGAGGAATAAAGTATCAGTGAAAAACCTTGCGCCCGCATAATTTGTAATAAAAATATTATGCACTGCCATGTGTGATTGACTAAGGTTGCATTGTTTGCAAAATGTTAAAAAATCACATTGAACTCGTGGACAGACTGTATCTCCAAATGCAATCTGCACATAAAGCAAATGATAATGGTCGATAATATAGAATAGACTTATGAAAGTAGAATGGAAAATATGATTGTATATAATTTTATTCACATAAATCGTTTGGCGGAAGGGAAAAGGAAACGTGATAAATATCTGCATTACTAAAGTGCATCAGGAAATATATTTAAATACAAAGAATGAATTTTATAAAGAATACAAAAAATCGAATGCATAATCGGACTTCGGGTATTGTCGTATATTTTCGCAAAATTTCGAACACTCATAATCGTTTAGAACATTCGAAAAAAAGTTTGGCACGCATGCATCACAAGTAATTACATCAAATTTAGTTAATAAATTATCGTTGCTATGATATGATGATGATATATCACAAAATAAACAAATTTCATACTTGTTTAACTAGATATACTACTTGCAATTTTGTGCATTCTCTGAATTAAAATATCCTCCGATATTTCAATATGAAGAGTTTCCACTTTTTCGTCTGAACTATTGTAACCACAAATCCAATCATGTAGTTCCTATCCCTGTGTAACCTGCCAATATCTATCAATTCCACGCAACGTAAACACACAAGCTGTTATGGTTTGTCGTTATCGGAGGCTGGCATAGCCGCTAATACGTTTCCCTAGATACATAAAATGAGCATACATGTATATTTATTATGTATCTACTCTGATTTGTGCCAGGCAATGTAAACAGAAATATGATGAGAGTGGTTTGCAATAGCATAAGGAAGTATCTTTTTGAAAATCATCTTTGTGATTACTGTAGAAACGTATAGATATATGGATGACCATGCAGTAGAAACATGGAATCATTACAAGATAAAATATATTTAATATGCATTGCCACATTACTAATAAATAAGTAAACAGGTGATTCGCACAATAATGGTGAAATACTTTCCACTAGAGACAACTACAGCAAAACAGCTTACACCTGCATTCTCTTTCATTCATCAATTGACATCGTCTCCACTTTGCGCAAGCTGGTCTCATTTAACTTCTATTAGTGTGACACTTTTATTCTTATGCAATATCATCTCTAGGTTGGTGATAGTCTATAGTGAAGATTATGAGCCAAATTCAAAAATGATACTTAATCATAATGTATCCTAGGTAGTTACGATAAGCAAGCAAATCATTTTTTATGTAATCTATGCAGGATATATTTATGAAAAAATTGAGTTATGCTAATTGTGTGACAAGTAGTATACTAAATCGAATGTAATAACAATTATTGATATCCAAATAAGCCATGGAACTGTTATGGATTTGTGGTTTGCAACAAGTTAAATGGTAATGTAACAATTACATCATTTTGAATATAGAAATTAGGAGTATTAGATTTATTTGAATACTTTCTATTTCACAGAATTGATAATATTCTGGTGTAAATCAAAATATAATAAAAACAGTAGGGATTGTGAATAAATATTTTTCTCTAAGGAAATATCTAATCCAATTGACCAAGGCCATTCTATTTTTAAGATATTTTTAAACATGGTGTGGAAAGGTTAAGTCCAGATTTTTTCTGTGAAGAATTAAGACCAATACTATTAGGGATTAATTGACCTTTACTATTTTAATTAGCATTTAGGGACTCAATAAGCATTTATTGAATACTGCTATACAAAGTTATGGAGCACAGTTGGTTAATATAATCTTTTTATGGACCAATAAAACAGGAAAAAATCATATCGTGATATTGATTAATGTGCATAAATAATCTGATCGTAACACAGATGTCTATAACACAATAACTTACATTTGTTCTTCTAATTACCATAATTTCATTACAGTGGACAGACAATTATTTTATTATTCATATCTGCCCACATCCAGTTAAGGAACATGCAGTCACAGATTAAATTACCTAAATAACTATGAAATACTTCAAAGTTAAACCAGAACTCTGATGTAACGATGGTAAAAATCAAATGAAAACATTAATACTTTTATGCAATGTACCAAATGCTTTACCAAAAATCATGCAAATAGAGAAAGCAAAATCTTATACACTTAGTTTATTAACTTTAGAGTTAATAATCAAGCATTTCATTCATTTTGTGATGATTTTTAGGTTAGAATCATAATAATTTCGGAACAGAAGATAATAAGTCCTGTGATTGCTCACCTAGGCGCCTCTTGGTTGTCAAAACTACTGGATGTCTTTAAGATTCCTTTGGAAGGTCGCTTTCCCAAATTCTCAGCCATTTCGCATGTGTCTCTCGTCTGCATGCGGTTTTCAAACAATCACATTTGTAGTTTCAAATATATTCAGTCCATACACGTCGTAACCCTTCGTTTCACCTCGCGAACGAAACACCAGTGGGTGGAAACTAAACGTTAAAGCCTAGCGCAGTATTCGCGCGCCATCTAAAATATGAAACCATTTCTTGGAA